>CM050174.1:2818454-2938172 GCA_027410445.1 Discoglossus pictus
GATAAGACATGTAATAGGATTGCTGTGTGTGTATATTCTGTAGTATATATAGATCTATAAGACATGTAATAGGATTGCTGTGTGTGTATATTCTGTAGTATATATAGATCTATAAGACATGTAATAGGATTGCTGTGTGTATATTCTGTAGTATATATAGATCTATAAGACATGTAATAGGATTGCTGTGTGTGTATATTCTGTAGTATATATAGATCTATAAGACATGTAATAGGATTGCTGTGTGTGTATATTCTGTAGTATATATAGATCTATAAGACATGTAATAGGATTGCTGTGTGTGTATATTCTGTAGTATATATAGATCTATAAGACATGTAATAGGATTGCTGTGTGTGTATATTCTGTAGTATATATAGATCTATAAGACATGTAATAGGATTGCTGTGTGTGTATATTCTGTAGTATATATGGATCTATAAGACATGTAATAGGATTGCTGTGTGTGTATATTCTGTAGTATATATAGATCTATAAGACATGTAATAGGATTGCTGTGTGTGTATATTCTGTAGTATATATAGATCTATAAGACATGTAATAGGATTGCTGTGTGTATATTCTGTAGTATATATAGATCTATAAGACATGTAATAGGATTGCTGTGTGTGTATATTCTGTAGTATATATAGATCTATAAGACATGTAATAGGATTGCTGTGTGTGTATATTCTGTAGTATATATAGATCTATAAGACATGTAATAGGATTGCTGTGTGTGTATATTCTGTAGTATATATAGATCTATAAGACATGTAATAGGATTGCTGTGTGTGTATATTCTGTAGTATATATGTATCTATAAGACATGTAATAGGATTGCTGTGTGTGTATATTCTGTAGTATATATAGATCTATAAGACATGTAATAGGATTGCTGTGTGTATATTCTGTAGTATATATAGATCTATAAGACATGTAATAGGATTGCTGTGTGTATATTCTGTAGTATATATAGATCTATAAGACATGTAATAGGATTGCTGTGTGTGTATATTCTGTAGTATATATAGATCTATAAGACATGTAATAGGATTGCTGTGTGTGTATATTCTGTAGTATATATAGATCTATAAGACATGTAATAGGATTGCTGTGTGTGTATATTCTGTAGTATATATAGATCTATAAGACATGTAATAGGATTGCTGTGTGTGTATATTCTGTAGTATATATGTATCTATAAGACATGTAATAGGATTGCTGTGTGTGTATATTCTGTAGTATATATAGATCTATAAGACATGTAATAGGATTGCTGTGTGTGTATATTCTGTAGTATATATAGATCTATAAGACATGTAATAGGATTGCTGTGTGTGTATATTCTGTAGTATATATGGATCTATAAGACATGTAATAGGATTGCTGTGTGTGTATATTCTGTAGTATATATAGATCTATAAGACATGTAATAGGATTGCTGTGTGTGTATATTCTGTAGTATATATAGATCTATAAGACATGTAATAGGATTGCTGTGTGTGTATATTCTGTAGTATATATAGATCTATAAGACATGTAATAGGATTGCTGTGTGTGTATATTCTGTAGTATATATAGATCTATAAGACATGTAATAGGATTGCTGTGTGTATATTCTGTAGTATATATAGATCTATAAGACATGTAATAGGATTGCTGTGTGTATATTCTGTAGTATATATAGATCTATAAGACATGTAATAGGATTGCTGTGTGTATATTCTGTAGTATATATAGATCTATAAGACATGTAATAGGATTGCTGTGTGTGTATATTCTGTAGTATATATAGATCTATAAGACATGTAATAGGATTGCTGTGTGTATATTCTGTAGTATATATAGATCTATAAGACATGTAATAGGATTGCTGTGTGTATATTCTGTAGTATATATAGATCTATAAGACATGTAATAGGATTGCTGTGTGTATATTCTGTAGTATATATAGATCTATAAGACATGTAATAGGATTGCTGTGTGTGTATATTCTGTAGTATATATAGATCTATAAGACATGTAATAGGATTGCTGTGTGTGTATATTCTGTAGTATATATGTATGTATAAGACATGTAATAGGATTGCTGTGTGTGTATATTCTGTAGTATATATAGATCTATAAGACATGTAATAGGATTGCTGTGTGTGTATATTCTGTAGTATATATAGATCTATAAGACATGTAATAGGATTGCTGTGTGTGTATATTCTGTAGTATATATAGATCTATAAGACATGTAATAGGATTGCTGTGTGTGTATATTCTGTAGTATATATGGATCTATAAGGCATGTAATAGTATTTATGTTTCTGTATATATCCTGCAGTATATAGTGGATCTATATGTGCATAACCTGTAGTATATAGTGCATATATATACTGTGTATGTATATAGTCTCTCTGAAGTATATAGTGTATCTATATGCTGTATATATCATGCAGTACATATATGGTCTGTGTATTTATATATATTGTGTAGTATATAGCATATCTATATAATGTATACAGCCTACCTATATGCTCTGTGCATGTATATAGCATATCTATATAATGTATAAAGTGTATCTATATGCTGTGTATGTATATATACATTGTGCAGTATATAGCATATCTATATAATGTATACAGCCTACCTATATGCTCTGTGTATGTATATAGCATATCTATATAATGTATACAGCCTACCTATATGCTCTGTGCATGTATATAGCATATCTATATAATGTATACAGTCTATCTATATGCTCTGTGCATGTATATAGCATATCTATATAATGTATAAAGTGTATCTATATGCTGTGTATGTATATATACATTGTGCAGTATATAGCATATCTATATAATGTATACAGCCTACCTATATGCTCTGTGCATGTATATATATTGTGCAGTATATAGCATATCTATATAATGTATACAGTCTATCTATATGCTCTGTGTATGTATATACATTGTGCAGTATATAGCATATCTATATAATGTATACAGCCTACCTATATGCTCTGTGCATGTATATATATTGTGCAGTATATAGCATATCTATATAATGTATAAAGTGTATCTATATGCTCTGTGTATGTATATATACATTGTGCAGTATATAGCATATCTATATAATGTATAGTCTATCTATATGCTCTGTGTATGTATATATACATTGTGCAGTATATAGCATATCTATATAATGTATAGTCTATCTATATGCTCTGTGTATGTATATATACATTGTGCAGTATATAGCATATCTATATAATGTATAGTCTATCTATATGCTCTGTGTATGTATATATACATTGTGCAGTATAGAGCATATCGATATAATGTATACAGTCTTTCTATATGCTCTGTGCATGTATATAGCATATCTATATAATGTATACAGTGTATCTATATGCTCTGTGTATGCATATGCATTTTGCAGTATATAGCATATCTATATAATGTATACAGTTGATATGCTCTGTGTATCTATATACATTGTGCAGTATATAGCATATCTATATAATGTATACAGCCTACCTATATGCTCTGTGCATGTATATAGCATATCTATATAATGTATACAGTGTATCTATATGCTCTGTATATGCATATACATTGTGCAGTATATAGCATATCTATATAATGTATACAGTCTATCTATATGCTCGGTGCATGTATATAGCATATCTATATAATGTATACAGTCTATCTATATGCTCGGTGCATGTATATAGCATATCTATATAATGTATACAGTCTATCTATATGCTCGGTGCATGTATATAGCATATCTATATAATGTATACAGTCTATCTATATGCTCGGTGTATGTATATACATTGTGCAGTATATAGCATATCTATATAATGTATACAGCTTACCTATATGCTCTGTGTGTGTATATATATATATATATATATATATATATAGCATATCTATATAATGTATACAGTCTATCTATATAGCATATATATATATATATATATATAATGTATACAGCCTACCTATATGCTCTGTGTATGTATATAGCATATCTATATAATGTATAGTCTTTCTATATGCTCTGTGCATGTATATAGCATATCTATATAATGTATACAGTGTATCTATATGCTCTGTGTATGTATATAGCATATCTATATAATATATACAGTCTATCTATATGCTCTGTGTATGTATATAGCATATCTATATAATGTATACAGCCTACCTATATGCTCTGTGTATGTATATAGCATATCTATATAATGTATAGTCTTTCTATATGCTCTGTGCATGTATATAGCATATCTATATCATGTATACAGTCTGTGTATGTATATAGCATATCTATATCATGTATACAGCTTACCTATATGCTCTGTGCATGTATATAGCATATCTATATAATGTATACAGTCTGTGTATGTATATAGCATATCTATATAATGTATACAGTCTGTGTATGTATATAGCATATCTATATAATGTATACAGTCTGTGTATGTATATAGCATATCTATATAATGTATACAGTCTGTGTATGTATATAGCATATCTATATAATGTATACAGTCTGTGTATGTATATAGCATATCTATATCATGTATACAGTCTGTGTATGTATATAGCATATCTATATAATGTATACAGTCTCTGCATGTATATAGCATATCTATATAATGTATACAGTCTGTGTATGTATATAGCATATCTATATAATGTATACAGTCTGTGCATGTATATAGCATATCTATATAATGTATACAGTCTGTGTATGTATATAGCATATCTATATCATGTATACAGTCTGTGTATGTATATAGCATATCTATATAATGTATACAGTCTGTGTATGTATATAGCATATCTATATCATGTATACAGTCTGTGTATGTATATAGCATATCTATATAATGTATACAGTCTGTGTATGTATATAGCATATCTATATCATGTATACAGTCTGTGTATGTATATAGCATATCTATATAATGTATACAGTCTGTGTATGTATATAGCATATCTATATAATGTATACAGTCTCTGCATGTATATAGCATATCTATATAATGTATACAGTCTGTGTATGTATATAGCATATCTATATAATGTATACAGTCTGTGCATGTATATAGCATATCTATATAATGTATACAGTCTGTGTATGTATATAGCATATCTATATCATGTATACAGTCTGTGTATGTATATAGCATATCTATATAATGTATACAGTCTGTGTATCTATATAGCATATCTATATAATGTATAGTCTGTGCATGTATATAGCATATCTATATAATGTATACAGTCTGTGCATGTATATAGCATATCTATATAATGTATACAGTCTGTGCATGTATATAGCATATCTATATAATGTATACAGTCTGTGTATCTATATAGCATATCTATATAATGTATACAGTCTGTGTATGTATATAGCATATCTATATAATGTATACAGTCTGTGTATCTATATAGCATATCTATATAATGTATACAGTCTGTGTATGTATATAGCATATCTATTTAATGTATACAGTCTGTGTATGTATATAGCATATCTATATAATGTATACAGCTTTAATGTATACAGTCTGTGCATGTATATAGCATATCTATATAATGTATACAGTCTGTGTATGTATATAGCATATCTATATAATGTATACAGTGTATCTATATGCTCTGTGTATGCATATGCATTTTGCAGTATATAGCATATCTATATAATGTATACAGCCTACCTATATGCTCTGTGCATGTATATAGCATATCTATATAATGTATACAGTCTACCTATATGCTCTGTGCATGTATATAGCATATCTATATAATGTATACAGTCTATCTATATGCTCGGTGCATGTATATAGCATATCTATATAATGTATACAGTCTATCTATATGCTCGGTGCATGTATATAGCATATCTATATAATGTATACAGCTTACCTATATGCTCTGTGTGTGTATATATATATATATATATATATATATATATAGCATATCTATATAATGTATACAGTCTATCTATATAGCATATATAATATATATATATATATATATATATATATATATATATATATATATATATATAAAATGTATACAGCCTACCTATATGCTCTGTGTATGTATATAGCATATCTATATAATGTATACAGCCTACCTATATGCTCTGTGTATGTATATAGCATATCTATATAATGTATACAGCCTACCTATATGCTCTGTGCATGTATATAGCATATCTATATAATGTATACAGTCTGTGTATGTATATAGCATATCTATATAATGTATACAGTCTGTGTATGTATATATCATATCTATATAATGTATACAGCTTACCTATATGCTCTGTGCATGTATATAGCATATCTATATAATGTATACAGTCTGTGTATGTATATAGCATATCTATATAATGTATACAGTCTGTGCATGTATATAGCATATCTATATAATGTATACAGTCTGTGTATGTATATAGCATATCTATATCATGTATACAGTCTGTGTATGTATATAGCATATCTATATCATGTATACAGTCTGTGTATGTATATAGCATATCTATATAATGTATACAGTCTGTGTATCTATATAGCATATCTATATAATGTATACAGTCTGTGTATGTATATAGCATATCTATATCATGTATACAGTCTGTGTATGTATATAGCATATCTATATCATGTATACAGTCTGTGTATGTATATAGCATATCTATATAATGTATACAGCTTACCTATATGCTCTGTGCATGTATATAGCATATCTATATAATGTATACAGTCTGTGTATGTATATAGCATATCTATATCATGTATACAGTCTGTGTATGTATATAGCATATCTATATCATGTATACAGTCTGTGCATGTATATAGCATATCTATATAATGTATACAGTCTGTGTATGTATATAGCATATCTATATAATGTATACAGTCTGTGTATGTATATAGCATATCTATTTAATGTATACAGTCTGTGTATGTATATAGCATATCTATATAATGTATACAGTCTCTGCATGTATATAGCATATCTATATAATGTATACAGTCTGTGTATGTATATAGCATATCTATATCATGTATACAGTCTGTGTATGTATATAGCATATCTATATAATGTATACAGCTTACCTATATGCTCTGTGCATGTATATAGCATATCTATATAATGTATACAGTCTGTGCATGTATATAGCATATCTATATAATGTATACAGTCTGTGTATGTATATAGCATATCTATATAATGTATACAGTCTGTGTATGTATATAGCATATCTATATAATGTATACAGTCTGTGTATGTATATAGCATATCTATATAATGTATACAGTCTGTGCATGTATATAGCATATCTATATAATGTATACAGTCTGTGCATGTATATAGCATATCTATATAATGTATACAGTCTGTGCATGTATATAGCATATCTATAGAATGTATACAGTCTGTGTATGTATATAGCATATCTATATAATGTATACAGTCTGTGTATGTATATAGCATATCTATATAATGTATACAGTCTGTGTATGTATATAGCATATCTATATAATGTATACAGTATGTGTATGTATATAGCATATCTATATAATGTATACAGCTTACCTATATGCTCTGTGCATGTATATAGCATATCTATATAATGTATACAGTCTGTGCATGTATATAGCATATCTATATCATGTATACAGTCTGTGTATGTATATAGCATATCTATATAATGTATACAGTCTGTGTATGTATATAGCATATCTATATAATGTATACAGTCTGTGTATGTATATAGCATATCTATATAATGTATACAGTCTGTGTATCTATATAGCATATCTATATAATGTATACAGTCTGTGTATGTATATAGCATATCTATATAATGTATACAGTCTGTGTATCTATATAGCATATCTATATAATGTATACAGTCTGTGCATGTATATAGCATATCTATATAATGTATACAGTCTGTGCATGTATATAGCATATCTATATCATGTATACAGTCTGTGCATGTATATAGCATATCTATATAATGTATACAGTCTGTGTATCTATATAGCATATCTATATAATGTATACAGTCTGTGTATGTATATAGCATATCTATTTAATGTATACAGTCTGTGTATGTATATAGCATATCTATATAATGTATACAGCTTACCTATATGCTCTGTGCATGTATATAGCATATCTATATAATGTATACAGTCTGTGTATGTATATAGCATATCTATATAATGTATACAGTCTGTGTATGTATATAGCATATCTATATCATGTATACAGTCTGTGTATGTATATAGCATATCTATATAATGTATACAGTCTGTGTATGTATATAGCATATCTATATAATGTATACAGTCTGTGTATGTATATAGCATATCTATATAATGTATACAGTCTGTGTATGTATATAGCATATCTATATAATGTATACAGTCTGTGTATCTATATAGCATATCTATATAATGTATACAGTCTATCTATATAATGTATACAGTCTGTGTATCTATATAGCATATCTATATAATGTATACAGTCTGTGCATGTATATAGCATATCTATATAATGTATACAGTCTGTGCATGTATATAGCATATCTATATCATGTATACAGTCTGTGCATGTATATAGCATATCTATATAATGTATACAGTCTGTGTATCTATATAGCATATCTATATAATGTATACAGTCTGTGTATGTATATAGCATATCTATATAATGTATACAGTCTGTGTATGTATATAGCATATCTATATAATGTATACAGCCTACCTATATGCTCTGTGCATGTATATAGCATATCTATATAATGTATACAGTCTGTGTATGTATATAGCATATCTATATAATGTATACAGTCTGTGTATGTATATAGCATATCTATATAATGTATACAGTCTGTGCATGTATATAGCATATATATATCATGTATACAGTCTGTGCATGTATATAGCATATCTATATCATGTATACAGTCTGTGCATGTATATAGCATATCTATATCATGTATACAGTCTGTGCATGTATATAGCATATCTATATCATGTATACAGTCTGTGCATGTATATAGCATATCTATATCATGTATACAGTCTGTGTATGTATATACCATATCTATATCATGTATACAGTCTGTGTATGTATATAGCATATCTATATCATGTATACAGTCTGTGTATGTATATAGCATATCTATATCATGTATAACAGTCTGTGTATGTATATAGCATATCTATATCATGTATACAGTCTGTGTATGTATATAGCATATCTATATCATGTATACAGTCTGTGTATGTATATAGCATATCTATATCATGTATACAGTCTGTGTATGTATATAGCATATCTATATCATGTATACAGTCTGTGTATGTATATAGCATATCTATATCATGTATACAGTCTGTGTAGAGTATATAGCATATCTATATCATGTATACAGTCTGTGTATGTATATAGCATATCTATATCATGTATTACAGTCTGTGCATGTATATAGCATATCTATATTCATGTATACAGTCTGTGCATGTATATAGCATATCTATATCATGTATACAGTCTGTGTATGTATATAGCATATCTATATCATGTATACAGTCTGTGTATGTATATAGCATATCTATATCATGTATACAGTCTGTGTATGTATATAGCATATCTATATCATGTATACAGTCTGTGTATGTATATAGCATATCTATATCATGTATACAGTCTGTGTATGTATATAGCATATCTATATCATGTATACAGTCTGTGTATGTATATAGCATATCTATATCATGTATACAGTCTGTGTATGTATATAGCATATCTATATCATGTATACAGTCTGTGCATGTATATAGCATATCTATATAATGTATACAGTCTGTGCATGTATATAGCATATCTATATAATGTATACAGTCTGTGCATGTATATAGCATATCTATATAATGTATACAGTCTGTGCATGTATATAGCATATCTATATAATGTATACAGTCTGTGCATGTATATAGCATATCTATATCATGTATAAAGTCTGTGTATCTATATAGCATATCTATATCATGTATACAGTCTGTGTATCTATATAGCATATCTATATCATGTATACAGTCTGTGTATGTATATAGCATATCTATATCATGTATACAGTCTGTGCATGTATATAGCATATCTATATCATGTATACAGTCTGTGCATGTATATAGCATATCTATATCATGTATACAGTCTGTGCATGTATATAGCATATCTATATCATGTATACAGTCTGTGTATGTATATAGCATATCTATATCATGTATACAGTCTGTGTATGTATATAGCATATCTATATCATGTATACAGTCTGTGTATGTATATAGCATATCTATATCATGTATACAGTCTGTGCATGTATATAGCATATCTATATCATGTATACAGTCTGTGCATGTATATAGCATATCTATATCATGTATACAGTCTGTGCATGTATATAGCATATCTATATCATGTATACAGTCTGTGTATGTATATAGCATATCTATATCATGTATACAGTCTGTGTATGTATATAGCATATCTATAATCATGTATACAGTCTGTGTATGTATATAGCATATCTATATCATGTATACAGTCTGTGTATGTATATAGCATATCTATATCATGTATACAGTCTGTGTATGTATATAGCATATCTATATCATGTATACAGTCTGTGCATGTATATAGCATATCTATATCATGTATACAGTCTGTGCATGTATATAGCATATCTATATCATGTATACAGTCTGTGCATGTATATAGCATATCTATATCATGTATACAGTCTGTGTATGTATATAGCATATCTATTTCATGTATACAGTCTGTGTATGTATATAGCATATCTATATCATGTATACAGTCTGTGCATGTATATAGCATATCTATATCATGTATACAGTCTGTGCATGTATATAGCATATCTATATCATGTATACAGTCTGTGTATGTATATAGCATATCTATATCATGTATACAGTCTGTGTATGTATATAGCATATCTATATCATGTATACAGTCTGTGCATGTATATAGCATATCTATATAATGTATACAGTCTGTGTATGTATATAGCATATCTATATCATGTATACAGTCTGTGCATGTATATAGCATATCTATATCATGTATACAGTCTGTGTATGTATATAGCATATCTATATCATGTATACAGTCTGTGTATGTATATAGCATATCTATATAATGTATACAGTCTGTGTATGTATATAGCATATCTATATCATGTATACAGTCTGTGTATGTATATAGCATATCTATATAATGTATACAGTCTGTGTATGTATATAGCATATCTATTTAATGTATACAGTCTGTGCATGTGTATAGCATATCTATATAATGTATACAGTCTGTGCATGTATATAGCATATCTATATAATGTATACAGTCTGTGTATGTATATAGCATATCTATATAATGTATACAGTCTGTGTATGTATATAGCATATCTATTTAATGTATACAGTCTGTGTATGTATATAGCATATCTATATATTGTATACAGTCTGTGTATGTATATAGCATATCTATATAATGTATACAGTCTGTGTATGTATATAGCATATCTATTTAATGTATACAGTCTGTGTATGTATATAGCATATCTATATAATGTATACAGTCTGTGTATGTATATAGCATATCTATATAATGTATACAGTCTGTGTATGTATATAGCATATCTATTTAATGTATACAGTCTGTGTATGTATATAGCATATCTATATAATGTATACAGTCTGTGTATGTATATAGCATATCTATATCATGTATACAGTCTGTGTATGTATATAGCATATCTATTTAATGTATACAGTCTGTGTATCTATATAGCATATCTATATCATGTATACAGCCTGTGCATGTATATAGCATATCTATATAATGTATACAGTCTGTGTATGTATATAGCATATCTATATAATGTATACAGTCTGTGCATGTATATAGCATATCTATATAATGTATACAGTCTGTGTATGTATATAGCATATCTATATAATGTATACAGTCTGTGTATGTATATAGCATATCTATTTAATGTATACAGTCTGTGTATGTATATAGCATATCTATATCATGTATACAGTCTGTGTATGTATATAGCATATCTATATCATGTATACAGTCTGTGCATGTATATAGCATATCTATATCATGTATACAGTCTGTGTATGTATATAGCATATCTATATCATGTATACAGTCTGTGTATGTATATAGCATATCTATATCATGTATACAGTCTGTGTATGTATATAGCATATCTATATAATGTATACAGTCTGTGTATGTATATAGCATATCTATATAATGTATACAGTCTGTGTATGTATATAGCATATCTATATAATGTATACAGTCTGTGCATGTATATAGCATATCTATATCATGTATACAGTCTGTGCATGTATATAGCATATCTATATCATGTATACAGTCTGTGCATGTATATAGCATATCTATATCATGTATACAGTCTGTGCATGTATATAGCATATCTATATAATGTATACAGTCTGTGCATGTATATTAGCATATCTATATCATGTATACAGTCTGTGTATGTATATAGCATATCTATATCATGAATACAGTCTGTGTATGTATATAGCATATCTATATCATGTATACAGTCTGTGTATGTATATAGCATATCTATATAATGTATACAGTCTGTGTATGTATATAGCATATCTATATAATGTATACAGTCTGTGTATGTATATAGCATATCTATATCATGTATACAGTCTGTGTATGTATATAGCATATCTATATCATGTATACAGTCTGTGTATGTATATAGCATATCTATATCATGTATACAGTCTGTGTATGTATATAGCATATCTATATCATGTATACAGTCTGTGTATGTATATAGCATATCTATATCATGTATACAGTCTGTGTATGTATATAGCATATCTATATCATGTATACAGTCTGTGCATGTATATAGCATATCTATATCATGTATACAGTCTGTGTATGTATATAGCATATCTATATCATGTATACAGTCTGTGTATGTATATAGCATATCTATATCATGTATACAGTCTGTGTATGTATATAGCATATCTATATCATGTATACAGTCTGTGTATGTATATAGCATATCTATATAATGTATACAGTCTGTGCATGTATATAGCATATCTATATCATGTATACAGTCTGTGCATGTATATAGCATATCTATATCATGTATACAGTCTGTGTATGTATATAGCATATCTATATCATGTATACAGTCTGTGTATGTATATAGCATATCTATATCATGTATACAGTCTGTGTATGTATATAGCATATCTATATAATGTTTAGTCTGTGTATGTATATAGCATATCTATATCATGTATACAGTCTGTGCATGTATATAGCATATCTATATCATGTATACAGTCTGTGCATGTATATAGCATATCTATATCATGTATACAGTCTGTGCATGTATATAGCATATCTATATCATGTATACAGTCTGTGCATGTATATAGCATATCTATATCATGTATACAGTCTGTGCATGTATATAGCATATCTATATCATGTATACAGTCTGTGCATGTATATAGCATATCTATATCATGTATACAGTATATCTATATCCTCAGTGCAGTTTGAAGAGGGCGCCTGCTGCTTGCATGTCTTGACGTCTGGGCATCATGTGAATGCTTTTTTAGTTCCCATAGTGCAGTTTGAGCTGTTTGCCCCACCCCATCTCCAAGCCCACAATCCCAACCCGTGAGAAATGCAATACAGAATAGCAAAATATTGCACAAAATCCAGCAGGGAGGCCATTGCATCTGATCCATAAAGCCCCCTCATCCTTGGGATTGGGACACAGCCCCCCAGATCCCCCCTTCTGCAGAAGAGGAGAACCAAGGGGGGATCCCCATTTCCCCTTCTAGGGGGGAGGACAAGACATTTAAAGAAAACCCTCCATCAGAGGAAGAGGGTCCTGGAAAAAAGGAAGAAGATTGGGAATCCAATGTGATTAGGACCCTGCAGGAAGGGGAGCCCTAAAATCCGGATTATCACCCCAATAACAAGGACGTGCACCAGGATTAAAGGGACTGGACATTTCATTTTGGGCCTGGATCTTGGGCCACATTTTCCTCCTACAAATCGGATGTTTTCTCCTCCTCCTCTAAATATTATTATTTTTAATTCCTTATTATATTTTGGGGGGAATTTCATTTTTGCTGCATGATAAGGAAATAATCCAAGCCCCCCCAAATAATATATATAATTAATAATACGGTGATTGTTTAAAGGGGCTTGTTTCTTTTTTAATTGTGATAAAGGAAGATAATCTCCCAAAATATAGATTCTAACCCAAAATATATTAATATTTTTCACCATTTCTCCTCCCTCTTTGTAGAAATATAGAAAAAAGGGGGAGGAATTATAAGAGGGCGACCATTTTAAGACCGGAAAAGGTAGAGAGAGAGGGGAGGCACCCTGATATATAAATATATTTATTTTACATTGCAATAATATGCATTTTCCAAACAAATGTAGGATTTTGGGGTGAAATCCTGTATTTTTGTTATTTTGTAAAGGAGGTGCCAATGACCCTTTAAATGCCCCCCCATTTAATTAGTTAATTAATCCCAGCCCTGGAGTTAATTAATAGTAATTATTTTAGACTATATATCCTGTTCCTTACCAGGCTCAGGCTTCTGTGTGGTACTATTGGTTTTTATTGTTGCAGCCCCTGGTTTTAATCCGGATCTAATTCGTTTTATCCGGTGTTGTGTATATACTGGGGTTTTTTAGAGTTTTATCGTGTTTATTTTTGTTTTTGGACGCTGCGGCCTAGTTGTTTGCGTTGCATCCTTCGGGATCAGCGGGGTATCCTGAGCTCAGTGGCTGTGGCACGGAAGGGTGTAGGCGGCTGCAATCGGGCGGATCGCTCGGGGTGTGTATTTTTGTGAGGCCGGTTGGTTGAGATTCGACAGCGAGCCGCGCAGGGAGGCGGAGAGGAAGAGGGCAGGGCCAGGGAGCTAAAGAGGAGGGCGGCTGGCTGACAAGGAGGCAACGGGGAGGAGGAGGAGGACGATGGGGTGTCTGGGGAACAGCAAGACCGAGGACCAGCGCAATGAGGAGAAGGCCCAGCGGGAGGCCAACAAGAAGATCGAGAAACAGTTGCAAAAGGACAAGCAGGTGTACCGGGCCACTCACCGCCTGCTACTGCTGGGTAAGAGCCGAGGCCTGGGCAGGGTGGGGCCGCGGGGACACGGGACAGGGCCTGAGAGAGGGGGTACAGGGCCTGAGAGGGAGCGACCAAAGGACAGGGCCCTGACAGGGTGTGATAGAGGGAGAGCCCAAGGGCCCTGACTCGAGAGGGGGGACACGGCACTGACAGGGTGTGAGAGAGACCAAGGGACAGGGCACTGACAGGGTGTGAGAGAGACCAAGGGACAGGGCCCTGACAGGGTATGAGAGAGACCAAGGGACAGGGCCCTGACAGGGTATGAGAGAGACCAAGGGACAGGGCCCTGACAGGGTGTGAGAGAGACCAAGGGACAGGGCCCTGACAGGGTATGAGAGAGACCAAGGGACAGGGCCCTGACAGGGTGTGAGAGAGACCAAGGGACAGGGCCCTGACAGGGTATGAGAGACCAAGGGACAGGGCCCTGACAGGGTATGAGAGAGACCAAGGGACAGGGCCCTGACAGGGTATGAGAGAGACCAAGGGACAGGGCCCTGACAGGGTATGAGAGAGACCAAGGGACAGGGCCCTGACAGGGTATGAGAGAGACCAAGGGACAGGGCCCTGACAGGGTATGAGAGAGACCAAGGGACAGGGCCCTGACAGGGTATGAGAGAGAGACCAAGGGACAGGGCCCTGACAGGGTATATGAGGGAGAGACCAAGGGACAGGGCCCTGACAGGGTATATGAGGGAGAGACCAAGGGACAGGGCCCTGACAGGGTATATGAGGGAGAGACCAAGGGACAGGGCCCTGACAGGGTATATGAGGGAGAGACCAGGGGACAGGGCCCTGACAGGGTATATGAGGGAGAGACCAAGGGACAGGGCCCTGACAGGGTATATGAGGGAGAGACCAAGGGACAGGGCCCTGACAGGGTATATGAGGGAGAGACCAAGGGACAGGGCCCTGACAGGGTATATGAGGGAGAGACCAAGGGACAGGGCCCTGACAGGGTATATGAGGGAGAGACCAAGGGACAGGGCCCTGACAGGGTATATGAGGGAGAGACCAAGGGACAGGGCCCTGACAGGGTATATGAGGGAGAGACCAAGGGACAGGGCCCTGACAGGGTATATGAGGGAGAGACCAAGGGACAGGGCCCTGACAGGGTATATGAGGGAGAGACCAAGGGACAGGGCCCTGACAGGGTATATGAGGGAGAGACCAAGGGACAGGGCCCTGACAGGGTATATGAGGGAGAGACCAAGGGACAGGGCCCTGACAGGGTATATGAGGGAGAGACCAAGGGACAGGGCCCTGACAGGGTATATGAGGGAGAGACCAAGGGACAGGGCCCTGACAGGGTATATGAGGGAGAGACCAAGGGACAGGGCCCTGACAGGGTATATGAGGGAGAGACCAAGGGACAGGGCCCTGACAGGGTATATGAGGGAGAGACCAAGGGACAGGGCCCTGACAGGGTATATGAGGGAGAGACCAAGGGACAGGGCCCTGACAGGGTATATGAGGGAGAGACCAAGGGACAGGGCCCTGACAGGGTATATGAGGGAGAGACCAAGGGACAGGGCCCTGACAGGGTATATGAGGGAGAGACCAAGGGACAGGGCCCTGACAGGGTATATGAGGGAGAGACCAAGGGACAGGGCCCTGACAGGGTATATGAGGGAGAGACCAAGGGACAGGGCCCTGACAGGGTATATGAGGGAGAGACCAAGGGACAGGGCCCTGACAGGGTATATGAGGGAGAGACCAAGGGACAGGGCCCTGACAGGGTATATGAGGGAGAGACCAAGGGACAGGGCCCTGACAGGGTATATGAGGGAGAGACCAAGGGACAGGGCCCTGACAGGGTATATGAGGGAGAGACCAAGGGACAGGGCCCTGACAGGGTATATGAGGGAGAGACCAAGGGACAGGGCCCTGACAGGGTATATGAGGGAGAGACCAAGGGACAGGGCCCTGACAGGGTATATGAGGGAGAGACCAAGGGACAGGGCCCTGACAGGGTATATGAGGGAGAGACCAAGGGACAGGGCCCTGACAGGGTATATGAGGGAGAGACCAAGGGACAGGGCCCTGACAGGGTATATGAGGGAGAGACCAAGGGACAGGGCCCTGACAGGGTATATGAGGGAGAGACCAAGGGACAGGGCCCTGACAGGGTATATGAGGGAGAGACCAAGGGACAGGGCCCTGACAGGGTATATGAGGGAGAGACCAAGGGACAGGGCCCTGACAGGGTATATGAGGGAGAGACCAAGGGACAGGGCCCTGACAGGGTATATGAGGGAGAGACCAAGGGACAGGGCCCTGACAGGGTATATGAGGGAGAGACCAAGGGACAGGGCCCTGACAGGGTATATGAGGGAGAGACCAAGGGACAGGGCCCTGACAGGGTATATGAGGGAGAGACCAAGGGACAGGGCCCTGACAGGGTATATGAGGGAGAGACCAAGGGACAGGGCCCTGACAGGGTATATGAGGGAGAGACCAAGGGACAGGGCCCTGACAGGGTATATGAGGGAGAGACCAAGGGACAGGGCCCTGACAGGGTATATGAGGGAGAGACCAAGGGACAGGGCCCTGACAGGGTATATGAGGGAGAGACCAAGGGACAGGGCCCTGACAGGGTATATGAGGGAGAGACCAAGGGACAGGGCCCTGACAGGGTATATGAGGGAGAGACCAAGGGACAGGGCCCTGACAGGGTATATGAGGGAGAGACCAAGGGACAGGGCCCTGACAGGGTATATGAGGGAGAGACCAAGGGACAGGGCCCTGACAGGGTATATGAGGGAGAGACCAAGGGACAGGGCCCTGACAGGGTATATGAGGGAGAGACCAAGGGACAGGGCCCTGACAGGGTATATGAGGGAGAGACCAAGGGACAGGGCCCTGACAGGGTATATGAGGGAGAGACCAAGGGACAGGGCCCTGACAGGGTATATGAGGGAGAGACCAAGGGACAGGGCCCTGACAGGGTATATGAGGGAGAGACCAAGGGACAGGGCCCTGACAGGGTATATGAGGGAGAGACCAAGGGACAGGGCCCTGACAGGGTATATGAGGGAGAGACCAAGGGACAGGGCCCTGACAGGGTATATGAGGGAGAGACCAAGGGACAGGGCCCTGACAGGGTATATGAGGGAGAGACCAAGGGACAGGGCCCTGACAGGGTATATGAGGGAGAGACCAAGGGGACAGGGCCCTGACAGGGTATATGAGGGAGAGACCAAGGGACAGGGCCCTGACAGGGTATATGAGGGAGAGACCAAGGGACAGGGCCCTGACAGGGTATATGAGGGAGAGACCAAGGGACAGGGCCCTGACAGGGTATATGAGGGAGAGACCAAGGGACAGGGCATATGAGAGAGGGACAGGGCTCAAGGGACAGGGCATATGAGAGAGGGACAGGGCTCAAGGGACAGGGCATATGAGAGAGGGACAGGGCTCAAGGAACAGGGCATATGAGAGAGGGACAGGGCATATGAGAGAGGGACAGGGCTCAAGGGACAGGGTATATGAGAGAGGGACAGGGTTTAAGGGACAGGGCCCTGGGAGGCGGAGATGTGTGGGGGACAGGGCCCTGGGAGGCGGAGATGTGTGGGGGACAGGGCCCTGGGAGGCGGAGATGTGTGGGGGACAGGGCCCTGGGAGGCGGAGATGTGTGGGGGACAGGGCCCTGGGAGGCGGAGATGTGTGGGGGACAGGGCCCTGGGGGGCGGAGATGTGTGGGGGACAGGGCCCTGGGGGGCGGAGATGTGTGGGGGACAGGGCCCTGCGGGGCGGAGATGTGTGGGGTACAAGGCCCTGGGAGGCGGAGATGTGTGAGGGACAGGGCCCTGGGAGGCGGAGATGTGTGGGGGACAGGGCCCTGGGGGGCGGAGATGTGTGGGGGACAGGGCCCTGGGGGGCGGAGATGTGTGGGGGACAGGGCCCTGGGAGGCGGAGATGTGTGGGGGACAGGGCCCTGGGAGGCGGAGATGTGTGGGGGACAGGGCCCTGGGAGGCGGAGATGTGTGGGGGACAGGGCCCTGGGAGGCGGAGATGTGTGGGGGACAGGGCCCTGGGGGGGCGGAGATGTGTGGGGGACAGGGCCCTGGGGGGCGGAGATGTGTGGGGGACAGGGCCCTGGGGGGCGGAGATGTGTGGGGGACAGGGCCCTGGGGGGCGGAGATGTGTGGGGGACAGGGCCCTGGGAGGCGGAGATGTGTGGGGCACAGGGCCCTCTGTGTATCTGCATTTGTTACCTATTTTTGAACAGTGTATGTAACTTGTTTGGAGTGGGGGCATGATCCAAACATAGGACATACACCATATGGGGGGGGGGGGTACTGGTCAGAGATTAGATCCGAGTGGCCTATTGCTCTATAGTGTATATAACATGAGGGGGGGGGTCACTGTATGTAATCTACTTAAAGACAAATAACATGGCACTTGTCAGACTAAAACTGTACGGTCACCTATTGCTCTGTAGTGTATATATTGTGGGGGAGGGATCACTGTATGATCTAAATCCTATAGGTGACGGGTTTAGAACATGGGGGGTGGTCTGACTGTATGCAGCCTGAAAAACTAAGTTTTATAGTACATATAACATGGAGTGTCATGGCCTTCTACTATATAATCCATTTAGGAGCGCCTATAGCCCATGGTAGGCCGTGCTCAGACTCTAAACCCTATAGTTTGGTTATTGCACCACATATACCATTTTATGTACTTGTAGTATAGAACCCAAAACCATATATTCATTGCATCCAACAAAATATGGGCTGGCAGTGTTCACGGGTCATACCCTTTTAATACTACTTGTTGTGTCATTGCTCAAATCCTATAATATATACACTTCACAGCTTGGGGTGTGGGCGACCATTGCATAAAGCCCCAAAATACATGATCATGAAACGTGCACCCCACAAACATGGATGCATCTTGACAAGTCTAGGCTGTGTAGGCTATAGGTGGGCACTGATCATACCAGTATACCATACGTGGCCTCAGTGGGACAAGACCAACCAGGTCTGTCACTTCATATACTTGAAACTGCAGCACATTAATGCTTGTACTACATGGCACGCCATAATATGTGGTGCTGCCGGGCCGGCGTCGTGGTGCTGCCGGGCCGCGGTCTTGGTGCTGCCGGGCCGCGGTCTTGGTGCTGCCAGGGCCGCGGTCTTGGTGCTGCCAGGGCCGCGGTCTTGGTGCTGCCAGGGCCGCGGTCTTGGTGCTGCCAGGGCCGCGGTCTTGGTGCTGCCAGGGCCGCGGTCTTGGTGCTGCCAGGGCCGCGGTCTTGGTGCTGCCAGGGCCGCGGTCTTGGTGCTGCCAGGGCCGGGGTCTTGGTGCTGCCGGGCCGCACTGTGTCAAACTGCAATTGGTGACATGGTGGGGGAAGTTATTAAATTCCCAATACTATCAAACCCTTTAACATTAATATATTGCTTATAGTACATAGAACATCTAGGGTCATGGTTTATAGCCAAAACCCCAATAGTCCAATACCAAACCAAACATGGGGTATCTCAGAGCCTAAAACTATGTAAAAGAACAGAGTTTTATTCATAACACAAAATATTGGAGTATTACCCCTCAAAAGATGGGGTATTTATGCTATAATCCATTTTATTTATTATACCACTAAGGAATTAGGCTCCATGTTTAATTCTTCAAACTGAGCTGGCATTGATTTTATAGCTCAAAATATTCAGTACAAGTAAAGTAGGGGCATCTGGGGCGCGCTGGGACACGAGGGTGGCGCGTCTCATAATGGATACCACACATACAGTGTTTATTATATTGTAGAGGACATGGTGATTTATTTTTTTTTTTTCTGTCGGATCACTTATACGGCATATATTAGGGTATTATATATATAGCCATATACTATGTTCATTGACCCCCACAAAATATGGGGTGACGTTTTAGGCTGACTGATAGGCCTGAGCTGTGTGTGTAGGGGACATGGAGTGGCACTGCTTGTGGACCTAAACACTAAAACCCATTGGTTGAGAATGGAATGGCTATTTTAGCATTTTGGGGGGCATGGATTGACACCAAACACTAAATCATTCCTTTTATTCTGCATAATAGCCCAAAACGATATCCTGTTACTTACACCCCGTTATACCTGGCTAATCACTGCTCAAAGCACAAAAATCCTGTAAACCTATTTAGGAAAATATTCCCCATTTTTTATTGGTTATAAGCAAAGACCAGAAAACAAACATTTGGCACATATTGATCGAAGCCCAAAACCCTATAACTATTCAGTACCCTCTTTAAACCCCACAACTCCTTATCCAAAACAAAGCCTTGTATTCTCTTCCTTACGCCTCACAGCCCTTATCCTATAACTTCTCTATCACACGCACAAATACAAATGATACAACCTAATCGGTACTCGTATTCCTAGGAAACCACAATTGGGGACTTGACCGACTTAGAGGACCATGGAGCAATGGCTCCAGAAATATTGGATTCTATCTTCTGTTGTAATTCTGTATATTTGGTTCCCTGAACAGGCTCACCTCTGCCTTGGTATTGTCTTGTAAGCCCCTGCTATGTCTTCATACCTCACACTCCTTCTGTAACCCATCCATCGCATCCCAAATACAGCTACTCAGACTTTCCTTCTTCCCTACACAATTTTCTAATAATTCCCTGCAATATAACTTCTGTTTCCCTTCGATATCCCTATTAATCTTTTTGGAGAAATTATTAATTGGCGGTTTTACCCATTCCAAATATTTGATGCCCATCAAACCTAAAAATTAGTGATCCTAGGTCTTGCAATCCAGGCCTGGGAAATGCTATGACCCAGGCCTTCCCAAAAGGGTCATCCAAACCATCCATGCACTATCCTGTACATAGTCTTCCCACCTGATTGTTTCCTTTCATAATCTTTGCTATATTTTTTCTGTGCCAAAAATCACTTTTTCCAAATTCTTCCTCTGAACTCTGAATCTGCCTCCATATGACCTAAATCCTCATGTAATGATTGTGTTTTCTTTACCGATATCTGTAATATGTCATTTGTAGACATGGGGGCTGCGTTTGGCCCAATTTGTTGCTTGAAATATTGTATTGTTGCTTCATTTGAGTAATTTACTTTCAAAATTATACACTTAGATCAACCCTCAGTACTAAATATATACATTTTATGTTAGTGTATATTCAAGCTGTATCTTATATCAATCCTTACATAGTCAATGTGTTGCTTTAAAAGTCTTATTACCTCTTATTAATTTTAATAAGGCTTCTATAGATTGAATGTCTTACCCAACTGTTCCTAATTTCTATCTGACTCCTAAAGTAAAATCACTCACTGTATTCTTCCAAAATTCATAAAAAATAATGTACAACAAAGCACTCCTCATCCTTTACACTGAACCCAAATACTAAACTGTAATACACCCACAGACATCCCGTGCTCCATAACTTCAATCTCCTTCTCCAATATAAAGCTGCTCAGATTTGAACAAAGTTCTCCACATTCCCAACAATTTGCGACTCTAAAGATGACTTTTCTTCACATCTTGCTATCTGACAAGTCTGAATCACAAAAGCCTCCGTCCCAATGTCTGCTCTTACCACAACACTACTTGTTTTTACATTTCCATTTATTAGATTTTTTTTTTTTTTAGACATTCGGATTTTTATCCAAAGTGCCTTGAACTGAAACTATGGCCATATAGCGTCAAGATTACATGCATGCCCTTGAGTAAACCTGTAATTGCTATTCCTATTCCTATAACGCATTCACCCAAAACAGTTTCTCTTGGCACCTAATACTTTATAGCGGCCCAATGACAACTACTTATGTCTGAGGGCTTCACATCCTATGGGCCTTTAAGTCAATGACTTGGCCCACAAAGGCTTGGTTTGCCAATTGGCTAGATTGTTTCATGTTTTTTTTTTGTTTGTTTTTTTAAAGAATATTCCCAAAAAATGCTTCAAAGCTTGCCCAGTAACTGCCAATTACAAATCATTTAATTGGTAAATTTATTTCTGACGAAAAAATACTCCTGGCCCTGCTTTGTAGCACTTTATCGGACTAACTTTTGGCTACTTCTATGTATAAAAATTTGTGAGCTCATTCCATGATGGAAATGCAGTTATAAAACATTCATAGGGGCTTATTTGTCCCAAACGAATGTAGCAAATATTGACCTTATTAGTGGACTTATCACTGTTCTTGTCTAGGTTTGTAAGAACCTGGGGATTGTAATAATCTGTCCTCCTAAACCCTGTATTCCTGTGAGTGCTAATAGAGCTGCTATTGTTCGATTTAAATGTATACATCAGACTCCAAACATTGTATAAATTAAATCCTTTAGTTTATCAATTTATTATTGAATAGCTACATTAAAATGTTGTATTTGTATTCGCCAGGTTTCTGCCAGTCCCCCACCGCCACCACCACAAAGATTTTTCACTTTCTTTAAATTGATTATTGACTTTGCGTTGGACAAAGTTGCCCACTAAGTACTATAATAGCCAGGAGGCTCCATACTAGGGATGTATACCTGTTTTTGCATTTAGTATGACTGAGAGATTCCCTTTAGGGCAACTAGGTATTCTGCATTTATCGAAACAGGGTTGTTTACAGTGTATGGTTATTGTTTTGCATACTACAACTTAGTCCCAGAGTTATCGGCAATGTGTTTTTATTCTTTTGCTTTTTTAATAGTTGGTCTAATATACCCAAGTTTGGGAAGTAAAGGGGACAGTAACTAGAGTGCTTCTGAGCAAACAGTGTTATTTAGCTACATTCGGTTTCCACTCCAGAAAAGGATGTTATTTAGAGACCCTAGCCAGATTTGGGGCATTAAACAAGTTGTGCCTTCCAGATAGAAGGATCCCTTGAGGATTGTAGACTTTCCACTCTATTTGTTTTGGTGATATTGTTGACTATTGGGACAAGGAGATCTTGTGATTTATAAGAGATAATATATAAGATCTGGAGGGTCACCTAGTCTCCTGGTTATCTTGTTAATGGCTAAAACCTATTGAGAACTCCCAATTATATTTTGTCCCAATTTTAACTGTGGCAATGTTTTATTTTGGGAATATCCATGTTTTTCCGATCTTATATTTTTTCATTCCCTTTAAGTGCTTTTTTGGGCACCTGGAAAAGTGTTTTTAGGTTTAAAGAAATGTTAAATAGTTAAGGTATGTCTACTTTAATCATAATTTTTTTTTTCAGTTTGATTCAATGTGATTTATTTGATTGCAAATTCTAAGTTGCCAGAAAAACAAATGTGTAATTACTGAAAGGTTACCATAAGTCTTTACATGAACTTCTACCTTTTCAATTGTCCGTTCTTATGGGCGATGGGCACTGGCTTGGTGTAATTGATCCACTTTCAGTAGTACTCCTTATAACTGAAGATTAAGCCCCCTTCCCACACTCTACCATTATTGCTACAACACATCTCTCGGATCCACCTCTTTTTTTTTAAACTTTATAGATTTCTATACTTAACACCATAAATGTGTGATGTGTTTACAATGTCACTATAAGTGATGGACAAGTCTAGCGTCTGCTCATGTATCAATGACTTTTCAGCTGTTAATGGGTTTCAATGAATTTTCTACCCATAATGCAATCTAACATGGATGCCCCCTTACAACTCTACATACAATATGCACAAGATCATTCATCACTAGCTTCTCACTGAATTTTCATTTAATGGTGGGACAGATATACCAGTGACTCCCAACTCTACCTCAAGCATCCCCAGGCAGTATGATTTTTAGGTTTACAAATCATGGCCTGTCTGGGAGTACTTGAGAGGGTTGGGTATCACTAATATACAAGAAGTAAATTATTTATTCTAGCTCTTTAGCCAACTTGATTTAACATCCTGTCTCTCGTTGCATTAGTGCCACATGTGACATTCAGGTACTTGATCATTAATCTGTAGGCTATGGATCCTCTGCCCAAGAATCATATCCATTTCAAACACCATTTTATGTGTGTTAATTGTATGGGTATAGGTGCATTCCCAGATTTCACACAATATATGCTCATGTAACCCTGACATGCTATTAGTATAGTGGGCATTTGATTGACAATCCAACAAAGAACATTGCATTATTTTACCTCTCACTAGATATGTTCTATACTAATGGGGGGGGGGGGGGGGGGGGTGTTATTAATTTATCTTTCAGTAACCAAAAGTGACTTTGTATCATTATGCACAAGTAATTTTGAAGCTGGTATCTGGCAATTCTATGTCTAATCACACTGATAATTAACTTCCGTTTGACAAATTAATCTAAAAGTTAGGAGCCAGGTTAATTAAGAGTTAAAGGTATATGAAAGTGAGGTGGGTTATGATTGCATCCTGTAGAATGCATCATAACCCACCTAGCAATGGGAAAAAAATGCAAACATTTTTTTGCAGAAAAAAAATGTGCTGGGGGTGATGTAGACACCCACAGTAACTGAGATTTGCATATTGGATATCTCCTTTTTTTATGAGATATGCAGCGCATGCTGATTGGCTAAAGGAAAGTGTCTGACATCATGTGACTTCCCACAGTAGGGCAGACTACAGGCGCTAACTTAGCATGCCTGCACAATCCCCAGGCAGAAAAGAAGCATTGTATAAGTTATGCTAATTTACCTGGGAATTTCAAGGGGTGTCAACATTGAGAGAACTCTTTACAAATGCAAGAAATAAAGCAAAATTCAGGCTAACGGTTTAACTGTTTACTCTGGAAATTTTTCATGCAAACCAATCTTTTCAGAAACTATAAATTCTCCTCTATCAGATGCATTAATAACCCAGCTCCCTTTCATATACCTTTAACCTCAATATATTTAGGAGGCATGTTCTGGATTATATATAGAAATGTATGTATGAGCCGGTAGTGAAATTGTAGTCATGACTCCTGGGATTTGTCAAGTCCTGGTCTAGTGTCTTTGGACAGTAATTGGTCCATGAAACCTTGACCGCTTCTTTAGTTTTTCTCAACGGTTTCAGGATTTAAGCTGGTACAGAACTTGCCAAGCCGGTTACCTACTTGGGGCCCAAAGCAGGGACCTGATACTAGTAGTTTGGAATTATAATCAAATATCATTAGGTGATGCATGCCTAATAGATTAGTATCTTTCTCCATTCATCAAAACATTTTACTCCGCATGGTGTGGGGAAGGGGCCCAAGGAATGGTTATATTCAAATTGTGCATTAAACTCAACAAATGTACATGTCTTGCCTTTGACACTAGCGTGATCTCTCAAACAACCTACAAAAATGGTGTGTTAAACTGGGAAACCATCAATTTCATTGACTGTGTGCTGAATCGCTTGGTTTTTGACTATATGGGCCCCCCTCGGGTTGAACTATCCCAGGCTCCCTTTAGAGCCTTATATTCTACCCTGTTGGTCATACTGAGGGCTGGGGTGCGCAATCACGGCCTGTATTTGGGTTGTCATTTTACTTCTGAACTCTTGTGTGTGTGTGGTTTTTTTTTTTTTTTTTTTTTCTTTACTATATAGTTCTGACGTTAAACAAATTGTAACAAATTTAATCTCTATTTACAGGTGCGGGGGAATCGGGCAAAAGCACAATCGTGAAACAGATGAGAATTTTACATGTGAATGGCTTTAATGCTGAGTAAGTACTTTTACGGTTTAGCTCTTGTAGTTTTGTATTGTAAGGGGTAAAAACTGCCATGTTGCCTACTTATCATACAGTTGAGTTGGTTACTGCTGAGTAAGCACTCCATAACAGTGGTAATGGGCTCTGATGGGGCTTTTAACTGGCTTAATATTATATCCTATAACTGCTGGTTGTATTGGAAGGAGAGAAGCACAATGAGAAATGTAATATTTTTCAGAAGCTCCTAACTTCTACAATCTACTAAGTGTCCATTCTGTATTAACCAAATATAACAGGGGTGAGCTATTTCCCAAAGGGGCCACCTGAGAAACTCGGGATGTTGTGGGGGGCCGAACCATAGGCTGAACTTAATGCTGCTCAATATAATTGTATAGCTTATTTTATTTTCTCCGTGCCAGGAGCAGTATCTATAGAAAGCCATCCATCCCCGTTAGTCACAACACTGCTGCTAACAAATTGCCCCAGTGTTATTTTAGTTTTTTTTTTTCGGTCAGGATTAGTTATTGCCCACCTTGAAAGAGTAACCTGCATCTAGTACTTGTTAACCCAATCTGTCTATATATAGTTTTGTTTTTTTATTATCCGCCATACCCCTATGCTATATGCTCCAGGTCTCTGTCCCCTGAATTGTCTAGCGTGGACCAACCCAGGGGGAAGGCTATAAACACTGTTCTACCACAATCGCATTATCATAGTGGGAGGTGACTAGAAAGTGCATGTACATGGAAATCTGTTCAGGATACACTGTTCCCTGCTACTAATGTTTGTATTGTAGAAGTCTACATTCTTGCACTTTCCCCAGGGTAGTTCCACTCCATACACAATACTTCATGTATGGGGGGTGGAGAGATCTAGCTCTTATACAACCTCCTGATCCTTCATCAGTTGTTTTCTGTAATTTTCATGGTGTTAGTCTCTAACTGCAGTTTCTCCGACTGGTTCTGTCCCTTGGAGTTAGGGGAAGTTCATGTTGTGTATATTGCCGTTGGCTGACGTACGCAGCATGCAGATATTGGGCTGGACTTCGGAGTCTAGTTGTAAACTATAAATTCTGTGATAGTGTCTGGAAAACTGTATCTTGCCTTCTTGCACATCTTATTTTTAAAGTCACTGTCATGCTAAATTGTGTTATGTCTAGGAGACAATTCAATAAATCTTATGCTCAGCAGAAATTCTGCTCTCCTCCCATATCGGGTATACAGGGGATAGAAGAGGATGTAAGCTGGTAGGACTCATCTATTCTCCTAAAGTCTGGATCTAGAACACCTTCCTAGGCCAATCCATTATCCATTATCCATTGTTGCTAATCACTGGCTGACGGGCAACTCCCCATATGTGTTTTCCTGCATTGAGAGCTTCTGACAAACCTATTTCAGAAGCTTTGGGGTCAATCTCTAGTAATGAATTACTGAGATTCCTAAATGTAATATTGCCACCTAAAGCAATGTTTGGGAATGCCAGACATATGGACTCCTTTTTTTTTTTTTGGAAGCCCCCCTCATAAACTATGACTGCAATGTCCTAACAAGGATCATGCCTAATTATTTTAAATAGAAAAATCAACAAAAATATCCCTAAATGAAATAGAATTCCATTATTTACATTAATTATTTACTCTATGTTCACAGGATCCCAAATGGCGCTCACCAGTACACTAGAGACAAATCCAAGACTCTATTTTTAATTGTCGCAACAAACTAAAGAAAAATAAAAAACCTTTATTAAAAAATTATATAACAAGTGACGTAAAATGATATGCAGTGTAACATATCTTATAAAGCAGGCTATGCAGGGAATGTAAGCTATTATAAGTGACCCCTCCAGGAATATAATATGTATATCTCCAAATGTTAATATATAATATACTAAAACAGAATCCGTCTAGTTGATGAGACTGATATCGGTTTAATGTTGCTTATAAAATTATGATCACATAATAAATTAAGTACTGATCAATCTCCCATAATTAGGATCAAACCGAGCCATTCATTAAGCATTATATCTCCACTGGATCAATACATAGAGATTCCAAAATCGGAAAAAAAAAAATTGTTTTGATAAAACGGCAATATACAATATTCTCAAAAATCCCTATTGGGTCAAGGTAAATCGGAGTAATCAAATTCTTAATATCCCACATGTAATAGAATAGAATATTCAATCTTTCCATAAAAGGCATAAAGAGTGGGGAAGCTTACCCCTGCAGCCTGCTTACCCTCCCGACGCGCGTTTCCCCGTAGTGTTTCATTCGGATTCATCAGGGGACTGCTCTAGGTAGCTAATGTGGCTTATGCATTGTACTCTAATAAAATATTTCAGGGCATAATAAACACCTGGACGTTGTCACAAGCTCCTGGGTTCTAAGCTTGTACACTTTTAGCTATTGGCATGGCTAATGTCGGTACAATTACCTAAAGCAATGTATTGTAGCACGTGTGGCCACTTTCTTTAGCAGGGCCTCATGTAAAGGTCATGTAACTACCATAGCACACTGTATATCCTGTTGTACTTTGTCTTGATTCATATGTGTAAGTATGTAAAACATAGTGTTTTCTGTGTGGTCTATTGCCACCATAGCATTTTAGTACAGAAATCCTTATACTGAGTTATGGTGGACCTTTTTTAATAGTACAGTTGACCGAGGCTTTAACTTGTGCACCTCCTGCCAATTCCTGAGCAAATCTTAGATGAGTCCACAAATGCTATTTACTCACACCATGGAAACTGGCTATTTAAGGTAATTGAAAAAAGATTCTAAAAGGAAATACTGTTGACTTAAATACAAATTATATATTACAAGGTCCCTTTAGGTCACAGTTGTGGAAGAATTTGGCATTGGACAGACCTATGTCAGTTTGGCTCAGAGATGCTCCCAATTTTTTATTTTTTCCATTCTAGACTCCTTCAGATCAGGCCCTTTTTAATCTAGAACTATTACCTATGTACACAGGTAATGTCCTCTTATTGTAGTACTTTCCTGCTTGCAGCACTGGTTAACTGGAAAATTGGTTTGTAGGATTGGCTCTTATTGGGCTATTCTTTAATGCTCTCTCTTTAAAAACGGAATAGCATGGAGTTGAAATGTCCAGAACCGCTCCAACAGGCTTGCTGCTGTGGATCCCATCTCAGATCTACACCAGTTAGACACCAAAGTCTGCTTTGGCTGCGCCACCCCGAATTATGCAAAAAGGGTCAGAAAAGCTTCAAATGTTTGATGCATTCAATTATCGTCATGACTAGTTATGTAGGCCATAAGCATAACGACTTGTAGACCATCTTTATTTCTAGGAGACTCTGCTTGTCATAGGGTCTTCCATCTTGGATGGCTTGTGAACTGAGGGAGGGTGTTATCCTGTTGGGCCTTTCACTTCTATTTAGTAACATTGTTAATTAGCTGTTTACAGTGGCACTTTCACTTTCTGAATAACTGTTCCTCCTCCTAAGTTCCAGATGTCGTTTTTTTTTTTTTTTTTTTTAAGAAACCAAATTAAAGTTAAATACTATAGTAGTTTACTAAATAGAACAGCTGAAATATAGTGGAATCCTGATCTTGGATTAAGTCGGCTCCTATTTTTTTTTTTTTTTTTTAATGGCTACATGATCCTAATTGACCCTTCCGTGGTCCTTTAAGAACCTACACATCAACTAACCTAAAGGGCAGAAAGTACTTATTGATGCAATTAATGTTGGCAGTTGTATAAGCCATGTACATAAATTAAATTTAGAGAATCTAAATTTTTGATCAGATAATGAATAGAGGAATCCATTTTATCACATCCCTTCCTTAGGAGGGAAGAAAAAACCTCCTTATACAGTTCTAAGCCTTGCTAGTATTGCTTTGTAATGTTTGACTCTTTACTAGAAGGCCATAGTCACCATATTTCAAATATACCAGCCTTGCCTGACTTGGATATATATCCTTAGATTACATGCATCTTCCAAAAGATCTTGAATTGCACATTTTTAGAAGGTGGTTGTGTGCCAGGACTAAATCTATTGCAGTCTTGTGACTAGAGGCATCGAAAGTTTTTATATTCAGTAGAATAGCAGATTTTGTTCCTGGGGACCATATAATGGCGGTATCGAAGCTTGGCCAGCATTTATATTTGTGCCCAGTAGGCTATGGGTTTCTGATTTTTAGGAGCCAGTAAAGTTAACAAAAAGATGATCAAATGTTTTCAGATTCTAGGGATTGGATTATACAACTCCTTTTTTTTTTTTTTTCTTTGAGGTTTCTCAATTTTACATTAAACTGTAAATGTGCAGTATTGTGGGTGTAATGTATATCTGGATAGCATGAGCTTCTGCTCTTGGCTTGTACTTGGGTGGTGTTAACATATCAATTAGACTACATAATTCCCATTTTGCACTTATTCATTTAATATTCACAATGGAAGGTTTATTTATACCTAGAACATTCGAATCCGCTATGGCTTGTGCTTTCTTTGGGCATGATACTAGATTTGCAGAAAGTTCCTTCTTTGTCTCATAGCATGAGCCATGGCATGACTTGTATCGGGGCATTTGTTCTTTCAGTGGGGTTGACAGGTAGGAAGAGTGTCCAGATGACTGATTTTTGCTTAGGACTGGATAAGAACATTCCACCTGGCCAGATCACAAGTTAAATTCCACCTAAAATGGTAACTTTTATTGGTTAAATATCAAACACTCGTTTAACTACCTAGAACTAGGCAACGAGAGGGTTAATAAGGGGACACTTGGTTTCTAGCATAATTTTGTTGGACATGGGACTTTGAGGCCAAAGCATGAATCCTGAACCTTGTGCTTTATGTTCACTTAGTGAAGGGAGGAGTGGTGGAGAATAAAAAGGGAGGTGTACATTTTGGTTAATTATCTGCATACGTACAGTGGAGGCCATTGGTGCTTAAATTCTAAATATCCAAAGCTGCTTCTTGTTGATGTGAACACATAATTCATACACAGCCTTAACAAAGTATCGGTGATGTTTCTAGGGTAAATAGAGGCATCGAACTCTGACTTTCCCTAACCAATTATGCCAAAATGGTTTTCATAGGGTTGAAGCCATTTCAGTAAATCCAGGAAGCACCAACTCTAAATCTGTAGATTGGTAAAAACCTTGTACCTGTGAAATATAGAACATGTTTTTATATCACTACTTTCAGCCTTTATGGTCTCAGGACATGCTTGTCCACTTCCATGGGGACCATATGCAAGGCCCAGAAGACTTTAACAGGCAGATATTGTGGCACGGTAACCCCTCCAATGTAGTATTGTACAAAGTACTTCTTAACTGCACAGACGTTTAATAGTTGTCTAACCCAACCATGAGAGATGAGGGAATACTGTGAAACTGACAAATAAGATCTCTGATTCTGGTACCAGACCTACAACTGGCTAAGAACCACTAGTATGATCTAGGTTACCCATGCTCAAGACTTTCTGTTCACAAGGAGTCCGCTCAGCCTATCACTATAAAAATTGGTCTTCTCTACTGAATCTTCTGCTCTGTGTCTTGGGGCCTTACATGAACAGTATGAAGGTTACATTCACTTGATATGGTTGATATGACCGGTGGGGCCTCCCATAGTAAAATTGTGGCCTGACTTGCATGGATGTTTGTACTTTTTTAGGTTCCTAGAAGACAGACGATGCAGTCATTTTTGTGCACTCCAAAATAACAAATTTATTGCACCATATTTCAATCCCTCTATAGAAGAGAAAAAAAATATGCAGAAATGTAATGTCAAATGTTCAGGTTTCAGTGGATGTCAGACTTTGAGAAATCTCATGCACCTATGAGCAGCTACTTTAAAGGCATACCTAAGTTTGCTGGATTATGCATGCATCTGAGAGGAGAATCAGTAGTGTACAAACTTTTCATTTTTTTTCTTTTTTTTTTTTTTTTTTTTTTTTATGGAGAAAATACCAAAATAAACACTTACCTTGAAGTGAGCAAAATTTCTAGTAATTTCTGACCATAGAAAATTAGGGTTAACACCCTCCCCAAACCCAGACTACATTAGCATAAAATTCAAAAATTGTTTGGGTCAGTCGGGAGGAAGCAGAGGCTAAAATATTTGTATCACAATCTGGGGTCGCTGCCTGTGCTGCAAAGCAGCCAGGGATATGTAGTCTGGCACATGTTAGCAAGTGCTATGTATTTTCACGCAAGAGTATCTCTGCCGCCCATTCACACTAGATTACAACCCTGCAGGTTGTCTGTTCCCTGCATCAACTGCTGCTGGTGTATTTTGCTCTGTCCCTGTCTCCTTGTGGAAAATTTCTTCTGTAACCCCACCAACCATGTGACTGGCAGCACTTCCTTTTGGAGGTCACAACCTGTACCTAGCTGCTTTTATGTAAGCCCCCCTAGGGGTGTGCAATTCAACTTTTCAATGTAATGTATATCTTTCTACTAATCAGTGGCTGTTTTAGGAAACATTTGAAACCCAGGAAACCTTTTTTTATATATATATATTTTTTTTAATTCCAATTTTCGATCTGTGTGCAGAAATACTTTTTTAGGTGGTAAAACTCAACAAAAAATGTATAGAAGCATCAGCTTGGTAAGTAATAAAACTTAAAGAAAAGAAAAAAAGCATTTAGCAATTTCCCTCATATGAGAATGCAGGGTAGCCAGTTTGTCGGGTCCTACGACTACTTTTCTGTTGCCCTTGAAGCCAAATGTTTGTAATAGTGCAAAAGTCCTGGTTGTGAGGGGAAAATATAAATCCAAGCATTAGGGTGTTGGACCTTTTTTGGGAACCTCTTTGGATGTTTAGATGTTCGATATTTGATACAGACTAAATTTCTATACATATTGAGTTATCTAGGACTATCACCGTGTATAGTTAAGGACATGTGAAGCCATTAATTGACTTTAAAATGTTTCCAGGCGATAGTGCATTTAATGAGTAAATAACCCTGTTTAGGTTTCTCAATGGTATCCTTTCCAGGCTTAAGAGAATCTTGGCCTCCGTATTTAAGATTGAGACCTAAACCTCACTGGGTCTGATATATTTAAGAATAAATCATTTTGTGGGCTGTTGCACTGTTTTTGCGGCGCTTGTTCTGAATTGGACAGAGGGCACAGCAAGAAGTGTAATACTTGTTCTGCAATGATTCTTGGTTTTCGGCTTTATTGCTGTGTACTGAATTACCGAAACCGCCAGGTAGAAGGCTCTAGGCACCCAGAATTTGTCCCTTCCGGTTGTAACGCTTAGGTTTGAAGTTTCCCTCAAAAGTAGTGTTGGGCAGCTTGTTCATCCAAGGGCCAAGAACTGTTCAAAATCTCAATGTCTGACCCACCTGTTTTGCAGTAATCCGAAAGCCTGGGCCACTGCTGAACCTAGTAGGACAGAATTGCCCATCACTGATTTAGGGAAGCGCATATTGGCTGCTAGAACCAATGGTGGGCACCCTGGCTCAACCACAGTTCAGGATTTCAGTATTAGTTTTGAGTTAATATGTTCCACCTGGACTAGTGCAGACCATGCTGAAGCACTCAAATACAACAGATTAAAATCCTGGGCTGTTGACGGCCCTTATTGGACGGGGTTGCCCACAGTTCTAGACAATGAAAACCATTGTGACATGGAGAATAGGGCAGATTTCCTCTTAGAAGGTTCCTCCGAATGAAATTGAATGGGTTAATACTGTGCTCCCTGTTCTCATACTGTTCTACTCACAGATTGATGTGGTTTTGCCAAGAAAGAAGTTGCGGTATGTTAGTGCCGTCTGCATCCTCCCACCCACATTGTGTCCTTCCCGCTGTTCCAAGTCGATTAATGAAACGAAGAGGGGGACAAAATCCAATTGTGCTCAGAGATGCACCCTTAGTGTACTAATTGCTCATTAAGGTTATAGATTAGACACTTCATTTATATTCTCCTAAATATCTGTGCTTTAGCCCTAGCATTGGTGGGGTGCATGTAATGGGACTAGTGTATAGGTCACCCAAACATAAGGGGGGGGGGGGGTGCTTTCATGTCTTATAGTGGCTTTTAATTCATTTATCTGAGGTGTATTTGTGCTACCGCCCAGACATTATGCTTGGTGCATATACTACATTTTCAGATGCCTAATTAACTGTCCTCAAATCATTTTAGGTTTCCTATAGTTTGTCCAGAGCTTGCAACCAGCAGAGCTCTGTACCTACCTAGTAGGAGGTGATTATGATTTTCAGCAAGTTCTGCAAACTCCAAGCTAAATGGTTTTTAAAGGCTAATATATGGTAGGTGCCAAAGTTGCTGCGTTTCCGGGTGTGGAGGGATTTATTACATGGTGTCCTCTCGCATGCTACTCCTTTATTTGAGACCATGTTGATCATACCTGTGTGAGTTAGATGCAATCAAACATGTGGTGGTCACCATCATTGTCTTCTCTCTCTCTCTATTAGCAATGTGTAATTCTTCACCTTTTTTGTTCAGGCCTGAAGATCCAGAAAAGACCCGCAGGTAGTCCTTGCTCACATTTGCACAAAGGTGTTTTCATGACAAGTGGTGTTTGCACATTTGGGGTTTGGTGGCACATAGAAAATAGCAGATATTGGGGTTGGCTTTATCTGCCAACATTTCATGGGGTGTCATTTAATTTTTTTTTTTTTTTTTTTTTTTTTTTTTTACCGAATTCAAAGGTTGCAGTTTTAGATCTTTTCCTACATCCTCAAGGTTTTGCACTTTTTTCCTCTGCACTTCTAGGCTTGGTTCCCAAACAGGGCTTTTTTCACTCATAGGTCTGGGTTTAGGAAATATTTATATAGATGTGATGCTGTTTATTCCTTGCTTTTTATACAGGTTTCTAACTGATCTCTGGCTGTGGCTCACAAAAATGGCTGCCAACAAAGTCTTCATTGGACTTGTGAAAGCAGTGAACCCCATAACCTCCTGAAAAGTTCTCTTTAATATCTTTTAGAGGACCTATTTGCTTTTCTTCCAGGCTAATCTATGCACGCCGCTAAATGTAATGTAATTATTTTTTTCCCAGAGAGAAGAAAATCAAAGTGCAAGATATTAAAAATAATGTTAAAGAAGCTATAGAGGTAAGTGTCATTCTCTGTACTCAGCTACTTTTTATTGTTCTCCTATATAAATAGTGAAGATACTTCCCATACTAGTAATGTCTGCCCAGAAGGTTGTCCCTAATCTTTTGTCCAGCAAATGCAGAAAGACACCAGGACCACATCCTGGGCAGATCCCTCCTTGGATACCTGATGGGGGATGGAGAGAAGCAGCTGATTATCTAAAATGCTCCCGCTTGGACCAGAAACATTAGGAATCTCCTAATAGGGTGTCTTCTGGTTGAGGGTTTTCCCCTCTCCCCATTCTTTTAACTTTGTAATGATGTAATTAAATGCAACTAGACTTCCTTTCAGGGACCATCATAGTTTAGTAAGACTTCACACTTGAGAAATTTGTAATGAACTACAAAATCTAGAAGAGATTTAGAGAATCTTATTCAGCAGACTCTCCATGTGGCACCTAACAGAACTCAATCTAGATCCAAATCAATCCGGTTTCTCAATGATGAAACGCTGTTTATAATGTGTAAAATATAAACCGTTTTTTGTATTTTGCCTTAATCACAACCCATGTATAGCGCTACAGAATATGTTAGTACGATACAAATAAACAATACAGTATTAAAGGTCATAGCTTTTTTTTTTTTTTTTTAAAGCTATATGGTTTTAGTTTGTGCTAAAAAACTGTTTTCCATTTTCTCCTTCCAGACAATAGTTACAGCGATGAGCAGCTTATCACCTCCAGTTGAACTAGCAAATCCAGATAACCAGTTTCGAATCGATTATATTTTAAGTATATCAAGTCAGAAAGACTTTGACTTCTCATCGGTAAGTACCAGCTTGGGATAGGGTTGGGTGGCATCCTTTGGGTGTCCTTGCTTTTGCATTGCGTTTCCTAAGCCCTCGGGATATGCAGCGTTTAGGTCTAAGAGGCTTTAGAAGTTGTAAGTAAATGCGCAGAATCCCGCGTCTCGTAACTGCACTCTTGTGATCCCAGCATAAGCTATGCACATTGATAGACTAGTGCTTTGGAGCTGCTTTGGAGCTGCCATGACTTTAATCTGGGCAGTTTACCTGTGTGCCCTCATCACCTGCAGATGCTCAAAGAATTGGTTCTAATTTTATTCGCAATGAATTCCAGTCTCCTGAAATGTGTATAGCACAACCCCTCAGGCTTTACGCAAACCGGAAATACCGAGGCCATCCTATGTGGAAGCCTTCAGGCAATATAGCCAGATCAAAGTGCATCTGTGCTTGTGGCTTTCATAGCATAATATATAATATTGCATTATAAACTTTTTTTCTCCCAAAATAAGTGCTCAGTCAGTATTAACTCCCCTTGTCAGAGCTCATGGTTCAAAGTATACCTAAAATGTTGTCCTTGGCAAGTGTTCACCTCACAATACACCCTGGGCTTAATCCCCAGTGACAGTCATCTTGGTTACTATCAATTTGCTAGACTATACCAGAGGGATACAATCCTTGCCTGCTCGATGGGGATAAGTAGTCCCAGACGCCTCTGGCAACATCGTTCTAATTCTATTTAGATCCTTCTGGGGATAAATATATAATTTTTCAACCAGTATTCAATTGTTTGCGCTAAAGTGCAGTCACCTCACCTGACTAGTCTGTCTGTACTGACCTGGGGTAAATACGGAGGTGCACAAAGCTGTGTATGTTGTAAATAAAACTTCATAAATCAGGGTGGACAACCATGTAGCGCTTCCACTGTTGTGGGAGCATTTCAGTGGCTAGGATTGTCTCACTTTGCAATGGTTAAAATAACATTTTCTAATATTTTGAATGGCATTGTATTGGTAGCTTTTTTTTTTTGTTTTTTTTTAATCCGTGCAACAAATGGTCCTGAGAAGCTTAGGTTGCTTTACATTGCTAAATTACTGATTATTGATAAATTACATACAAATTACAATTAAAGGGATGAGCATCCTATATTTAAATTAAGCACTCAAATAACCCTGTAGCCCAGAATGTTAATAAACTAGAACTATTTTCAAAGACCTTAAAATGATAGTGTGGTTTGGTATTCGGTTTTGTGAGCGGGACTCTGGCTATATTCACATGGAATCTAGAATTTGGACTTGAGCTTTTGATATAGGATTACCCAGCTTGTGGTGGTCCTTTAAATGCCTATGGACATCATTGGTCTCAGATTGTAACTGACAGTGGAGTTTCAGAATTTGTAACTTAATACTATAAAAGTATATATTGTTTATCAGAATATTTAAACAAAATAATAAAAAAAAGTTTGCCTAACTAAAAAAAAAAAAAAAAAAAAAAAAAAAAAACTCAAGTGTTTGAGATCTCTGCCATTTTACTTCTGTCACCTTGGCCTGCGCATGCCTAATCATTGTGTGGGCTGTCTTGGGTTATTGTCTACTGACCAATGTGGATGTTTCCATGTGATACTTTTGGGGCTGTTCTTGTGATTCACTTATGACCATAAAATCACTGGAATTTGTTATGTGGGATCACTTTATTAAATTAGGATTGAGAAGGATCCAGTATCAAAGCTCCCTTTGTTGCAAGTTTATGTGATACTAGTGATGTGCGGAGAACTTCTTCATTTATAGAATGTTTTGTAAATGGTCCATCAGAATCCAAATATTCTATTGACTTTTATAAAGTTGCTTTAAACTCTAAAGGCCATTAAAGTTGCCAAATATAAAATTGTTCTAAAACAAGTCAGATCCTTGCTTGTGTTAACTCCTATACCCCCACCAAACCAAGATGTAGTTTTCCAGAACATTTTAAGATACATATGTCTTTATCCATGTGCGGCTTAAAACTTCTAGTATAAATGTGTCAATATATGTCCTGTAATATCTTTAAAATTATTTAGTAGGACTACCTACTTTGCCAATTCAAAATGTGTTCTGTACACTGATTGGCTACTGGTAAATGTGCTGTTCAGTTTATAAGCGGGTCACTAAAAAATGCCAAAGTCTTTGATTTTAGTGTAATGGCAAAATTATTGATAACCTGCTCCAATAGTCTCCTTGATAATGGCAGACCTGCTGCTCTAGTAATGGCTTGTTCGGTTGGAGACTTGCATATGAACCTACCATTGAGCACATACCTGGCAGTGAAGGGGTTAGCATGGCACATGTTTGGTAACAGTGAAAGCTGACAGTCCAGATCTCCGTGCTGGGTACAAGTGTTTTCCATCTTCCACCCACGCTCTCCTAGTGCACAATACCAGTCTAACCAGTGGTGCAAGGTGCCAGAGGTAACCATCTTGAAGAAAGCATTCTCCTCATGTCACCGGTTGTAACATTGGGTGGTATTGTTAGTCACAAGTGGCTGCTGAAGGATTGGTCCTTGTACTCTCCTTGATGGGGGCCGAAGCCCTGTGGACAGCACTGTTGGATACTATGCGACTAACTTCAGATTTATATTTTATATATAAAGACTTAAACTTACTGTACAAACTGCAGCTGCCATAATCTAACCGGCCTTTGCTGCTTGGCAAACCTATCTTGGCTGGTAACCATGGAGGTTGCACCTTTTAAGGGTTTTCTAAAAGCAGCCTTTAAATATTCATTTATTGTATCTCTGGGGTGCTGCAATGATTGAAATGGTGTAAAAAACTTATTAACAATTGGTATGTCATGTAAAATACCTCCTTAATTGTGATATTTGGCCACAGCTTATTTATAGAAATTATAATCCAGTAGTGCTGTAAAGAACATGGTGACTTGGTCCAATAAATGCACAATGTTGGTCATCTTGTTCATGCCTCATTTGGGCAAATATATTGTACAGCTTTAGGTATCACGGACTTCATATGGATCTAGAAAAGCGGAGAACCAGAAGCAAAATGACAGCTTGGGGTTTTGTGCAAAACAATTGTACATCACGTTAATACCAATATATATATTTTTATCCCCTTTTTAGGAGTTCTATGAACACACAAAGATGCTCTGGCAAGATGACGGCGTGAGAGCCTGTTACGAGAGATCCAATGAATATCAGCTGATCGACTGCGCACAGTAGTGAGTACTTCTGTTACACGGATATATATTTACGTGGCAGATTAGTGGCCTGGCGCTGCGCCTCGCCTGATAAAACCACCATTGCTGCAAGGTTTGGGTTCTTAGAATTATTATCCAGATGTACAACTTTTTTAAATTAAGTTGTGCTAAGACCACTGTGGCCCGTTTCTATATGGTATTTTTTTATGATTTTTAGGCCACTGTGCTATCTGACCCGGCGGCCCACTCTTGATCCACACTAGCTGCTGAAGGCGACGTGAGCAGATATCATTTAATCAGCTGGTTTAAAGGATGTGCTTAAATGGATTTGTGGCAGATTAGATGTGAAGCTGTTTATCCAATGACCTGGACCAGATTGGTTACTGGCCTAGGACTTGTACAGTTTATGGACATGTGTGTGTCATGTAGGCAGCAGGGCCTGGGCTATGTGGGCCACCAGTGCATAAAGATTAATGGAAGTCTGTAAGGATTAGATGTTGAGCAGTTTTTTTCTTTGTAGCCCTGGCCTGGTTTTATAGCCCAAGCAGATGTTTTGTTAGAATTGGCTACTTTAGGGCTTTCTGGAAATGCTATATAGTGTCTAATGCTGTGCTCCAAAACTGGCTTGTTTTATTTCTGGAGCACTGCAGAGAACAGATAACGAAACGTGTGGATGATCGCATGAACAAGAGCTTCTGTTTTACATCCAAATACATTTTATTTGCAATTTTATTTTTTGTTGCTCCGCTTTGTGGTTGGAGAATACTTGGCTGTCACATTCCTATTATACAGGTAGAAACTTCCTGTGCATTTAAATTGTGTCCAAAGGTCATCACTTTCTCAGGAGTGTCCTTGAGAACAAGCGTCTCTAACGGCTGAGCTAAGATGGAAGCCTCCAGTAGAACATTGCATGTAAAAGTTAATGTGAATAGTGTTCTTTTCTGACCATTTGTTGGCCCATTATCGGGTTTAGTTGGTAAATAACAGGTTTTAAATCACAATTGTGGGCCATATTTTCTATAAATATTTACAACTGTCGCATACAGTGACCAGCTTTCAGTGCTCTTCTATGGTGTGGTCATCTATATACCTGAAATAGGTTTAGTCCGGAGCAGATAAATATTTACCATTTTAGAAGCCAGGAGGGCTTTATAGGAGCCAGACACTTTCTAGGAGCCTGGAAATAAAGCTCATGTAGATTCATATTTTGGAGCCAGGACTCCTACTTGGAACTCCTATAATGGGACTAGTAACTATTGGTGGGTCTCTTGCAAGTAACACATGACCCCGCTAAACAATGTTTGACCTCTGTCTCTTGTACATAAAGATATTTCTCTGCCATATAAAGTGGACGCAGGAGCACAATGGCCATGCTGTTCCATTCCCAGTAAGTGTAGGTTGGTGAACAGCCACACACATAGTTGCCATTTTTCCCCAAATCCCACTTCTTGCAGCATGGGTCGTGTTGGTAACCAATGAGTCTGTCCCAAAAATGCTGTAATGGGTACTAGTGCATGGGTTATATATAAATCTGCCTGTAAAGTAAGGTCTTAATCCTACATGTCCTACTTTTTTTTTTTTTTTTTTTTTTTTTTTTTTTTTTTGATGCCCCTCTTTTTTTTTTTTTTTTTTATGCATGATCTTTTGTTTAATTCTTACACTTTCTTTTTTATTTATTTATTTTTTTCATGTAAAGCTTTGTAAAATAAAAATTTTAAATAGTGCACATTATCTTTGGTCATCCAAAACTGCACATTTAAATGTCGGTGATTTTTATTTTAATGTTGAAAAAATGCTAAATGTTACCGGAGCACATTATTGCCTAGCCTATAGCTCTGTGCACGTTGTATCTTCTCCAGTAACCTCTGATCTCTTCCGTCCTTTACTGATTTCTAATGTCTCACCCAGTGAGTGCCCCATAGAAGGCAGCGGTCCTACAATGATTAGCCCAGCCATCAGCTGATCCTCTCTGTGCTATCCCATTGGCTGTCACAGTCCCCCTTCCACTGATAGGAGGGCCCCAGCTAGGGAGTCTTCCCACGCTGGTGGTGTTCAGTACCTAGAATGGAGCAGATGACATCCCTGCCTGCAGGAAGTGCAGACTGGATCTAGAGCAGAACCACACGCTCTATATACAAGCCAGCACGGTCTGCAACTTGTGACATAATCCAGTTATCTGAATAAGGAATAACCTTCTAACTAGATGTGTCACCTCTAGCTCAGTGTGCGGGGGGAGAGCAGATGTCTGCCCGCTTAATGTATATAAAGCTTAGCAGCCAGGGTATCGAGGCAGGTTATAATAAAGTAAATCCAGCCTCCAATTCATATCTTTCCCACCAGAAGCTTTCACAAAAGAGCTTACTAGAGATATGGGATGTCCATGATCCTTTAAAATGTTCCACGTGTCTTACACATTATTTTCTCTGAAAGGGTCTATGTCCATTAAGTGACTATATGTATAAAGCTGTCATTATCACTACTGCTCCCATTGGGAGGCCTGCCCATGTCTCCTAGTTCTGGATCTTGGGACCTGTGCAATATAGTCCGAGACATGTCCTAAAAGGTTATTACTTGTCTTCAGTTTGGCCCTTAGTTTTTTTGCGGGTCCAGTCCTCTGCAATCTTTCCTTGGCCTATGTCTTCCTACTACCCAACCTATACAAACCCTTGCCAGTTTCCACAATGTTTTTCCTGCAGGTAAAATCGAACCCTGGCAGAAACCATAAAGTAGTTAAGTTGGTTTTTAGGCTTTATAAAAGATGTAAAACTCTTAAATAAATAAAAAAAACAAAAGTAGAGGTGCTCGGAGAACAAACTAACTTTAATAGGACATAACCCACTTTGAGAGGAGCCTCTTATCTCACTTGGGAGAAATATCCTGTAGTCTGTGTGGTCCAGCCCTTAAATAACAGGCAATTCTACCCTGAACAAGAGAAACCATAAACCCCAGACGTACGTTTCGGCCTTCATTGGGCCTCGTCGGCGAGGTGCAGCTGATATCTCCCTAAGGCACAGTGAGCAAGCAAACTGTTGGAGTATTTTTGAGTTGTTTGGAGAAACAATTTGATCTTGGTGGCGGCAAAAGCTACATCGCTTCTTGGTGCAACAAATATTAAAACTTGTTGGTACAGAAGTTTATTGGTGCTTTGTTCCAGAACATTGAACTGGAGGAGAGCAGAATTTGTACTAGAGTCTTGGTGCAGAATCCTGATCCGCCTCCCGGCAGAGGTGGTGCAGCAAGACAGTCTTGGCATGAAAGTAGGAAAGTTTCTCCTGTGCAGCCGTTGCCTGCTGTGTGCTAGCCGCTGAAGTGGGCCCCTCCTTCCAAAGCACTTATGTAAACTCCGAGCAGGAGCCAGAGCAGCTATTTTTAGCCAGGCTGCAGAGGGAGGAGGGCCTGGGTCACGTAGGAGGGCAAATCAAAGGGTGTATCCCTGCGCAGTGGTGCACGCAGGCTGAGGAGCAGTCAGCGCCGCTGCATGAGGAAATGGAAGCACATTACTGGCAGAGCAAGGCCTGGCTGGGCTTTAAGGGACATGCAATTCATAAATATTGCACAAAACGAAATATGGCGGCTTATTGCATCTGGCTAAATCCTATAAAGAAGTTCTAATACTTTAGTGCCATTGAGGAGTCGGATATGCATGATAAAGGTTATGGCCCAGAAGGGAACATACCTGGAATTACACTATTACGTCAAAGTATTGCATTTAATGAACAGTTGTGAAAACTTGCAAATACAAAAAATGGTGTAATTGCTGTTTGAGGAGTTAGTGGATACTTGGGTGACATTGCTTGGGGTGACACCAGTGATTATTTTTTCCATTTAGAACTAGAATGACCTTTGTCTAAAGTTTGAGAATTAGCTGGAGCCAAATGGGTGTCACAGGGTGGTATGGGGCCCACCAGGGATGCAGTCAGCTGAACATTACTGTTCCAGTGGCATCTAATCCTTTCCTGGTGTTGGTTTGTTACACCTACATGTCTCGTGAATGAAATATGGAGGTCTTGCAGTCGTATCTTGTTGCTCCTTCCTCTAACTTCAGTGTCTTGGCATTCTCCCTATCTCTCAAGATCCTGGTTTCTTGATCATGACTATACCCCTTATGCGCCAGGTTACTATTTTCTGTAGCCTCTAATGCCTTGTATGACCAAATATCTTCCCTCCAGGCCTTGTCTGATTGTATAGTACTCGGGCACAGGGCAAGAACCTGACCACTGGTTCTGTATAGGCAGCCTAATTGTACCAGAGACGCTTATTATAGCTTGCACTTAGATGGCAAATCCCATGAAACCCATCTGGATGGACCTTAATCTGCAGTGAAGCCTGAAGCTAATTAACCATGGCTCTGGTCCGGAGTTGCCTATCATGGCATTTAATCCCTGCCGTGTCTGTAGTTATACATTGGATCAATGGCCCTCCACATAAGTTGATGGTAGAAACATTTCCTTTGACTATTTCTGGGAAGCCTGAGCAGGTAATCCTTGTACTGCACTCTGGGGAATGGGTGGAGACATGCACATGAGGTACAATGTACCTTACTCTTTAAATCCAAAATACCATTTTATACATGGCTGTATTGCATAGCTTTAAGCAAAGCTTAGGATTGGATTATACACAGGCCAGTAAACCTACCCTGATAGAACTGTTTGAAGGAAGAAAAAAAAAGAAAAATCTAATGCATAAAACAAAGACCAAACTTACCCTGATGGGGCCTCAACCTCCAAAGTAATGAAACGAATACAAAGTCTTGTTCCTGGATAAGACTCATGCCAGACCTCTTATCGGTGGGAAGATGTTCCACTTGCATATGTAAAGCACATTACCTGAAGTACTAGCAAGTCTAACGTCAGATCACATCTTGCTCCTTATTCCTTTTCTGAAAGATGCTTCCTCTTTAGTATTTTCCATGGACCACTTGTATGTCGTATATAACAAGGTCCCACCACAAAGTAACAGGGTAGTTAAAGTCATTTTTTTGCAGTTACATGAAACGTTTTCTATTCTGAAGGATGTGTGATGGGGCCATGTCCAAGCCTTGCTCACAGCATTGCAAGCCGTCTTGAGAATTGGTGGGGTAGCTCTCTAGTCCTTTAACCAATCCACCTCTTTCCTCCTTCCCACCAGCCCTTCCTGTGAAAGATGGATGAGCACACCCTTGGCTTTAATCTAGGACAGTGTCAACTCTTACATTTTCTTCAGAAATTCTCCATTTTAATCGCAAAACATGTCTTGCATAGCTGCTCATGTTAGTCTTGTACTAGGGACCTTCCATCATGCATGGCTTCCCAAAGCTTTAGCTTCTTCCAGATAAGTAATGAGTTCACCAGATGTATACATGAGCTGGTTAGGTGTAAAACATGGAGTTTTATAAGGTCTATATCCCTTTTCTTGGCTGTGCAGCACTTTGTCGCAGACTCTGAATGATGCATTTGTATACAAGTCTAACAGCTTGATATCATATGGTAGTACTAGCTCTTGGTCTACACCTGGTGGAGGTGGTAAGGTGCGGTGGTGTACATTAGGACATGTCCCATCTTTACCGCCTGCTTTTTGTTTCTCGGCCTGGGTCCAGGATTCAAACAATTCCAGGATTTCCATTTGTTTTGCACGGCTATAATTAGAACTTCCGCTTTTTTAATTTTATATTCTCATGTTCTCTGGAAAACACCTGCCTGGTCAGCAAGCTCTGGCACTGCAGCTGGCACGGGGAGGCTGTGGGGCAAATGTACACGTCAGATATCATGCAAGATATAGTGCCAATGTCTGAGATGTAACTGGATAAAGATAAGGGAGTACTGATGCCATGCAAAAGTACCAGGAAGTCTTACAGCAGCATTGGTGAATACAAATTAGAGATGCCTTAAACACTTGGACTGGTCATAAACTATTTGTCCTGTCTTCAGGAATGGGAAACTATCTCCCAATTCAGCCCCTTATCTGGTGCGACTTCACAAGTGAATAAATGAGAAGAACAGATGGGGCGGACATGTTCAATTTAATCTGTCAAAGAAAAATAAAATGTTAATTCACTAAATCGTTGTGTGACTCTTCCAATGACTTGAACTGAAAATGGAGGTCCTGGAGAAACCAAATGTATGATTTGTGGGCTTGTCCCAGCCAGCATGGAGAAAGTCACGTGTCTGCCAATGAGATCTGGTGATGTAGAATCTGTTCAAATTTGTTTCCTATTTGTTTTTTTAAATTGACAGGTACTATAGTTGGTCTTCATGAGCTGCAGGTACTATTTAGGCACTAAAACAGAACTTTTAAGTTCTTAACAAAATAAAGAGCATAAAAGTAAATGCTACCAGACCAGCAGACTTGGCCCTTTGTACAGCGCCCCTGTCCTAATGTAATAGAAGAGGAATCACCTGGACTTGGAGGTCGGAACTTCTCTTTACAAAATATTTGACATAAAGATGCAACTCTACTCTCTATGGAACATTTGATTAACCAATAATAGTTAGAAACTTAGCCCAGAAAGGTACAATTAGTGAACAGAATAAAGACTGGAGTGGGGGTTGCACATGCTCAAGGTGACTGAGCTCAACATTCCCATAGTTAGCTTAGTGTTTTTTGTAAAAAAAAAGGCATTTTTTTGTTTTTTCTGCCTTCTCTCTTTATTTTTATATTTTTGAAACCTTGTGATAGGAGTCTCCTAACTCCCATATCTGTCTGAACAAGTACTGTATATGGCACGCCTTCTGGTTTCACTTTTGCGTATCTCGCATGCTCCCCGCTGGCTCTGCCGCCGCCTCCACCAGCCCAGTCTATTATGTGCGCGCCAGCAGATATTGTCCCTTGGAAGCTGGGGGATGGGATCCTGTAGAGGACTGAAGGCCTGCACCTAAATGGTTTCTTTTTGTTTGATCGGCCTGGCCCCGCTCCAGATGTCTCACAAGGTTTAGTGCAGACTAGCTATTTTTAGAAATGTGGTGCCATTGTCATGACAACCTCGCTGGAGGCCAGGGCGGCGGGAAGCTATTTCTGGACGCCTTGTAATGCACAACTGGGAAACTTTACTTTTCTGCGCCTTCACTTTATGAAAGTCAAGGAGGTTTCTGGCTGTGCATAACTAGTACATAAAGTGACGTAGAGTGATCTAGTACTTTGGGAATAGGGCTCCAAACTTAAGCAGATCTGGTTCTTGTTATTAATCTTGCTGGGATAGCTACTGGAGAAAGATCCATCCGATTCCACTGCCCCCTCATACCACACAATATGTAGACCTCCATTGGCAACTCATTGGCTATGCTACAAAAGGGGCATTATGAAAGTGGATTTTTTTTTTTATTTTTTTTTTTTTTCTTCCTTTTCTTTTTTTTTATTATGGAAACTGGCGTCTCATGGACTCTGTAGCCATGCTTGGCCATAAGTTACATTTTCTGGATCTGCAATTATGCTGACCCAACTTAACACATATGTAATACCCTCAGTTGTGTGGGTCCTGCATCCTCTACCTGACACTGGGATATCCCTGGACCCCTTAGTATGGCTAAATCACGACCTACTGTACAAATAAATGATCCTTCCCATATGCCCTTGTAACTGCTATAATGCAACATATCTGTAAAAAAATGGCTGTGTCTCTACACCATGCAAGTAGTGTCACTTGTACAAAATGTGAATGTCACCTTCAGATGGAGTTGTATGTTAATTGTTGTTTTTTTTTTTTTTTTTCCAGTTTTCTAGATAAAATTGATATTGTGCAACAGAATGACTACACACCTTCTGATCAGGTGAGTCCATGCAAGATTAAGTTTATTGAACATTTACTTAAAATCCCTCAAAAAGAACTTAACTACATGATGGTTCACTAGTAATGAATTATTGTGATTGGTACAGAAGACCTGTACAATGGTCACATAATTTGGTACCCTGTAGTAAAGTTATGCAGTAGAGAGCTGGCTTCTCATGGTCTCACTTTGTTGCTATATTGGCTGCTTTAGGTGGCATGTTTGCATGGCAGCTCTATTTCCTGCCAACACTATCTTGAGTAACCGCTTTTTTTCCCTCCTCCCTGATCTTAGGACTTGTTGCGATGCAGAGTTCTCACATCAGGAATCTTTGAAACCAAGTTCCAAGTTGACAAAGTGAATTTTCAGTAAGTTTAAATCCTTACTTGGAGGTATTTAGATGTTTATGAAATACGACCAGGTGAGCAGTGGTTTCATACTGCTCATGATTTAGTTATTTTGTATATTGGGGGAAAATAGCTAAAAATAAAAAATCTCAAACATCTGTAAAAATGGCGCTATGAATAACCACTTTCAAAAAATGTCCTAGGACTTGCTATACAGTCTTTGCTGGCGTCTAATGATCCTCCTTCTCCTTGCAGTATGTTTGATGTTGGTGGTCAGCGTGATGAACGCAGAAAATGGATCCAGTGCTTTAATGGTAATCACATTAATGGGTTAACTAGTCTGGTGGCCAGTGATGCTGGGTGTACACACGCAGCGTGACCTTCATGTGAATATCTAATGGGGAGATTTCCAATTCTGGGATGTTCAGTAGCCTTGGTCACTACAAGACCGCATTTACAGGCTGGGGCTACCAATGAATATTATCTTGGGCTCTAGTTGGCTGTTGAAAGTGCCTTTGTTTTGTGCCTTTTTTTTTTTTTTTGTGTAACTGAGAAACTGCTTTCTAACCATAAAATGAACTTTCTGCTTTTTGCTACAGATGTCACAGCTATAATATTTGTGGTGGCCAGTAGCAGTTACAACATGGTGATACGAGAGGACAATCAGACCAACAGACTCCAAGAAGCATTAAACCTGTTCAAGAGTATCTGGAACAATAGGTGAGTTTATTTCTCATTTCGAATCCTTGTCTTCCAAGATATCCTGTAGCAGACAGTCCTCTTAAACGATCTGTTAATTACACGGAGTTGGCTTATTTACCTGAAAGTGTATGATGGTCATAATTACTATTGGTCCAGTGCACAAGAGCCCAAACAGAACCTCACAATATCAATATGTAGGATTTAGTATGGCGCTGGATAGTTGGGTGAGGCTTCACGCTAGTCGGTCCATACAAGAGATTGGTCTACATTATTCTTAAAGACCTGCAGTCTTGAAGGACTGGTTCTAACATTACTGCATACCTAATAACTAATGGCCTGTAAGTCTATATATAGTATCCATATACCTTGGAAATTTTATTTTTGATCCTGCTTAAATACCAAATACTTGACGGCCCCTCCAAAGAACTGAATTTGCTTTTAATTGTCCATTAACCAGAGAGCACTTCTGCAATAATGGACCCAACTGCCTTTGTTACAATCTTGTTGATATCTGGGATTTTCTGTGCAGTGACAATATAAGGGTTCTTTGGTTTGTGATAATCGTGTCTTAAGTTCTAAGCTGTAGCTTTTGATCGCAGGTGGCTACGGACCATTTCAGTCATTCTCTTCCTAAATAAACAAGACCTGCTGGCTGAAAAAGTTTTGGCTGGAAAATCTAAAATAGAGGACTACTTTCCAGAATTTGCTCGCTACACCACGCCAGAAGATGGTAAGTCAAGACTTCTGAAATGTACCCTAATAGCACTTATATTTCGTAGAAAACCTTCAGTGGCCATTTGGATACATTTTGCATGAAGACTCTGCCCACTTATTAGCAATTCACCAAACTGGCACCTAGAGCACAAACTAGTGAGCAGCGTCCTAATGATCCAACAAGGTCCTCAGTACTGCGGGAAAGAGTTTTGAACTAAACCTATATTTAATAGAAACGACTAAATGAAGAATTACCGTATTGGTCCAAACATGAGCCGTGCCCACATAAGCCGCACCTGGGGAAAAAATCGAAAAAAGATAGTACTCAAATATAAGCCGCACCCGTAAAATTGGAGATAAAAAGACTCTCTCCAAGTGATCAGCCATTGCAAGAAACAGGCTTTCTAATTAGTACGGTAGCTTTTTTTTTGCAGGTTACAGGATGGTAGAATCACTAAAACCGTAACTTGCTATTAAATTGCTACAATAGCGCAGTCTCATTTTATGGTCACGAATATAATCCGCACCTGTAACTCGCAAACTCAAAAATCTGAGAAATGGTGCGACTTATATTCGGGCCAGTACGGTACTCTAGAAATGTTAGCTATTTACAAATGAAACCATAAGAATATAGGATGGGTGCACATTTAATGGTTTTGGCCATTTTTTTTTTCCAGCACAACCAGAAATAGATGAAGAACCCAAAGTCACGAGAGCCAAGTATTTTATAAGAGATGAGTTTCTTGTAAGTATCTGCTTGTGACTTGTTCATGGGAAGGTCTTTAGGACCACACAAGGGACATGGTGTAATAATGTAGTCCTATATTTATTGATGGACATTTTTCCCCACTATGGGAAGCTGGGTGGGAGATGCAAGTTGGTCCACACTTAAAAAAAATAGTATATGATTGGCCTACACCTGCTGTTGTAACATCACTCATGCATAGGATTGATTTTATGCACAAGTTGGGACACCTATCCAAAAGTCAGTGTTACGATCTTCATGGTACCAAACTCATGCTATAGATTGGGAAGGTTATGAACCACAGCTGGTGGGCAGAAGAGTGACTTAAAACGAAAATGAGTTTAACAACTATTCAGTCAGACACCACTTCCATATTACAATTATTCCTCCCCCTATTGCAGAGAATCAGCACAGCGAGCGGCGATGGACGGCACTACTGCTACCCACATTTTACGTGTGCAGTGGACACTGAGAACATCCGAAGGGTTTTTAATGATTGTCGGGACATTATCCAAAGGATGCATCTGCGTCAGTATGAGCTGTTGTGATGGAGAGCGCGATTCCCCCATCCCTGCCGTGTTCCAGACTCTGAAATCCTCATTTAAAGACAAAATTACAAAACCCCACAAAAATTGAAAAACGCTTAAAAAATTTTAAACAGGGGAACCAACAATCCATCTTTATTTTTTTATTTTTTTTTTAGTTGGTAAGAACTGGGTGCCCCTTCGTTCTTCAATGCGCACCCCCCCTTGCTTACCTTGCTACAGGACAATAGCAAGGATCCTTGCTTGCTTCCCCTCACCTGACCACCCCAAAAAAGCATGTGCTGGGATTAAATCCAGCCGTGCCACTCAGTGGGTTGTACCCTCCCCCTTTATACCATCATTTAAACCCATATGCAGTTTAATAGGAGGATCTCCAGTGTTTTGCTGACATACCCACTAGCGAGTCTTGAAGAATTTTTGAGGTGCGGGGAAGGAGGTGGCTTAAACTGTCCATTTTTTTTTTTTTTTTTTTTTTTTTTTGGTTTCCATCAAATGAGAACAATGTGGGTGAAATTATAATCCTCCAACATAATATCAACTTTGTCTCCATTCACTGCATTCGATGAACATGTTTGAACATTGCTGACCACGTACAGAAAAAGGACAATTAGACAATTGACTGTAATAAGGCTTAATATTACGGATCGCTGAGGCTCCCTAGAGTAGCTGGGTCGCTTCAGTGGCAGATCGCTGCCTTTCACAAGGGTGCCATTTTTTTTTTCCTGAAAAATCCTTAAATACTTGGATATGCCTTTCAACATATCAATGTATTTATTCCTAAAGATCTTGGACTTTTACATTTTTAAACTTGGTCGCTGAATAAGCCTCCAACTTATTTTTTTTTTTTCTTCTTCTTCCCTCTTCACTTTGTCTTGACGACCTTGTGTGACCTTTAAATCATAAACATATAACGTTAGGCCTCATCACCAACTTGATCACTCCCCTTTATTCTGTACAACACCCCTTCACTTGTTTGTTTTTTTGTTTTTATTTTACTGCTGGATTATTCTTGTACAGACTGTAAAATGTATTATTTTGTACAACTTTATTGAAAAAAAAAAATATGAACTTGTAGACGATCTGTGCCTTGAGTTTGGCTGTGCCCTGTACAATGAACTGAGATGTAAGTATGTTGAATTAAGCTGTACAGCATTATCACTTCTGCCTCCTGCATTCACTCAAGGTGGGCAAACGTCTCTAGTTTTAGGAGGGTTTGTTTGGTTTACAAAGGAAAACTGGTAAAAATTACAAAAAAATGTACAAATGTTGCAAACTTAACCACTTTAAAAGTGAGGTCTCCATGAAGTGACCCAATGTGGCGTCATCGTGCATCCTTTTTTTATTTTTAGCTTGAATTCATTTAAATCTCTATCCAAATGCAAGAACATGACTTGTTTATACATAAATCAAACGTTGTTATTAGGAAGTGCTAATCTTTTATCCTTAGTTCTTTGGAGATGTCATGTTGGTCCACACAGCCAAGATGGAGCAGATGAGATTGGAAAGATCATTTTAAAGCAGCATTGTTCATCTGTCGCGTCTTCCCCACTGTCATGTCCCAAATGCATTTTTTGCAGACTTGTGTAATAAAGCATACTTATTAAATCTCATGCTGTAAAAGTGTTCCTACATTTATATATATATTATTTTTTTTGTTACTGTCCCAGGCAGCTGTTGTAGGCGGACATGTCCTTACTCTCTAACCCGCGTGATTATTCAGTTTATGATTAATTTTAAACGTTTAAATGCCGGTGTGGTCACTAATGTTTTGAGAACACGTCCAGCTCCTGTTCCCATATCACAAAGATCAAGTAATGTCCTTCAAGATGTGAGTGAATTTCCTTTAAGAATATGGAGTCTTAACCTTCAGTGCATAGAAGGGCACATAAGGCAGTAAAACCGAGCTTAAGCGCTTAATAAAACACACATTTACTTGCATGGGTCTGCCCTCTGACTACTAACAGTAAGTGACCAGCTTTCATATTCTGCAATATGCTCCTGAGATGTCCCCTCATAGGCTAGGACATTACATATGTAGCCCTACAGGGTCCCTGCATGGGTCTGCCCCCTGCAGCTCACGGTCTATTTGTTTTATTTATTTTTTAGTAAAATCCAGGAACCTTCCATTGCACAAATCTGCTTCTCCCCCTCCCCTATAGTATCCATGCTGGGAGGTCTATCCTGCTCAGGATGCACTGCACGTAAAGACAAACCTAGACCTGGAAAATTTAGGAATGCCTCCTGGGCAGATCCTCATGCACCCCTTAATAGCGGGCGGAGAGAATCTGTTCTAGTGGTCCTGGAAATGCAGGTTATTTTAAAGCTAAATAAATGTAATGCGGCGTCCATATTTTATCGGTTACTAAATGAAACACGACCACTACAGTGAGCACTAATAAACTGGAGTAATAAAGACAATATTTCTATGCATCTTTCTTGTTCAGTCCCACTAGCTGTGTCCTGAGACCCTATAGACATTACATATAGTATAGACTCGCTGCGGTAGCTACTAATGACCCGAGCTTCTCTACTGAACCTGTTCTCAAACCTCTCAAATTCAGGGTTTTGACATTTTTTATTTCTCCCCACCTTTGATTGCTAAAAATCCTATTTTGTTGAAACTATAAAATGACAGGAGCTGTGATGACCTGTGCAGAAAAGTAACACGTACTACAGAGAGTATAAAGGATATAAATATGCCTCAAACCGCCTGGGACAGTAATGATCTTTACACAAAATGGTACCCGTGCGCCGGCCAACATCTAGCAAGGGCTTACATGGATATGAACAGTCTGCCAAGTTAAACAGATTATATTTTTTTATTAAGATTCTCACTGTCACTAACCGATGCTTATAAGATGCTCAATGCTGCTTTAAATGTGGGTTCCCTTGAGTGGTCAACAAGAAATGACCAGCGTCTGCGGCGCCTCGGCTGCTCCCGGTCTCCTGCTGGATAGAGGTACCCCACTGTAATATACAATGGGGTACAAATAAACAGCTTCCTATGGCAGGTATGGGGGGCTCTTCACTAGGGGTTGTGATCAAGTTGGGCTCTGTAGTGAGGGATGGACTGAAGCCGTGCATTAATGGCGTAGCTGGAATAGTACTGCAGGTAAGAGTGCAAAAAGGAGTCTGGTACGGAGTATGTGATGGATTATGGTGCAAGAGAGGCGCAAAATGCACAGGACGTAATAGTGTGCGCCGCAGGATAATAACCGTCTAGTCTTACGTGCTATGCCAGAAAAAAAAGTCCTAAACTATATATCCAGAAGCCAGGGGAGTCGCCTCTGCGTGAGATGAACCTCCTGCAGACAGCTTTGCCGTGGAATATGGAGATCTACAGGAATGGAAGGATTGGGATTATCTTTCTTTATTGGTGTAGATTATAAGACAAAACCTTTTTTATGCACTTCATTATGACTTGTTGATGATTTCTCTCAATTAGACACTGTAATGGTCCTAAAGGGTAGTATGACCTCTAGGACAGCATGTCCCAGGCGTTGTTGTGTTAGCGCCATGTGGCCCACAGTACGTTCTTGTAAAAGAATATGAATGAAAAAAATGTACAGAAGAAAATCTCTAGTGGGAGCATAAATGAGACTTGATGCCAATATATTATAACACATCATTAAGAAGTGGGCAAAATAATCATTAACTGCTAAGTGCAGGCCCTTAATTGTGCTCAGGTGGTCCACTAGGGCTTTTAGTAGTCCAGAAAAAAAAAAAAAAGTATCAGCACTGTAGACCATTGTGCTTGGGATAGTGGTGGAGGCGCCACTGATGGTGTGGCGTGATGGGGACATGCCGCTTCTTCCATTGATCTGACCGCAGGTGAACCTGTAGAAGAAATCAGGCAGTTGGGGACATTGGTGGACCGGTGGTCTGGTGGGGTGGAACCCAAAATGGTTTATTACAAAATGAGCAATGGCCCTAGGCCTGAGCCCAGTGTAGAAACACTGAAATGATTCCTTGAAGATTATAATCCTTTGTAATAATTCAATCCGAATGCTGACCCACTTCTAAGGCTCTGTGAGCGTCCTGTTCACTTGCCCTGGGGTAGCAATCTGTGGGTGAAGTACAAGAAAAAGAGAAGACCTGGACTGTCCTGGGCGGAGGAACCGGGATGCTCCAGGACACTCCGACACCCACATTGACTTTGCGTGTCTTTAGGTATATTACCTACAAAGTTAAATCCAGGAACTCTTCACATCCCTTTAAACAGGGATAGGTCAAGGCACAATGAGTGCTATAAAGGTTTAGAAAATGTACTTGACCCCTTTTACTGACAGAGGGGCAAGCAACGCTTTGCTTAATTGTGCCACTGATTATAATTATTCCACCTGTAATCAAACAATTAAACCCTGACCCCACCTCGTTAGTGAGGACGTCCTGTCCCGGTTATGAAAGTACATCTTCTAACCTTTGCAGCACTATTTTCCATGAATAAAAAAAGATTATAATGTTGGATCTTTAATTGGATAACAGTAAATGTGTGACTTAAGTTGTCCAGCGACATACTCCACAGTCTTCAAGGGGCATTCTCCACAGGTTATAAGACTATATTTAAATAGAGTGGTTACTAAAAATGTCATTCTCATTCCCTTGGAAAAAAACAAAAAAAAACATGATATTAGTGAAATTTAAATGTATAATTAACGATATTTGCAACTGGTTATTATTACAAAAAGGATCTAAATTATTGTAAGAAAACGGACTTTGAAAACTACATTTTTAGGCAGAAATTACTTTTCAAGATCCTTTGCACCATTTTGTTTCTTGGTATCAGGCGCAATAGACGACTTCAGAGTAATGGACGACGTTACCTTTAGCAGACACACAGCAGTAAGCCCCACTACTGGCTTAGAGATGGAATACAGCTGTGAATAGACAGCAGTGTTAGTTTGCTTATTTTCCTAATAATGGACATAACCTACCTCCTGTAAATGACGTCCTGTCATATAAGAGCCGTCTAGACATCCCTGTCCCTTTAGAAAAACGTTTAGGCATTCATAGTGATACAAATGTAGATTGGGAAAAATGTCACATGTTTGTGAAAATTAGCATAAAATCATTTATAGTTAAAATATTTGTATAAAACATTATGCTGGTTATCAGTATATACAGGATTGTGTCACATTATTATGACCACCTACTACTTTTGACGTCAGAAGCTGGCTTGGTGTGTATACAAGGTGACGTGTAGGCATTCTGCAAACATATCAACCATGGCTGTCATGGGTAAAACGTGCAATTTATTAAACTTTGAAAAGGGGGTGATCATTGGCTTTTGGGCCAAGGGTGTCAGTATATCTGAAACAGTGCAGTGTGTGACCTCTTTGCGTACTGTTGTGGTTAAAGTGTACCGTGACCGGACAAATGGCACCATTGCGAATAAACGGCGTGGAAACTGCAGAGCACCATGTGCCATTGATGTCAGAGGTGAACGTCGGCTGTGCAGGTGTGTGAGGGCCACATACAGTGCCTTGCAAAAGTATTCACCCCCCTTGACTTTTCACCTATTTTGTTACATTACAGCCTTAAGTTCAATGTTTTGTTAATCTGAATTTTATGTGATGGATCAGAACACAATAGTCTAAGTTGGTGAAGTGAAATGAGAAAAATATTTACATAAAACTATTGTTTAGAAATAGAAAACAGAAAATTGGCATGTGCGTATGCATTCACCCCCTTTGTTATGAAGCCCATAAAAAGCTCTGGTGCGACCAATTACCTTCAGAAGTCACATAATTAGTGAAATGATGTCCACCTGTGTGCAATCTAAGTGTCACATGATCTGTCATTACATACACACCTTTTTTGAAAGGCCCCGGAGGCTGCAACACCTAAGCAAGAGGCACCACTAACCAAACACTGCCATGAAGACCAAGGGACTCCAAACAAGTAAGGGACAATGTTGTTGAGAAGTACAAGTCAGGGTTAGGTTATAAAAAACATCCACATCCTTGATGATCCCCAGGAGCACCATCAAATCTATCATAACCAAATGGAAAGAACATGGCACAACAGCAAACCTGCCAAGAGACGGCCGCCCACCAAAACTCACGGACCGGGCAAGGAGGGCATTAATCAGAGAGGCAGCACAGAGACCTAATGTAACCCTGGAGGAGCTGCAGAGATCCACAGCAGAGACTGGAGGATCTGTACATAGGACGACAATAAGACGTACGCTCCATAGAGTTGGGCTTTATGGCAGAGTGGCCAGAAGAAAGCCATTACTTTCAGCAAAAACAAAATGGCACGTTTTCAGTTTGCGAAAAGGCATGTGGGAGACTCCCAAAATGTATGGAGGAAGGTGCTCTGGTCTGATGAGACTAAAATGTAACTTTATATAACGCTATGTCTGGCTCAAACCCAACACATCACATCACCCAAAGAACACCATCCCCACAGTGAAACATGGCGGTCGCAGCATCATGCTGTGGGGATGTTTTTCAGCAGCCGTGAATGGGAAACTGGTCAGAGTTGAGGGAAAGATGGATGGTGCTAAATACAGGGATATTCTGGAGCAAAACCTGTACCACTCTGTGCGTGATTTGAGGCTAGGACGGAGGGTCACCTTCCCGCAGGACAATGACCCCAAACACACTGCTAAAGCAACACTTGGGGGGTTTATGGGAAACATGTAAATGTGTTGGAATGGCCGAGTCACAGCCCAGACCTCAATCCAATAGAAAATCTGTGGACAGACATAAAGATTGCTGATCACAAGAGCAAACCATCCAACTTGAAGGAGCTGGAGCAGTTTTGCAAGGAGGAATGGGCACAAATACCAGTGGTAAGATGTGGCAAGCTCACAGAGACTTATCCAAAGCAACTTGGAGCTGTGATTGCCGCAAAAGGTGGTGCTACAAAGTATTGACTTTAGGGGGTGAATAGTTATGCACATTGACTTGTTCTGTTATTTTGTCCTATTTGTTGTTTGCTTCACAATAATAAAAAAACAAGTCAAAGTTGTGGCATGTTCTGTAAATTAAATTATGCAAATCCTCAAACACGCCATGTTAATTCCAGGTTGTGAGGCAACAAAACACGGAAAATGCCAAGGGGGGTGAATACTTTTGCAAGGCACTGTGATTCATTTACTTCTATATGAAGCTGTGTCCTTGTAAACTAATGAGCTTTCCATTACAACTAATGAATGTCCTGACATTATTATGCAGATATAAACTTCCTATTCAAAGTCACCAGCCAAAAAGTAGATCCCGCATCTTCATAATTACATATACATGTCATAGATCAGAGGCAGTTTTTTTAATTCTAATAACATTTTGTGTATTTTCAAGTCTATATGTTTTATAAAGATAGCACATAAGGGACAAATGTGTTATCAGCTGAACATTATTTTAATAATAGTATTTTCCTGTAGTAAAAGTTCAATGTAAGTCTGTATATTGTGTGTCAGTCAGCCTTTCTGATCCACCCATCCTGCTGCACTCCTTCTCAATGCTCTTGTCTCTTGTGGCCGCTGGGGGCGCTGTGTACATACCAGCGGAGTCTGGTGTTTTACCACCTGTGGCCGCTGGGGGCGCTGTGGATGGACCGGCCCTGACGCAGGAGCGTTTGATGTCATCAGCGCGCGCGGTATAGCGACACAAACAGGAAGAGAGAGCCGAGCGGAGACCGGGAGCATGGAACCGGAATTATTTATTGGAGGAGGCGGAAGCGGAGGAGGAGGTGGAGGGATAGTGGGGGACTGGGAGGAAAGAGGAGTGGTGAGTATGGGAGAAAGAGAAGGAGAGAAAGAGAAGGAGAGAGGGAGAAGGACAGAGAGAGAGGAGAAAGAGAGGCAAGGATAGAGGGTGAAGAGAAAGAGATGGAGAAGGACAGAGAGACAGAGGAGTAAGAAAGAGCTGGACAGAGGGAGAGGAGAAAGAGCTGGACAGAGGGAGAGGAGAAAGAGCTGGACAGAGGGAGAGGAGAAAGAGCTGGACAGAGGGAGAGGAGAAAGAGCTGGACAGAGGGAGAGGAGAAAGAGCTGGACAGAGGGAGAGGAGAAAGAGCTGGACAGAGGGAGAGGAGAAAGAGCTGGACAGAGGGAGAGGAGAAAGAGCTGGACAGAGGGAGAGGAGAAAGAGCTGGACAGAGGGAGAGGAGAAAGAGCTGGACAGAGGGAGAGGAGAAAGAGCTGGACAGAGGGAGAGGAGAAAGAGCTGGACAGAGGGAGAGGAGAAAGAGCTGGACAGAGGGAGAGGAGAAAGAGCTGGACAGAGGGAGAGGAGAAAGAGCTGGACAGAGGGAGAGGAGAAAGAGCTGGACAGAGGGAGAGGAGAAAGAGCTGGACAGAGGGAGAGGAGAAAGAGCTGGACAGAGGGAGAGGAGAAAGAGCTGGACAGAGGGAGAGGAGAAAGAGCTGGACAGAGGGAGAGGAGAAAGAGCTGGACAGAGGGAGAGGAGAAAGAGCTGGACAGAGGGAGAGGAGAAAGAGCTGGACAGAGGGAGAGGAGAAAGAGCTGGACAGAGGGAGAGGAGAAAGAGCTGGACAGAGGGAGAGGAGAAAGAGCTGGACAGAGGGAGAGGAGAAAGAGCTGGACAGAGGGAGAGGAGAAAGAGCTGGACAGAGGGAGAGGAGAAAGAGCTGGACAGAGGGAGAGGAGAAAGAGCTGGACAGAGGGAGAGGAGAAAGAGCTGGACAGAGGGAGAGGAGAAAGAGCTGGACAGAGGGAGAGGAGAAAGAGCTGGACAGAGGGAGAGGAGAAAGAGCTGGACAGAGGGAGAGGAGAAAGAGCTGGACAGAGGGAGAGGAGAAAGAGCTGGACAGAGGGAGAGGAGAAAGAGCTGGACAGAGGGAGAGGAGAAAGAGCTGGACAGAGGGAGAGGAGAAAGAGCTGGACAGAGGGAGAGGAGAAAGAGCTGGACAGAGGGAGAGGAGAAAGAGCTGGACAGAGGGAGAGGAGAAAGAGCTGGACAGAGGGAGAGGAGAAAGAGCTGGACAGAGGGAGAGGAGAAAGAGATGGACAGAGGGAGAGGAGAAAGAGATGGACAGAGGGAGAGGAGAAAGAGATGGACAGAGGGAGAGGAGAAAGAGATGGACAGAGGGAGAGGAGAAAGAGATGGACAGAGGGAGAGGAGAAAGAGATGGAGAAGGACAGAGAGAGAGGAGAAAGGGAGAAGGACAGAGAGAGAGGAGAAAGAGAAGGACAGAGAGAGAGGAGAAAGAGAAGGACAGAGAGAGAGGAGAAAGAGAAGGACAGAGAGAGAGGAGAAAGAGATGGAGAGAGGGAGAGGAGAAAGAGATGGAGAGAGGGAGAGGAGAAAGAGATGGAGAAGGACAGAGAGAGAGGAGAAAGGGAGAAGGACAGAGAGAGAGGAGAAAGAGAAGGACAGAGAGAGAGGAGAAAGAGAAGGACAGAGAGAGAGGAGAAAGAGAAGGACAGAGAGAGAGGAGAAAGAGAAGGACAGAGAGAGAGGAGAAAGAGAAGGACAGAGAGAGAGGAGAAAGAGAAGGACAGAGAGAGAGGAGAAAGAGATGGAGAGAGGGCGAGGAGAAAGAGATGGAGAAGGACAGAGAGAGAGGAGAAAGAGATGGAGAAGGACAGAGAGAGAGGAGAAAGAGATGGACAGAGGGAGAGGAGAAAGAGATGGAGAAGGACAGAGGGAGAGGAGAAAGAGATGGAGAAGGACAGAGGGAGAGGAGAAAGAGATGGAGAAAGGGAGAAGGACAGAGAGAGAGGAGAAAGAGATGGATAGAGGGAGAGGAGAAAGATGGACAGAGGGAGAGGAGAAAGAGATGGAGAAGGACAGAGGGAGAGGAGAAAGAGATGGAGAAGGGCAGAGAGAGAGGAGAAAAAGAGCCAAGGATAGAGGGAGAGGAGAAAGAGAAGGGCAGAGGGAGAGGAGAGAGAGAAGGACAGACAGAGAGGGAGAGGAGAGAGATGGACAGAGAGGGAGAGGAGAGAGATGGACAGAGAGGGAGAGGAGAGAGATGGACAGAGAGGGAGAGGAGAGAGATGGACAGAGAGGGAGAGGAGAGAGATGGACAGAGAGGGAGAGGAGAGAGATGGACAGAGAGGGAGAGGAGAGAGAAGGACAGAGAGGGAGAGGAGAGAGAAGGACAGAGAGGGAGAGGAGAGAGAAGGACAGAGAGGGAGAGGAGAGAGAAGGACAGAGAGGGAGAGGAGAGAGAAGGACAGAGAGGGAGAGGAGAGAGAAGGACAGAGAGGGAGAGGAGAGAGAAGGACAGAGAGGGAGAGGAGAGAGAAGGACAGAGAGGGAGAGGAGAAAGAGATGGACAGAGGGAGAGGAGAAAGAGATGGACAGAGGGAGAGGAGTAAGAAAGAGATGGACAGAGGGAGAGATGGAGAAGGACAGAGAGAGAGAGGAGAAAGAGATGGAGAAAGGGAGAAGGATAGAGGGAGAGGAGAAAGAGAAGGATAGAGGGAGAGGAGAAAGAGATGGAGAATGACAGAGAGAGGAGAAAGAGATGGAGAAAGGGAGAAGGACAGAGAGAGAGGAGAAAGAGAAGGGGAGAGGGAGAGGAGAGAGAGAGAGAAGGACAGAGAGAGAGAGAAGGACAGAGAGAGAGAGAAGGACAGAGAGAGAGAGAAGGACAGAGAGAGAGAGAAGGACAGAGAGAGAGAGGACAGAGAGAGAAGGACAGAGAGAGAAGGAGAGAGAGAGAGAGAGAAGGACAGAGAGAGAGAGAGAAGGACAGAGAGAGAGAGAAGGACAGAGAGAGAGAGAGAAGGACAGAGAGAGAGAGAGAAGGACAGAGAGAGAGAGAGAAGGACAGAGAGAGAGAGAGAAGGACAGAGAGAGAGAAGGACAGAGAGAGAGAGAGAGAGAAGGACAGAGAGAGAGAGAGAAGGACAGAGAGAGAGAGGAGGACAGAGAGAGAGAGGAGGACAGAGAGAGAGAGGAGGACAGAGAGAGGAGGACAGAGAGAGAGAGGAGGACAGAGAGAGAGAGGAGGACAGAGAGAGAGAGGAGGACAGAGAGAGAGAGGAGGACAGAGAGAGAGAGGAGGACAGAGAGAGAGAGGAGGACAGAGAGAGAGAGAGAGAGGAGGACAGAGAGAGGGAGGGAGGAGTACAGAGAGAGAGAGGGAGGAGTACAGAGAGAGAGAGAGGAGTACAGAGAGAGAGAGAGGAGTACAGAGAGAGAGAGAGAGGAGTACAGAGAGAGAGAGAGAGGAGTACAGAGAGAGAGAGAGAGGAGTACAGAGAGAGAGAGAGGAGGACAGAGAGAGAGAGAGGAGGACAGAGAGAGGAGGACAGAGAGAGAGGAGGACAGAGAGAGAGGAGGACAGAGAGAGAGGAGGACAGAGAGAGAGAAGGACAGAGAGAGAGAAGGACAGAGAGAGAGAGAAGGACAGAGAGAGAGAGAAGGACAGAGAGAGAGAGAAGGACAGAGAGAGAGAGAGAAGGACAGAGAGAGGGAGAGAAGGACAGAGAGAGGGAGAGAAGGACAGAGAGAGGGAGAGAAGGACAGAGAGAGGGAGAGGAGGACAGAGAGAGAGAGAGGAGGACAGAGAGAGAGAGAGGAGGACAGAGAGAGAGAGAGGAGGACAGAGAGAGAGGAGGACAGAGAGAGAGAGAGGAGGACAGAGAGAGAGAGAGAGAGGAGGACAGAGAGAGAGAGAGAGGAGGACAGAGAGAGAGAGAGAGGAGGACAGAGAGAGAGAGAGAGAGGAGGACAGAGAGAGGAGGACAGAGAGAGAGAGAGAGGAGGACAGAGAGAGAGAGAGAGAGGAGGACAGAGAGAGGAGGACAGAGAGAGAGAGGAGGACAGAGAGAGAGAGAGAGAGGAGGACAGAGAGAGAGAGAGAGAGAGGAGGACAGAGAGAGAGAGAGAGGAGGACAGAGAGAGAGAGAGAGAGGAGGACAGAGAGAGAGAGAGAGAGGAGGACAGAGAGAGAGAGAGAGAGGAGGACAGAGAGAGAGAGAGAGAGAGAGGAGGACAGAGAGAGAGAGAGGAGGACAGAGAGAGAGAGAGAGAGAGAGAGAGAGGAGGACAGAGAGAGAGAGAGAGGAGGACAGAGAGAGAGAGAGAGAGGAGGACAGAGAGAGAGAGAGGAGGACAGAGAGAGAGAGAGAGAGGAGGACAGAGAGAGAGAGAGAGAGGAGGACAGAGAGAGAGAGAGAGAGGAGGACAGAGAGAGAGAGAGAGAGAGGAGGACAGAGAGAGAGAGAGAGGAGGACAGAGAGAGAGAGAGAGAGAGGAGGACAGAGAGAGAGAGAGAGAGAGGAGGACAGAGAGAGAGAGAGAGAGAGGAGGACAGAGAGAGAGAGAGAGAGAGGAGGACAGAGAGAGAGAGAGAGAGAGGAGGACAGAGAGAGAGAGAGAGAGAGGAGGACAGAGAGAGAGAGAGAGAGAGGAGGACAGAGAGAGAGAGAGAGGAGGACAGAGAGAGAGAGAGAGAGAGGAGGACAGAGAGAGAGAGAGAGATGGAGAGAGAGAGAGGAGGACAGAGAGAGAGAGAGAGAGGAGGACAGAGAGAGAGAGAGAGAGAGAGAGAGAGAGGAGGACAGAGAGAGAGAGAGAGAGAGAGAGAGGAGGACAGAGAGAGAGAGAGAGAGAGGAGGACAGAGAGAGAGAGGAGGACAGAGAGAGAGAGAGAGAGAGGAGGACAGAGAGAGGGAGAGGAGGACAGAGAGAGGGAGAGGAGGACAGAGAGAGAGAGAGAGGAGGACAGAGAGAGAGAGAGAGGAGGACAGAGAGAGAGAGAGAGAGGAGGACAGAGAGAGGAGGACAGAGAGAGAGAGAGAGAGGAGGACAGAGAGAGAGAGAGAGAGGAGGACAGAGAGAGAGAGAGAGAGAGGAGGACAGAGAGAGAGAGAGAGAGAGAGAGGAGGACAGAGAGAGAGAGAGAGAGAGGAGGACAGAGAGAGAGAGAGAGAGGAGGACAGAGAGAGAGAGAGAGAGAGGAGGACAGAGAGAGAGAGAGAGAGGAGGACAGAGAGAGAGAGAGAGGAGGACAGAGAGAGAGAGAGAGGAGGACAGAGAGAGAGAGAGAGAGAGGAGGACAGAGAGAGAGAGAGAGAGAGGAGGACAGAGAGAGAGAGAGAGAGAGGAGGACAGAGAGAGAGAGAGAGAGGAGGACAGAGAGAGAGAGAGGAGGACAGAGAGAGAGAGAGAGAGGAGGACAGAGAGAGAGAGAGAGAGGAGGACAGAGAGAGAGAGGAGGACAGAGAGAGAGAGGAGGACAGAGAGAGAGAGGAGGACAGAGAGAGAGAGGAGGACAGAGAGAGAGAGAGAGAGAGAGGAGGACAGAGAGAGAGAGAGAGAGGAGGACAGAGAGAGAGAGAGAGAGGAGGACAGAGAGAGAGAGAGAGAGGAGGACAGAGAGAGAGAGAGAGAGGAGGACAGAGAGAGAGAGAGAGAGAGAGAGGAGGACAGAGAGAGGGAGAGGAGGACAGAGAGAGGGAGAGGAGGACAGAGAGAGGGAGAGGAGGACAGAGAGAGGGAGAGGAGGACAGAGAGAGGGAGAGGAGGACAGAGAGAGGGAGAGGAGGACAGAGAGAGGGAGAGGAGGACAGAGAGAGGGAGAGGAGGACAGAGAGAGGGAGAGAGGGAGAGGAGGACAGAGAGAGGGAGAGGAGGACAGAGAGAGGGAGAGGAGGACAGAGAGAGGGAGAGGAGGACAGAGAGAGGGAGAGGAGGACAGAGAGAGGGAGAGGAGGACAGAGAGAGGGAGAGGAGGACAGAGAGAGAGAGAGGAGGACAGAGAGAGGGAGAGGAGGACAGAGAGAGGGAGAGGAGGACAGAGAGAGGGAGAGGAGGACAGAGAGAGGGAGAGGAGGACAGAGAGAGGGAGAGGAGGACAGAGAGAGGGAGAGGAGGACAGAGAGAGGGAGAGGAGGACAGAGAGGGGGAGGGGAGTACAGAGAGGGGGAGGGGAGGACAGAGAGAGAGAGAGGAGGACAGAGAGAGAGAGAGAGAGAGGAGGACAGAGAGAGAGAGAGAGAGGAGGACAGAGAGAGAGGAGGACAGAGAGAGAGAGAGAGGAGGACAGAGAGAGAGAGAGAGGAGGACAGAGAGAGAGAGAGAGAGAGGAGGACAGAGAGAGGAGGACAGAGAGAGAGAGAGAGAGGAGGACAGAGAGAGAGAGAGAGAGGAGGACAGAGAGAGAGAGAGAGAGGAGGACAGAGAGAGAGAGAGAGAGGAGGACAGAGAGAGAGAGGAGGACAGAGAGAGAGAGAGAGAGAGAGAGGAGGACAGAGAGAGAGAGAGAGATGGAGAGAGAGAGAGGAGGACAGAGAGAGGGAGAGGAGGACAGAGAGAGGGAGAGGAGGACAGAGAGAGGGAGAGGAGGACAGAGAGAGGGAGAGGAGGACAGAGAGGGGGAGGGGAGGACAGAGAGGGGGAGGGGAGGACAGAGAGGGGGAGGGGAGGACAGAGAGGGGGAGAGGAGGACAGAGAGGGGGAGGAGAAAGAAAGAGCTGGGCAGAGGGGGAGGAGAAAGAAAGAGCTGGGCAGAGGGAGAGGAGTAAGAAAGAGCTGGGCAGAGGGAGAGGAGTAAGAAAGAGAAGGGCAGCGGGAGAGGAGTAAGAAAGAGACGGGCAGCGGGAGAGGAGTAAGAAAGAGACGGGCAGCGGGGGAGGAGTAAGAAAGAGACGGGCAGAGGGGGAGGAGAAAGAAAGAGACGGGCAGAGGGGGAGGAGAAAGAAAGAGACGGGCAGAGGGGGAGGAGAAAGAAAGAGCTGGGCAGCGGGAGAGGAGTAAGAAAGAGACGGGCAGAGGGAGAGGAGTAAGAAAGAGACGGGCAAAGGGAGACGTGCAGGAAAGAGAAGTAAGAAAGAGGAGGGCAGAGGGAGAAGGAGATCTGAGGATGTGCGAGAGGGGATTTAGAGAGAGAGGAGGATAAATAGAGACTGAAAGAATAAGCAGAGACTGACAGAGATAGGTGCAGGGGACTGACAGAGGGTGGGTTATAGAGAGGGAGGAGGATAAACAGAGACTGACAGAGAGAGGTGCAGGGGACTGACAGAGGGTGGATTATAGAGAGGGAGGAGGATAAACAGAGACTGACAGAGATAGGTGCAGGGGACTGACAGAGGGTGGATTATAGAGAGGGAGGAGGATAAACAGAGACTGACAGAGATAGGTGCAGGGGACTGACAGAGGGTGGGTTATAGAGAGGGAGGAGGATAAACAGAGACTGACAGGATGTAAAGAGATATAGAGAGACAATAGAAAAGAGTATGAGGGAGAGACAAGAATTAGAACATGAGAGTGTGTGGAAATAGGAAGAAGGATAAACAGACTGTCAGAGTGTTACAGGGGAGTAATTGGAATATGAGTGAGACAGAGAGGCAAGAGATCTGGGAGAGTGTAATGGAGACTCACCTATGAGAGAATGACTGACAGACTATGAAAGAGAGAAAGTACACTTAGTGACAGAGCCGGCAAGGAACACAAGAGACAGGGCGTGGAATATAGTGAGAGAGTATGAGAGAGAGAGGGACACAGGGGACCAGCTGGATAGGAAGTGATGTAACAAAGACTGCTAAAGAAAAGTGAGACAGACTGGCAGAGAGAGGACACTTGGTAGAGAGCCTCAAGGAGACTTCGAGAGGGAACTGGTATGTACAGGGGGAGAGAGAGATATGGGAGCACTGAGAATGCACAGCTAGGACGCTGGAGAGTGCCGGAGAGTAAGAGGGAGAGGTCCAAGTTAGAGTGCTACACATGTCCTGGAGATTCTCCAATTTGCTGTCACGGAGTGCTTTCTAAGCTGTATCTTAGACGTGTTTCTTAGAACACTAGTAATATATTTTAAATATACAGTTGCAAAGAACTACACTGATAAGATGCAAATTGTGGAAAAGAAAATAATACAGCAAGTGATATATTACATTTTATTTACAAATTATTACTGGTTGGTTTCTGTTGATCAACTTCTTGCCAACTGGTTACTATGTCTCATCATATCTGCACAATGTGATTGTGGCATCTCCAGACACCAGAGATTTCAGCAGAAGTAATGGAAGGCTCATTAGTTTATTAGGCACACCCTGTTGATGATGTAAACAAATGGATACCTGCGGGGAACAATTATTTGGTGACAGATACAAAATCAAATAATGTGTTTATATTTTTTTACTTTCTAAAAACATTTAGACTATTATCAAGTTTAATTATTCAAATGACAGATTGACCTCAGTGGTCATTTATTAGTAACAAAATACAATGTTTGTAATGGTTACTGTGTATATATTTAAATACATGACATAGACTTTGATGTCCCTTTAAATGCTCCTCTGTTCATTGTCTTGGCCATACTCTGTCTCTGGTAGGATGAAGAATATACTGAAGCTGAGGATGACGCCGAGGTGCAACAGGAATGTCTGCAGAAATTCTCCAGCCGCGACTATATCATGGAGCCCGCCATATTCAACACCTTGAAGAGGTTTGTGCAACAGAGAGTTATTTATATCTTTAAATAAAATACAGTATACCCCAAAAAATCCCCTAAAATCTGGTCCTTTGCCTTTTTGAAAGTTGCCAAAAAATTGCCAGCAGTGGCAGCAGCAGTGCCGCCCACCAACCACTAGATGCTGCTGCCGATTTTCAGTGCCCATACATTAGAGTTAGGGTTATGGTGAGGGTTAGTTTAAGGGTCAGGGTAACCTTCTAAGGTTACAACTTGTGTGAAATATCCACAGCGCCATCTAGTGGTGGCTAATTTAAAGCAGGATAGATCCTAAAATCTCTTGGATCTATCCTGTTGTAGTTACAGTAGCTAGATGGCGCTGCCGATATTTTGCAGCGCCGCTGATATGTTAGAGAAGTTGTAAGCTTAGAATGTTAGCCCAACTCTAACCCTAACACTTTACCTTAGCCTTGACCTTGATATGGCACATATGGAATATCGACAGCGCCATCTAGTAGATGGTCACTGCACTGTATCGGCGGACTGGTGCCGTAACCATAACAGGAAAGGACCAATCTCTTGAGTACTCTTATACACGGGTCTCTAAAGAATAGTTAGACAAAACTTTATTACTGCAGCTGTGGTATGTCAGTTTAGGTAGCACTGCCCCTTGGGTGTTCCACTCTACCGCAATACTTCATTCAGGGGGTGGAGAGGACAGAAGCTTATAAGGACTGGGAAGATCATTCTTGTGTTACTGTGTGTTCAGTATCTTCCTCACCTTGCTTGTTTACCTGTGTACGATTCCAGGTATTTCCAGGCTGGGGGGTCTCCTGAGCACGTCATCCAGCTTCTATCGGAGAATTACAGCGCAGTGGCCCAAACAGTCAATTTATTGGCAGAATGGCTCATTCAGTCAGGTAAGTGCAGCAGGAGAAACACTTCTACACTGCACTGGATACACACCTTGGTATAAACAGATCAGAAGCCCATAGTTAACCCTTTCACTGACAGTTGGGCCAGCAATACATTTCTTTGCAGGCCTCCCTGCCAATGAAAGGGTTAAGTTTTGCCTCTAGAACTTTTTTTCTTTTCTACATTAGTATAGTATTAGAATGTAGTTGGCGAGGGAGGTTTGAGCTTGGTATTGTCATTTAGGGTGGATTAAAGGGAAAACTGGCTGATAAGGACGGTAAGAAGGGAAAGCAACAAAAACTTGTGAGTGTCTAGATCTGAGGGCTGTCGGTCCTTTTCCATTTCAGATCCGTTTCCTGTCAGAACAGTGGTGTTGAGCTCTGCGCCACAGCACCTCCTGGTGGAGGAAAAATTTACGGCAGCCAAAGAACTATTCCATCCTCTGATCTGGCTCATAAGGTGCACCAACAGAAGAGGCCTATGAGAGGCGCGCTCGAGGCCCTGGAGGGGCCGAGTGTCCGCGCCAAACATATCAATGGCCTTGCTGTTGACTCAGCGCCGTTCGAGTTGCACCACGTCAGAGGATGGAATAGTTCTTTGCCTGCAGTACATTTTTCCACCACCAGGTGGCACAGAGTTCAACCCCACTGACGTCAAACGGATCTGAAATAGAACAGGTCTGGGCTGTCATCTGTAACTGAGCCAAGATGTAGAGATCTAACCAGAGAAGGAGATTGTAATAAGGCGGGTAAGCTGTATAGGACAATTCTCACCCTGTGACCATTCTCATGACAGCTAAATATAAGCATTTTTCTCAAAAAAAAAATACCCTCTTTTGTTCCTTTGCTTACACAGCTGCTAATATTGCTAGTTTGTTACATACTCCACAAGCATGTGACGTTTTACCCAAACTAAAGAGACCCTTTAAGAAATGCATAGATTTCTGGAGTACATAAATATGACACTGAACTTTAAGAAATTCAAGACTAAGCATACCCCATCGCAGAGAGGTGATAGAAAGCAAGGGATGCAACAAAAGTAGTGATGACAAGGAAGGAATGAAGAGTCAAATTATGGGGAGGAAAAATGTACATTTTAGTGTAAAGTTTTTAAAATTGATGCAAAATTAAAATACCTATTTAAAGGGCGAATAAAAAGTAAAACATTATAAACCTTAAGCAATGTCATTTTTTTTAATAATAGCCGTGCTATTGTGTTCTGCCCGGGCAAATTGTAGCTATGACTACCGAAGGATGCAATAATGGTCCCAAGCTAAGCACTCGGGATCGAATCTGAAAAATGGCCCAGGTGGTATTACAAGGGAGCGTGTGAAGAATTAGGGAGCTGAATATTTGGCCCTGGAAAGCTTGGAAAGTTGGTGGTCAGTTGTGGATGACGTCACAGAGAGTGGGGACGTGGCTGGAAGGCTTATTGTCACAGAGTGTACTTGTTCCCCAAGTAATCTGAAAAAGTGTCCTTTGCACTAGGTTTACAAACTGTATTCAATCCCTCCATACTTCTAGGAAATGCTACTAGGAAGACAGGGCTCGAGGTAGGACTGGTGACGAAGAGTTTGTTGTGTAGATGTTCCATATTTCTTGATCTCTTAAGATCATTGACCAAATGTTTCAACCCTCCAACTAAGGGCTTGTATTGTCCTGGATCCTAGGATATTAGGATCTGCTGGTGGCTCCAGCCGGCTGGTGTAAGAAGTAATCCTGTTAGCAGTTCAGATGTCTGGCAGTGCCCCAGCTCTGGTCTGGCTGCTTCTGTCACTTTTTATACACTGATTATTAGGTCGCTTCCACATATTACTAATCAGATTTAAAGGGACACTGATTTAACCAATTCATAGAAAAGAACAGGTTAAACAATTAGAACAAATATCTGAAGAATATCTTGCTATGTATATTTCATCTTGTGACCTCTGCACACATTTATATGTAATTGTGTTCTGTATATTGGATGCTACAGATTTATATATAAAATACATTATATTCCAGGGGTGGAGCCGGTGCAGGTTCAAGAGACAGTAGAAAATCACTTGAAGAGTTTGCTGATCAAACACTTTGACCCAAGGAAAGCAGACTCCATCTTTACAGAGGAAGGAGAGGTACATGAGAGTGGTGCTTATAACCTGTTTTGTTGTTGTTGTTGTTCAGTCGGGTCCAGCTCTCCGTGACCCTGTACTATCCGGCGTCCCAGTGAGCCATGTATCTGTTTGCTTAGCTAGTATACAATGTAGAAGTATTACATTCAAAAGGATGGTGGGGCGGCTGAGCTCCCTTGGACCGCGTTCACATGTAGTCCTGTTTTGCAGACACCGGCCTGGCTGGAGCAGATGATCGCACACACCACATGGAGAGACCTCTTCTACAAGCTGGCGGAGGCTCACCCAGACTGCCTGATGTTAAACTTCACTGTGAAGGTGAGGATCCTGCATGCAAATCATTACCGCGCTATGGACACATTCACGTTTTATCAACTTATTAGATGACATTGAACACATTTTTTTATGCATTGAAAGGACCATGCTTAAAACATTACCAAAGCTGAGTTTTGCATAATAAAATATTAAGTAAAAAATGTTTAAACTACATTGAAACTATGATATGCGCAACTCGAACAGCGCTGAGTGACAGCAACGTCATCGATATATGCGGCGCGTGCACTTGGCCCCCTGGGGGCCTCGGGCATGCCTCTCATAGCTCATGGCCTCTTCTGATGGTGCGCCTTATGAGCCAGATCGGAGGATGGAATAGTGTACGCCACTAGGTGTGCTGCTTCCAAGTGTTATATGTATGTGTGTGTAATATATATATATATATATATATATATAATTGCGCATTAACCAATCTGGTGGCTTGCCTTTGCCAGTCAAAACTTTTTTTTTTATTAACAAAAATTGATAATAGGCAAAATGATACAAAAGCAAAACACAATTTTTACATTTTTTACATTAAATTATTCTGTATTTTTTCCATTGTCTTTACTGAGCCTGCTTTGTGCAAATTTTAACTCAACATTCTGTGTCCTATAAAACTGCGATTTTTATTAGAAACTTGGAAACTGTATAGTTTTTGTTACATTCTAAAATGATGTTGCCACCAACCCCCCATGGTGACCAAACCCTACCAACATTCTACAACATGCTACTTGAGAGAGGTCACTGACAGGATAATTTGAAACCCCTCTAATTCATGCAGCTCATGAATACACAGAGAGCAGATCCAAACAGGTAAAAAAGATGATATTAGTCAGAAAAAGTTTAAACACAAATAAAGTACATACAAGTAAATGGGATACAGAGGTATATTATATTATTAGTAAAACAAAGAAACCTTCCATGTGTATTTAAGTGTGGTTTAATTGTTTCTATTTGCTTAAAAAATAGTTATATGTAGTTGACCTGCTTTGTGTAAATATGTAAATTCTTACATATGTTTGATAATGGCTATGGATTGAAGAGCGAGGCATTTGCATGTCCCAGCTCAGCTTCCCAGAATGCAGTGTTTTTCTCTGAATTCTGAGCTGGGAGCAGGTTTTTTAACTTGTTTTAGACATTCAAATGTGAACACAGATGTACTATTTATACTGTTGCTTAACTCTTACATTTTATATATATATAGATAGATAGATATATGTATAGATAGATATATGTATATATATATATATATATATATATATATATATATGTATATATATATATATATATATATATATATATATATATATAAAATGTAAGAGTTAAGCAACAGCGAATGTCCAGTAATCTTAATCTATATTATAATATAGATTATATATAAACTGAAATCTTTTAGGTGGAGGGAAGAAAAATAAAAAATAAAAATAATGTGGCTGCATAAGTCTGCACACCCTCTTATAATTGGGGATGTAGCTGTGTTCAGAATTAAGCAATCACATTCCAAATCGTGTTAAATAGGAGTCAGCATACACCTGCCATCATTTAAAGTGCCTCTGATTAACCCCAAATAAAGTTCAGCTGCTCTCGTTGGTCTTTCCTGAAATGTTCTTAGTCGCATCCCACAGCAAAAGCCACGGTCCACAGAGAGCTTCCAAAGCATCAGATTGATCTTATTGTTAAAAGGTATCAGTCAGGAGAAGGGTACAAAAGAATTTCCAAGGCATTAGATATACCATGGAACACAGTGAAGACAGTCGTCATCATCAAGTGGAGAAAATATGGCACAACAGTGACATTACCAAGAACTTGAGCTCCCTCCAAAATTGATGAAACGAAGAGAAGAAAACTGGTCGGGAAGGCTACCAAGAGGCCTACAGCAACATTAAAGGAGCTGCAGGAATTTCTGGCAAGTACTGGCTGTGTGGTACATGTGACAACAATCTCCTGTATTCTTCATATGTCTGGGCTATGGGGTAGAGTGGCAAGACGAAAGCCTTTTCTTACGAAGAAAAACATCCAAGCCAGGCTACATTTTGCAAAAACACATCTAAAGTCTCCCAAAAGCATGTGGGAAAAGGTGTTATGGTCTGATGAAACCAAGATTGAACTTTTAGACCATAATTCCAAAAGATATGTTTGGCGCAAAAACAACACTGCACATCACCAAAAGAACACCATACCCACAGTGAAGCATGGTGGTGGCAGCATCATGCTTTGGGGCTGTTTTTCTTCAGCTGGAACTGGGGCCTTAGTTAAGATAGAGGGAATTATGAACAGTTCCAAATATCAGTCAATATTGGCACAAAATCTTCAGGATTCTGCTAGAAAGCTGAACATGAAGAGGAACTTCATCTTTCAGCATGACAACGACCCAAAGCATACATCCAAATCAACAAAGGAATGGCTTCACCAGAAGAAGATTACAGTTCTGGAATGGCCCAGCCAGAGCCCTGATCTGAATCCGATTGAAAATCTGTAGGGTGATCTGAAGAGGGCTGTGCACAGGAGATGCCCTCGCAATCTGACAGATTTGGAGTGTTTGCAAAGAAGAGTGGGCAAATCTTGCCAAGTCAAAATGTGCCATGCTGATAGACTCATACCCAAAAAGATTGAGTGCTGTAATAAAATCACAAGGGGCTTCAACAAAGTATTAGTTTAAGGGTGTGCATACTTATGCAACCATATTATTTTATTTTTATATTTTTTCTTCCCTCTACCTAAAAGATTTTAGTTTGTTTTTCAGTTGAGTTGTACAGTTTATAGGTCACATTAAAGGTGGAAAAAATTCTGAACAGCACAGAAACGTGTGTAGACTTTTTATATCCACTTTATGTATGTATGTATGTGTGTGTGTGTGTATATGTGTGTATATATATATATATATATATATATATGTATATATATATATATATATATATATATATATATATTCATAAGCTACAACACAATTACAATATACAGTTTTGTATGCCCTGGCAGAAATGGTGAAATTTTGGCATTTATTTTGAAGATATGACTGATCATGCAAAATATATATATCATATGAAGCCACTTACTATCACATAGTTGTTTGGCTCCTTTTTAAATCATAATGATAACAGCAATCACCTAAATGGCCCTGATCAGAAGTTTGCATACCCTTAGTTCTTGATACTGTGTATTTCCCCCTTTAGCATCAATGACAGCGTGCAGTATTTTGTAATAGCTGCCCATTCGTCTTGGCAAAATACCTCCAGGTCATGCAAAGTCTTTGGCCGTCTTGCATGAACCGCATGTTTGAGATCTCCCCAGAGTGGCTTGATGATATTCAGGTCAGGAGAATGTGATGGCCACTCCATAACCTTCACCTTTTCTGCTGTAACCACTGGAGGGTCAACTTGGCCTTGTGCTTAGGGTCATTGTCATGCTGGAAAGTCCAAGCGCGTCCCATGCGCAGCCATCGTGCAGTAGAATGCAAATTGTCTGCCAGTATTTTCGGATAACATGCTGCATTCATCTTGCCATCAATTTTCACAAGACTCCCCGTGCCCCCCCCCCCAAAAAAAAACCTCAGTGAGCCACCACGATTCTTCACAGTGGGATGGTATTCTTTTCACTATAGGCCTTGTTGACCCCTCTCCAAACAGTGCTTATGGTTGTGACTTGTTACTTCTAATTACAGTGCGCTAGAAGCTGTGAGGCCAGTCAAGGTGTTGTTGGGCATATTGTAACTGGCTTTTTTGTGGCATTGGCGCAGTAAAGGCTTCTTTCTGGCATCTCGACCATGCAGCTCACATTTGTTCAAGTATCGTTGTATTGTGTTCCTTGAAACAACCACACCGTCTTTTTTCAGAGCAGCCTGTTTTTCTCCTTAGGTTACCTGTGTGTTTTCCTTTGTATTATTAACAATTCTTCTGCCAGTTGTTGCTGAAATCTTGCTTGGTATCAAGAGATCCCTGAATTTTCCACTTCTTAATCAGTGATTTGAACAGTACAGAGTGGCTTTTTCAAGGCTTTGGATATCTTTTTATATCCTTTTCCATCTTTTGACATTCTATTACCTTGTTACGCAGGTCTTTGGACAGTTCTTTTCTGCTCCCCATGGCTCAGTATCTAGTATGCTCAGTGCATCCACTTGAGAGCTAACAAACACATTGACTGTTTATAAAGAGATACAACTTGCAATTTAAAAAGCCACAGGTGTGGGAAATTAACCTTTAATTGTCACCTTGTGTGTCTGTAACAAGGTCAAACATTCAAGGATATGTAAACTTTTCAATAGGGCCATTTGGATGATTTCTCTTATAATTATGATTAAAAAAGGAGCCAAACAACTATGTGATAATAAATGGCTTCATATGATCACCATCCTTCAATAAAATACATTTATTTTGCATGATTAGTCAAATTTTCAAGATAGATTCCCAGATTTCACAATTTCTCCCAGGGTATGAAAACTTTTGAGCACAACTGTGTGTATTAGTGTTTGCAGAATTCTCCCTTTTTAGCATCTAATAGTCCACTTTTAGACCCTTGACAGAAAAATCACAAGAATAGTATTCAAATTGTTTTGTAGGCACCAATGTCTCTGTATCCACTAAAATATGTTCCTTTAGTGTTGAGCCCATTTGAGGAAGGGATGTTGGTGCAGGTCTTACTTCCCTTGTGTTATATCTATTATATGAATGCTATGTAATTACAGGATCTTCTGAGGTTCCTTATTTATTAAAGGTTACGTAGTATCTGATACTATTATTGTACTCTGCCATCTTCCTTTCTCATTAGATTATTTGTATAACATTCATAATATGTGCAGTGTTCCTCCCAATGTGCATCCCAGAAAGTTCTCATATTTTTACGTGATGGTTTCTTTTTCTCTAACTCAACTTTGTTGTTTTTTCAGCAATATTATTTAAGCCTTTTGTGAAAAAGATTTTACGTTATTATCATATTAGTTTTTTGTTTTAATATTTGTATTTTTGGTCACAAACTTCACTCAGCAGTTTATATGTTTCCTCTTTTTAGCTGATCTCTGACGCTGGGTACCAAGGGGAAATCACCAGCGTATCCACAGCCTGCCAGCAACTGGAAGTCTTCTCCAGAGTGCTCCGGACCTCACTGGCTACCATCCTAGATGGAGGAGAGGAGAATTTGGAGAAAAACCTGCCAGAGTTTGCGGTGAGTAAGGGCAGACACTTGCCACAGACCTTCCAGAAATGATCAAGTTTAAAACTATAGGCTATTTATCAATTGAATCTTTTTAGAAAAATTGAATGTTTGTACATTAAATTTACATTACATTTTTTTGTGTTAATGGCCTTCATAATCATTTCCCTTAACTTTTTTATCTTATTTTTAATTATACGTTGTATTTTTAGTTATACGTTGTAAAGTGTTTGTAACAAGTGGTTGATGGCACAGAATAGTATTTATCTTTCCAGCTGCCATGTGCTATACATTTTTTGAGCATGTGCAACCACCAGGGACTAATTGCCCATCATTAAGCTCTAAGAAAAAATGAGTTAAAGCCAGGCAGAAGGATCTGTCCTAATTTCTATGTTGTACAAAGTGCTCTACAAAATGTCAGGTGGCAAATGTTTATGGATAAGGACGGATTGAGGAGCTCATGGGCAAGACGGGTTTAGTTGGGTGATCAGGAGAACAAGGTGATTGTTGTACTGGAGACAGAGGGAGGAGGTGGCTCTTTAGATATAGATAGAGATCTTGTGTGATTTTATTTATTTTTCTTCTGCCAGTAAAGTGAGCAAGGAGTTAGAAGGGGTTTCTGCTAGATTGATTTGCAGGTAATCCTAGAGTACATAGAATGTTTAGAGTTTGTTTGTTAAACAAGTGACACTAAAAACACATATTTATATAAGTATTATATATTGAAAACATAATCTTTGAGGCTCTGTAATAGGAATTATAGTGTATATTAGGACGACTATTTTTTTAATGTTTCCTCATACTTTGTTCCTCCTTATAACCCCTGCCTCTCTCAGACTCTACTCAGTTTCTCCACATCATGTCTCCAACAGCATAACTATCTCACATTCCCTGCTCTCCTCTCTTCTTTACTCCCACAAGGTCCTCTCCTTCCTCCAGTCTCTATCTTCTCCCTCTTCTAAGTCTCAAAAGCAGAAATGATTCTGTAAGTCCCACTCACATCTCTTGTCACTCTCACTCCTTCTGCCAACTGCTGGAGAGAAACCCCCTAGCGCAGGCCTCTCTCACAATCTGCTGGCTATTACTGAAACTTGGCTCACTTCATGCAACACTCTGGCATGGTGGCTTACACTCCTAGACCTGGCAACAAGCAATGCGGAGGTGTGGGTGTACTACTTTCCTCTCATTGCCTGGTTCCCTCCCTCCAATTATCTTCTTTTGAAGTCCACAGTAATTGCCTCTTCTCACCCATCTCTGTGAGCTGCTGTGATCCATTGCATCCGCCTTAGCCACCCTCTTAATTTCTGTATAATTTTGCACCTTGCGCCCTTTTTTCTCTCCTTCAAGTTACCTTAATTTGTTCTTGTTAATTTCAACACTGATTGGAACACCTCCCCTACAGCTGTTAGATTACTTTTACTTACCTCTTTCCCATGGCCTCTCAGTGGACTCACTGTGACACACTCCTTAGACTTTGTTTTTACCAATATCTGTACAACCGGACTCTGATTCTGCTTCCATAACCCTATCTCTATACTTCTCTAGGCTTCAAAACTGTTTGTGCGACTCGTTTACGATTGCCTTACCCAACCTATTTCCTCCAATCCCTTTCAATATGGCTTCCAGCCCCAACACTCCACATAGGCAGCGGTCACTAATGACTCTCTGCCAATTGAAAGAGCCACTTCTCCTGGATATATGCGCTGCCTTCTTATCCAGATTCTTCACTCTCTAGACATCTATGACACCGCTCTGTTATGGTTCACATCATACCTACAAAATTTGGTGTCTCCTTTTCTGGCACCTCTTCTCCTTACCCTCTGACCATTGGCACACCCCAAGGTTCAGTCCTAGGCCCCCTTCTTTTCTCCATCTATAGATTCTCACTTAAAACCGTAATAAAATATTTCTATATGCCGATGACTCAAATCTACCTCTCTGCACCCGATCTATCCCCCTCTCTTCTAGCATAAGTTGCCAACTACCTCTCTAGCACATCCTCCTGGATGTCTGTCCACCAACTCACACTCAACATGTCCAAGACTGAGCTCCTAATCTTCCCACCCTCTGCCACAGCTTCCACTCCTCAATTATCTCTCACTGTTGACAATGCCATCATCACTCCCACCTCCCAGGCCCATTGTATTGGGTTCTACTGGACCCTGCTCTCTCTCTCACTCCTCACATAAAATCTTGTCATGTGTATTTTCCACAAAACCCAACTAAACTTAATATCCATTCTCTCCTCATATCTTGACTCTACTACTGCAACTCTCTCCTTGTTGACGTCCCGTCACCCATCTGTCCCCACTCCTATCCATATTGATCTACTCCACTAGACTCATCTTCCATACTCCATGCTCAGTGTCTGCAGCTCCTCTGTCCGTCACTCCACTGGTTTCCTGTAGCCTCCAGAATCAAATTTAAAACCATGTCCCTAACATATAAAGCCCTCCACAAATAGTGTGCCCCCTTATATCTCTGCTTGTTTCAAAATACTCGCCTCAACACTCCCTTCGTTCTGCTAATGACCTTCTTCTTTCCTCCTCTCTTATCACCTCCTCTCACTCTTTTTGCCTTGGTCCACTAGACTATCCTCCTGCCTCAAATCCTTCAAAACCTCACTAAAACACATCTGTTTATAGAAGCCCGTCACCTTCAGACGCATAAGGCTCTGTACCTCATCCCAAACTATCCTTAATCTTGCGTTGTTGCTTTAGGGTAAGCGCTATGTTTGATTTTAAGTTCATAGACAGCACCCTGCATTCTTTTGCAATGTACTAAAATTGTTTTTGACTTGTACTTAACCCCTGTATAGCGCTACAGAATATGTAGTTGTTGGTTAGTCCCTCAGTTGTGGCCAACTCTGGGTGACTATATGGACAGCATCACCAAGACTAACGTGATTTGTCTGACCTCTCTGCTATGACGTGCCCATCTTCGGTTACTCTGAATGGTATAGCCCACAGCTTCACGGTGGTACACAAGTCCCTTCACCACAAGGTAGAGATCCAGAAAGCTACTCATACTCTGGGGCAAATTAAAGCAACTCTTTATTCAAACCTCTTAACAGTGTTCAATAAAACATTGGAAATCATGTACCTGCACACCACATAATGTAATCATTCCCCTATTATTGAGGGTATTAAGACAATATCTAATTATTGATAACCGAGTAACTTTAGTCATAGCTTATTCAGGTTTTTGAGACCTTATTTTATTGTTCTGAATAAAATGTGGATGTATTTTTACCATCTCAATAAAGGTTATATTTTAGATATGATTATGTAAATAAGTGTCTATTGGGTCACATCCTTTTTCGGGTGACCTATCCCTAGACATTTATTCTTAGTGTACAGAACATTGCAGACGTGGGAGGTTAGTGCGGCACGATAGGGATGAGCATGCTTGGTTATTGGATTTGGATAGGCAAGTTGTATAAGAATGTTTGAATATGAGCCAGAAGGACATCAGCTCCACGTCCATAAAGATGAGCCAATCTCTAGAATTTAGTTGGATGGATCTGAGACTATAATACTGAGGAAATCGGACGGTTTGTGTGACAGAACATGACGGTGTAGGTGACACATAGCCAGGCATGGTGAGGTTTTATGGGAGCAACTTGTCCCGAGATTGTGAGTATATAATTATTTTATAACGAGTATCACTTTTGTAACGGAGTTGGAACACGAAGTCCAGTATCTCCGCTGGTATACGGTAAAATATCCAAGAAGCACTGCAGTCTCACAAGCCCCAACCTCCCAGATTGGACGACACTCAATTGGGAGTCAAAGAATACTGTCTTTATTTTGTTATCCAGAAGTATATATACATCTCTTCTCACAGGTAATACACATCCCCCTATTTGGCCACACAATACACATAGAGCGACACTAGGTGTGGTCACACCTCCCGGAGGCTACCTGGCTACTTTTATACAATACAGACATTGATTAGATTATCCTTCTCTTTGTGCTATCTCTCACAAACACTTTACACAATAGACTTTCCTATCACAGGAGCCCCTGTGATAGGATTATCTTTTAGGCTAGCAGACCAACATATCTACAGTATAGCAATGTGATCATATTTTACCATAAGAATAAAATAACCATAAAACAGGGTTCTCTTCACACTCTGCATTCGAAGTGCATAGCAAAACTGCAGATCCTTTGTCCGAGCATTTAAAGGGCCAGAACCAGTCTAATAAAATCCACTATGCTCAAATAACATACAGTTCAAATACAGGCAATAATCAATGCAAAAGTCTCTTGTGGCTGCTTCTGCCACAACTTTGTATGATGAATTATTGTATGTCCGTGTAGGGCTGTGTGGCCATGGACATGACACCTTTCAGTGGCTGTGAGTAGGATTGGATTGTGAGCTTTGCAGGTTCCATATATCAGTTCTATGGCGTATTGTCCTAAATATTTAATGTTCATCATTTTTGTTACTTGCTTCCTTATTTTTTTTCTTAGTTTCTCCTTTTTCTTTCACTCTTCCTCTCGCCTTGTCCTCTGTACATTTTTGTAATCTTTTCCATCTTTGTTTTCAGCCCTTTTTAGTGTTTCTTGCACAGGTTTCCTTCCACCTTGTCTTTAACTCTGTTCTATCTCCTCCTTGCTTGTTGTGTTATTCCTTCTCCCTCCTATGTCATGGCCCTCACTTTGCCTCTTTCTGTCCTGCGTCCTCTGTACAGAAGATGCTGTGTCATGGAGAGCACACCTACCTCTTTGCACAAGCCATCATGTCCATCCTGGCCCAGGAGGAGCAGGGGGGATCAGCAATGCGCAGAATCGCTCAAGAGGTCCAGAGATTTGCTCATGAAAAGTAAGTGTGAGCTCCCCAGGATAGCGAGTAAAGACAATGAGGGCACAGACTTGCTATATGTTACATATGTTTTTGTTTTAAAGAGGTCATGATGCCAGTCAGATTACTTTGGCACTAGGCACTGCTGCCTCCTACCCACGGGCGTGCCAGGCACTTGGGGCCATGCTGTCAAAAGGAGCCCTGAATCCAGCTGATATCACTGTATTATTCAAAATGTTTACAAGCATGGACCCTCCCCCTGTAGAGCTGGTGAGTAGTAGCATTATGGAGCTTCTCGTATATAAACCACTTTCCTTTAAAAGATTAAAAAGACTACATTACCAAGGACAAAAATAATCATTAATATATTTACATTTTATTCCTTTGAAATATAATTTCTAAATTAGGTTGTGGCCATATCTTTTAGACGTTTAGTTTATTTGCTTCTCTCCGTCCCTTTTACGTGTCCAGTGGGTGGCAGAGGACCTGCTCAGAAGGCTGCGCTCACCACTGGAGGCAAACCTAGACTTGTCAGAAGAATATTAGGACAGGTTCCTGGGCAAGTCCTCTCCTAAATTCTAGATGCCTAAGGACTATAGAGAAGCAGATCTGCTGGGCCGGGAAAAAAGTCTTAGAGTTATACATTTTGAAAGCTATGTAGATTTGTTTTCTATTGTATGAGCCTATAGTAGCCCTTTAAATTGATGGCATATATGTGAATCGCAATCATGTTTATGCCAGATATGGAAACTGCAACAGAGGAACAGATCTTGTCTTAAAATTAAACCTGTTCCATAGCTTCAGCTACACAAGAAGTGCTGAATTCTCACAGGAAAGGACAGTGACTTTGTGCTGCTGTCAGTACGTGATCTTACAGTATTATCTGCATTTGGTCGGATTCCTCTGCTGGTCAAGGCTGACTCTCTTTGTCGTGTTTCCTCCACAGATCCGAGTGCCGGCCTTCCTGGACCTGTTCATGCAATCTCTCTTCAAACCTGGAGCTAAAATCAACCAGGACCATAAACACAAATACATTCATATCTTGGCGTACGCAGCCAGTGTGGTGGAGACCTGGAAAAAGGTACATGGTGGGGGTCAACAAAGGGGACACACTGGTTATAATGGTACCAAAATCCCACAAGACACTCCCACACACTATGGTGAGGCCCAGACATCTTACCACCTGGGCACCGTTCAGTGGCCACACATCTGTGTACATCTTGTGTTCATACACACACCTTTAATTGACCCTTGTGGATTGTTGGAAAAACTTCATATGTTTATCAGAATGATCAGCTGTACAAACCGTGGAATAGGTAGCATGTTTGCTTTAGTTGACACTGCTTGTAAAGGATGCCATGTTAGTGTCTTTTTGTTCGCTTGGACTCTGAGTGGGTGTGTTCTATCTTTTGTCCATGAGGGAGTGGAAGAATGGTGGTAGGCCCAATATTACACATATGCTTTAGCTCATGCAGTTAATATGGGATGGGTATAAATATCCATGTTAAGTGACATGGCACATTGGCTGTATTTGGGCATTCCATAGGCCATGCCTTACCAAAATATGCACTGATCTTCGTTGTCTTGTATCTTTAACCTTATTGGTCTAATTCCAGAACAAGAGAGTGAACATTAACAAGGATGAGCTGAAATCCACGTCCAAAGCGGTGGAGACCGTGCACAACCTGTGCTGCAATGAGAACAAGGGTGCGTCGGAGCTGGTGGCGGATCTCAGCACCCTGTACCAGTGCATCAGGTGAGTGTCTTGGGCAGTCTTCAGAAACCAGAGGAGGACTGGAGTTACAAGGGTCATTGCAATAAATCACCTTACATTTTGAAGGATTGCTCCTCCACTGAGGCCAAAAGTACTCTTTTCAGTTGACTTACTGTAGTATGTAAAACTTTTATTGCAATCTTTAAAAACTTAAAAAAATAAATTAAAAAAAAACATGCATAAAGAGGACCCAAGACTCTCCTATATGGCAGTTACCATCTCAGTGTTTCCAGAGTGAATTATTCCTAATAATAACCAGTGTTTCAGATAATTATTACTTAGTGGCTGTGTGAGTGTGCATTGCTTTAGACGTGTCTCACACGGAGGTAACGATGGATGCCGGTACTGTGTGCAGTGCCACACTAATGATGTATCTTCCCTAATAGCACAGAGGCTTACAATGATAGAACCACTAACCTACAAGGCTTCGGTCCATCTGGGGTAGCCATGTGACTGGCGCCCATCAAGCCGACGCATAATTACCAAAGTCAATTCAAGTTTACCTACGAGTACTAACACTAGGGGTTCCCTGGTAGTCCAGTTGTTAGGATTTGGTGCTTTTAATTACTGCGACCTGGGTTTGATTCCAGTCAGGGAACCAAGAGGATGCACCATGCTGAATCCATAGGGTTGGGCCTGGTCAGTACTTGGGTGGGAGACCACATAGGAATACTAGGCCCTGTATGCTATGTCCCACTGGAGAAGGAAGTGGCAATCTACTCCAGTTGTTTAGTCATGTCCATGCTGATCGAAACAGGACTCCTCTAGCGCTAGTGTTGTGGCATTTAGGATTGCCGTTAGCAACAATATAAATACTTGAATGAATTAAATTAGTAGGTCGGGGGCAATGAAGAGAACCCGACAGGAATTTCTCATGGAGCCAACCAGACATTAATTGGTGCCAAATATTTAAACAGATAGCTCAGTTTTACTTGATGTTGGTATGTAAAATTATTATGCTTTGGAGTTAAAAAAAAAAAAGGCACCTAATCCCCTTCTGTAGTTTTCCCAAAAAATAATTTATATTTTTGACCCCAGTGGTTCATTACGTTTTGATGTTCAGGATCATTAACTCTGTAATCATTCAAACAAAATAAAGTTGTTTTTTGTTAAATCACAATAAACTGTCACCGTCTACATACTCAAACCCTTCCATCTTAGAAGTGTAGCAGGGTGTGCAGCTCGTTTCCCCCATACTTGCTACAGTTGTGCAGACACTTTATATTCCTCCCATCTTTTCTTGCAAATTTAAATATGGTGTTAAAAGCAAGTAAATGTTTGTTCTTACACAACATATTTATATTGTTACCCAGCTGGCCTTAGATGTCTCACATTTTATGTGTATAGTACAATTGTGTATTATCTTCCACCTTGTATAGTAATATCCTATTGTTTTTTCCCAAACCCTTTCTTGTTACAATGTAATTACTGGTTTCCTAAGGAGTATATCCGTGTTTCCAAGTCGGACGCTTTTCTCTAGGACAATATGCCAGGACAGAGCTCATATTAAAATATGAAATATTCCTAATTAGTTTGTGGAGTTTATTGTACCTGGTTTTCCTAACTATTGGGCAAGTGCACCCAACATGTAAATATCTGAAAGTGACAAAAAGTGTCATTTCTGGTATTGTTTCCAAAAGCTGGACTAAGCTATATACACTTATTTCCTTTACACTTGGGTTTTTAAGCGTTTCTTAGACCAGAGTTATATCTTATGGGAATCGTAGATAATTATGTCAGACACATTTGGGAAATTTGAGTGAGTTATTAATGAATCTTAATCTTAAAATTCCATTTGTTGTAGAAAAACTTGATATATATATATATATATATATATATATAGCAAATTTACATTGACATGCTACCAAGATACTATATGCTTTCAGTTTTAATAAATAAATGGTAAGTTTTTCTATTTAATTGTTCCCCGGTGTGCTAGTATGTTTTTAATTTATATAAAACAAAAGTGTATTTTAATTATGAAAGAACAAGAATGTCAGGCTAATTATCCAGCTATTAACTTTTATTTGTGTCATGCCAACATATTCCGTAGCGCTGTGCAGGGGATAAGAACATGGAATATACCATATTAAGATATGTGCAATATGATATGTTCTAGGTATCCAGTGGTGGCCATGGGCATCCTGAAGTGGGTCGATTGGACGGTATCGGAGCCTCGGTACTTCCAGCTCCAGACAGATCATACCCCTGTGCACCTGGCTTTACTGGATGAGGTGAGCCCATCTTGATCCCCAGCAGACATGATATTGGTGTCACACAGCATTTTGAACCACTATTTGCTTTTACCTCCTCTACTGGGAGGCTGCTCTTGCTCCTTTATATACCTGAAGCCTTAAATCTGCTGCTGTCCCTCAGATCAGCACCTGCCATCAGCTACTTCACCCGCAGGTCCTGCAACTTCTCGTCAAACTGTTTGAGACTGAGCACTCGCAGCTGGATGTCATGGAGCAGGTAAGGGAATCTACACACGGCCTCTGGGGATTTCAATGTGTAGCTAGTTGTCTTGAAGACATTTGGCTGCCTGTGGAGCAGGTGGTGTCAGAAGCTCCTTCCACAAGCTACTAATGGACAAATACATTGGTAATTTAAAAAAATGATTCAAGAACTTGGGCACCCCAAATCATTTTAATTGAGCTTGAAAATACTCTCACTTTACTCTAGTTGTCATTCATTTTCAGGTCTGCTCGTCTCTGATGTGACCAAAACACTGTAGGGGAATATGACCGCACAAAGTAGTTTTAGGCTCTTAAAACATGTCGTCTGAGCAGATTCTTGCTAATGATATTTACTTGTCCTATTCTACACACACTGAGACTCTCTCTGCCTTTAGATGGAGCTGAAGAAAACTCTCCTGGACAGAATGGTCCACCTGCTGAGCCGAGGGTATGTGCTGCCCGTGGTCAGCTACATCCGCAGGTGCCTTGAAAAGCTGGATACGGACATCTCGCTCATTCGCTACTTTGTAACAGAGGTGAATTACTTCTTGGGGTTTGAGCATGCCGAGTCTTTTGACATCATTGTGTTTCCAAAAACTCCACCCTGGGGCCCAGCATGCACTGTGATAACACTAGAGAAGGATATTACCAGTAATAAATACTACTGCTGACAGAGTAACGAGTTACTTTATTAGCTCATGAAGACCATGTGTATTGCGGAGCCAAAGATGACCTATCGGAGAAATAGAAATGCATCCCTGGTTAATAAAGGACTTATTCAGGTTTTTTGGTGGTTTTGCAAAACCGTTCAAGCATGTAATCCACAGGCGGCATACGGTGACTGGTATTACTAGAGCTTTGTGTAGCTCCTTGGGTAACCTTCTTCTTCTTCAGAGTATACAGTCTGGATGCAAGATTACTAAGACTGCTGGTTTGTCCTACACAGGTGCTGGATGTTATCGCCCCTCCCTACACCTCAGACTTTGTGCAGCTCTTTCTTCCAATCTTGGAGAATGACAGCATTGCTGGTACCATCAAAACAGAAGGAGAACATGACCCTGTGACAGAGTTTATCGGTAGGTGCCATGACGGGAAGTGTTAAGTTACTGGGGGGTGCATGATCCCTCCTTGTTTAGCAAAAGCTGCATATTTAAGCACATTTTCTTTTCTTGTTACAGCACACTGTAAATCCAAGTTTATCATGATAAACTAAGACGTTTGGAAGACTTTGAGGATTTCTCCATTCATAAATGACTTGTCTCTGTACAGCTGACCAGTGCCTGGTACTGACTTTTGTTTTTCTGTATATACAACCCTGGATTTTTCTTATTAAAAAAAAACCCTGAAACAATTTTAGCAGCAAATTGCATCGTTTTATTAGAAAACAATCACATATTATCCATCCACAATAACAGATTTTATAATATTTGTATATATAGCCCGCATTTGAAGGTTTCCACAGCAAAAACAAAACCCTTCTCCTATATTGTGTAAAGGTGGTGCCTTTAGGACATTATGAAACAGAAAATGGCACATATCATGGTAGTAATAGCCTGACATCAGGGCAGAATGGGATCACCGTAAGCACAATCCTCTTCAATGGCCAGATTGTAGTCTGACCCCTTTCCTCCTTTATAAGCGCTGGTCACTATACGTAGCCAACCTCTCTCGCCCTGTGGAAAAAGATGTGTGAAAAAAGTCTCTCAAACAGTCCAACAATGCAATAGGATAATGTGATTTAGGTTTTATTTTCAAAGCAAATGTTTTCTAAACGTATTCAGTCTGCTACTCACCCAGGGCTCTCCCCACGAGTTGCGCACAATCCAGTACTCCACGCCATTCTGTACACCCCATCCAGCCACTGAGATGATGTGATTCACCATTGCCGTTGGTTGGTACTCGGCGTACAGCCCTCCTCTGTAAGCATCCAGTTTTTCAGTGGCCATTATCCCACAGCTTAAGAAAAATCAGATTTTTTTTTATTAGTCAGATAGAAACAGTGCGTATTGTGCAAGCTCTTGTCTGGTGGAGGTCTACCTGATTGGGCCGTTCTTGTAGATCTCGGCCATCATCTTCTCCCTCCCACTGACTGAGCCAAAATCTCCCACCTTCCACAGGGTGTAGTTGGACAGGAAAAAGCATTTGCCAAAGGTGAGGCAGGTACCGCACTGGTTGAACTTGTCACAATCTGAAATACACCATGTCATGAATATTCTGCAGACTCGCAAAGTATGGATGACCATCACCAACTGTCCAACCTCAGAGTACAGAGTAGAGCGAGTCAGTAACTCGGACCAGCATTTTACACACTTTTTTTTTTTTTTTTTTACCTTGCACTCAAGTTTTAATACTCTATGATAACACACAAAAAATGGACTGGCTTGACCAAATAGGTAGAAATATTTATTTTTTACAAAACTACCCTCATTGTACCCATTATGAAATAACTAGGAAATTACCTGGCCATGCTGTTTGCCACACAATGCCAGGCTATGGCCCCTCTGAGCACCTGTGGCGCTCACTGCAAGCCTCTCCCCCTGTGTAGTTTATAGACTGTTTTTTTTTTTTACCTCCTAGTTTTTATTGTTGCCTTTTTTTTGGCATCCATTTTTATTTTCTCGCTTAGGCGATTTTTCGATCGTGAAAAAATGGCAAATATGGCTCAAATTAACTGTTAATGGTTAGAAATATAGACGTAGAAATATACCAAAAATAGTTGCCCACCAATTTATACATCTTGGTTGAGTAATTCTGTACATTATTTTTTTTTTTTTACAAATATATATTTCTACCTCTGGACAAACCAGTACTTGCTCTAATGTCGGAGTTTTAAAAGGAAATGTATTCTCTTATGAGTGTAAGTCACAAAACCGTAGCACCTTAATTATAAAGTAATATTAAAGGGCTCTTTTCTTATAAAGAATCTATTACAATTTTTACTGGTGCACAGAAATTAGTAAATCAAACCAGCATTTATCAGAAGTTTGAGTCCTATGGAACATAAAGTGCATTTTTGCCATAATCCATTCTGAATGCACATTAAATACAGAACAATTCAAAACAATACAAGGCTTTTACTGGCCAAGCTAAAGTGGGATAGAGCAGTGTTTGCTGGAGACAGGCTGGTTGCATCCAGCGTTCATGGGGACCAACATTACTAGTATGACAACCTTATGAAGAGGAGGAAAGTCAGACCTGTGTGTCTAGGTTGTGACTCCATGTACACCTAACCATGAAAGAAAGGTCTCTCCTTTTGCACATTCAGTAGATCTCGCTCACCCTGATCTTTAGCCTGGTAGTTGTTGCAGGTCTCGTCTGGTATCCCACTCCTGTGCGCATAGTCCCACACCCCAGAATGGTCGCCTCCCTCACAACTTCCAGCCTCGCCGCAGTCAATCACATTCTGCACAGACAGGTACGCAGAGGGCCACACACCGTTCCTCTGTATGTTGATTCTGTCTGTGAGGGGACAACAGGATCAAAAAAGAACTTGGACATTTTTTTTTGCAAGTCTGTAACATTAGGATTCATCTCATTTGTTTTTTTTTTTCATATTGGGGAGGACGAAGAAATTGCACAAACAATGATAAAGTATCACTTAATGACTGATTCTGCCTTTCCTTCTTGACACAACAAACTCAGTACTGACATATATGCAGTGTATCCAAGGTAACCTCCAATAATACACACACGTGAGCACCTACCAGAAAATAACTAATTATTTGGTTAATTTCATAAAAAGTACTATATATATATATATATATATATATATATATATATATATATATATATATATATATATATATATATATATATATATATATATATATATATATATATATATATATATATATATATCCATCCGTGTATTAGAATCTCAACTGCATTTCAAATTTTCCACCAGTGGCCGCTAGATGGTGCTGTCAATATGAGACAGGGTAACCCTTAGAAGGTTACAATTTAACTCAATATTATCGGCACTGCCATCTAGCAGTTTTTGGCCACCACTGCTGGAAGGACCCATCGATTTAAAGTAAACACACAATTTACTGGATGTAGATTGAATGTATGTGTAAACTGATAACCTGGAACTTAGTCCTTGTACCAGGTGCTGACCTGATTAAAATAAGTAATCCACACCTTTTGTTAGTGCATCAGACAGACAGACTCACTTTATTCCTCTTACACAGACGTTTAACAATCCCCCAGTCTAGCCCAACCCTCTTGTGCAACTCCGGAGAGGGCAATAAAATATCCAGGGTCTGAGGTTCAGTTATCTGCTCTGCTTAGGGCAGGGCATTAGTATTTCTAATTAAAACACCTGGTTAAACAACACCACTGAACACATACAAATGGATTAACCACAGTTAGGGCCTAGCAGGTCCCCACATCATTCTGACCTATTCTGTCCCTGATTACTTAGAGCCTGTGAGCCACATTCGACTGTTCATTACATCAACCATATTGCCACCATACATCAATAAAAGCACGTTTTAACCAAGAAACAATGACCAGCTGTCCATCCATTTGTGACATTCAGTTGTGGTAATTTGAGTGCTCCCCAATATGTAAGATCCTTTTCACAGATTTGGAGAGACAGTTGTAAATGACTGCCAAGAATGGGACGGAGTATCTGGTTTACATGGCCTTTATAACTGCTCACCATAGATAAGCCTAGTGTATAAAAAAAACTGTGATGCCCAGGGAGTCGCTAACATTATTTTGGACTGGCGTGGGCCCTGGGCTGGTGTGAATTGACTTTGCTATTCCCTCATGCTCCTCCAAGCCTGACCACTGGGACTATGTCAGCCATATTGTTTGTGATGAGCCATGTTATTGATGTGGGATACAGGGTACAAGATGCTTGGTTGAGAGGGGTTCAATACTTTCCAGGTGGGTCTGGAAGGGACCAGAGGATAATGAACCAAATACCCCAGTCTTGTTACTCCAACCATGACTAAATACATAGCAGGTGCTGTAAAAGTACATACTTTATTTTCCGTGTAGAAGATGTTTTTTTTTAAAGTTTAAATTCAGGGGGTGGGGGGTCGTCTTATACACAGAATTTTGCAATTAGATACCCTGGTACTTTAATGCTGCATCTGGCCACTAGTGTTAAGGCAGGAGAAGAGATCACACGTATTGGAAATGCAATGGTTCCAATTAGATTGCATTACACTGCAAGTGTACATAGAAATGTGTATTTTATAAGTTTTTATTGTGTTACATGTATATTTAAGGGCACTTTCTGTCATGATTTTCACAGATTTCCATTCCAGCTCAATATCTTTGTGATCCTGTGTTAAGCTTGAAAAATGCTATTGCAAATCGCGACTGAGTAATAAGTGATCACAAGGATATTGAGCTGGAATGGAAATCATGGAAAATCATGACAGAAAGTGCCCTTAAATATGTGTAATTTCTAAAATACAAATTTTGCATATTTATTTAATTTATGACTTTTGGGCTCCAAAAATAGGGGTCGTCTTCTAGACGGCAAAATACGGTAGTCTTTTGACTGGAGATAGGGCTCTATAGAACCTTGGGTTGGAATTTGTGAGCTAGAGCAAATAGAATAAATCTAAACATTTTTATTTTTTTTAAAAACAAGTTTGAGGCGTTTGCATGTAGCTAATAGATTACGGCTCATGGGGGGGCAATTTATTGGTGAAGCCGACTAACAACTGGGAAACTTGTCCCTGCCTTGTAACTTAGTCTCTCACAGCCACAACCCCGCAGCTCGCCAGTTTAACACTACATGAGCTAGGTGAGGCAGAGCGGGCCAGTAGTTCAGTCTTCCCTGCTATTTTAGGTTACTTGTTCCCTAATACATAGATGGTCTGGGATCACTCTAGACCAAGTTATAATTAACCCCTTGCTGGCTCAGGGATAGCGAATGGCTTAGCTCATCAGCGCCTACCTGCAAGTACACCCCCCTTAAGGGAATACAAGATCCCAGTCTTTTAGAACAGGGATCACAATGTTGGAATCCCCTTAAAGGGACGTATACCTAAATGTAAAGTGTTATGGATGGTCACGTACACCATCAGACAGAAAATTTGCAGATACCCACTGGAACAAAGGGGAAATTATTTTAATTATTCAGACATGCTCCAGGTCCAAGGGGGTAGAATGGGAGGGATGACATCATTTGATGGACAGTCCTCCTACATGGCTAGGGTGTAGGCTGATGGGGGAAGAGCTGTTGCCCAAGAGTGAGAGACTGAATATGATTGGATAATATTAAGCATAAATATGTTGTACATAAGCAAAGTGAGATGGAATATAATAATTCTCATCACTGGAATTACTACTACTGACTCTGCCTGGAACTATACTGTTGACCACTATGAGGACCACTGCTAAGTCTGCTTCCTGGGTATCTGTGGCAATTGTTGCTGTAACCACCAAACCCCATGACCTGCTGGGTATGATTGAGAGGTGCAGGAAGAGGAGCTCTGTTGCTGCAATGACTGCAGGACCACGGTAGTTTTCACAGACCTGGACAACACATCTATGATCACAGCACATGTATAAATAGTTTAGAAACTACACTGGTAAGAATCTGACTCAAATAGTATGTGCAGAACATTTATTTGCATTAAACTAAGGAGTTATGCGATTGCGATTCAGGACCAAAGGATAGTAATGGCAGAGGTTTCAATGCGATCATATATTATCATCTTTGTGGGAATCTTGATCACATGACTCCTTGGTTTAATGCCTCATGTGACTGGTCAGACACTTCTGCTATTTGTAATAGTTAGTCACAGAATACATAATTAATACATTTAACAAATATGCAGCTTTGTGTAGTATAGGTGATTCTATGGATCTACCTGCCATGGCGCTGGTGCTGCCATGTGCCCAGCAGGAGCCACAGTACTGGGGGATGTGCTGGTTACGAGTGGTGCTAACAAAGTTGGTGCCATTCACGTTGCGCCAGTCCCATTCTTTGGGCAGACTGTTGATGGGGATGTATTCATGAGGCCGTGGGTAATTCCTGAGAGAGAAAAAAAGGCACAAAGTGAGAAAATCTTAATAAAAGTTCTGCAGCATTTCCAACAATTCTAAACCAAAACCGGATAATTATCCTAAATTGCTTTTGTCTGCCTGAGGATTTTGGGTCCAGTTTTAAAAGCAGGGCCCACGTTGAGGCTACATTATAATGCCAGGCTATAGCCCATTAAACTGCCTATTGCTTCTGTGCCCTACTGGCTCTCGTCTGATCACATATATAGTTCTCAGCAGTGCGGGCTTGCCAAAAACCGTTGTTAACGCGACGTTAAAACTGCAGGCTCGCAAAGAGAGCACGCTGCAACTGTGCCCGCAACCGCTGACCTCGCTGGTGGAGATGAGCGCCATAGGACCCCGCACGCATTAAGTATACCTACGACCCGCGGAACAACAGAAAACTCAAATACACAATTCATAGTGCGAGACCTGTAACACTTTGAAAGAAATCACTTCAAAAAATTACAGCCCGTATACTTTGAAAAGGAAACCGCCACTTACAGAAAATAAAATACGAACCGCGCACATCCAAAAACACAACAAATAATAAAAATCAGAAAAACATCACACAGCACGGGTGGACAACCAGGACGCTGGGAGTGAGGTTGCACGCGAATCTAAGTAAAATTCCCAGCGTTTCGCCACTCCAAAATTGCCAAAGAAAGAGAAAAAATGGCCACGAGGCTACACGAACCCTAAACACGCAAAACACCGCCAGGCACATACAACTTTTACCCAGGAACATACAAGATACAAAATATACTATTAGGAAGGATGGAGCTGTAAGAAAACAAATAGGTCCAAGACATTTATTTTATTGTCATAAATAACATTTTGTTTTTCAAAAACATCACCAAGTCATATAAGGTCCAGTGGTATTGGTGCCTGCCCATAATGATTTACTACATTGTGAGGGTCAGATTCATTTGTAACCAACAGAGAGAAAATGATTAACACACCAAGGAAGATCCAGGAGGAGAAAACAACCCGCTGAACCCACTGCGAGCGATCTGGAAGTAGGGGCACGTTTTCTTATAAATGCTTTATATAGTTTTTATATTTGTCAAAGCCTACGGACCTGAGAAGCATAAAATGCTTGGACTTTCTGTATTTCTGGGTTAGACTGCCCACTAGGACTCATAGGAGCGATATGTTACACACAGGAACAGAACTACACCCGGCCCCATGCCAGGAAGGTCATAAGACCAGGAAACCAATACATAGTACATGGCTCATGGGCGCGTTGCACAATCACAGCACTACCAGGGAGAGGAGTTAGATCATTATTGTGAATAGTTAATGTTCATATAAGAGCCTAAGATGAAGGAATGCATTTGCATCAAGGATTTGGGTAAAAGCACAAAAATATGATGTTTTACATTAAAAACCACTTACTGAAAATCATGTGATATGTGAGGAAGTCGGGTATTAGATATGCACTCAGTGACTAGGAGTCATGTGATCACGAGTCACACAAAGGTAACAAGGACTGAGACTCTGCTAGGGGCAAAGGATACAGCGTAAACCAACCTTATAATCTTTTGTTAATGAGACATTATTGCCAGTATTTACTAATTAACCTTTGAGACATTGGGTTCATCAACTTGAGGGCAGTTAGATGGCACATACAAAAGACTGGGCATGCTCAGACCAAAGTGGCTGCACTCCAAGGTTATTGCTTTTGGCTTATTATCTTCATTAAGAGAATGATCTTTCATTAACAAATTAGAATATAAAAGTTTATTGGTGGATTAAAGTGACAAACAGCTTAAGGCTATTTTCATAGTTCTATATAGAAGGCTCAGTGGGCGATGGCAGCGCCACATACAGGACCAGGGTCAGAATGAACATATACACAATATACACAATATGATCGGGAGAGATCTATCCCTACTGGGTGCCATTTATTGATGGCTGCACATTATCCCAGCAAGGAGCAAACGAGAAGAAAACGCAGTCTGGGCAGCAGATCCTGGAGATCACACGGAGAGAAAAGAAATCCTCTGGGGAGCAAACCTCACAATGGGAAGGAAAAGCATGGCAGTAGTTCCACCTTAGAGACTTGTGGAGGGGGTGCAGAGCCGTGTGTTGGTGGTGACACTGTATGCAGGGATTTATTCACACAAGTGCAGCACCAGAACACAATATAATATAACTGGGTACAAAGTCCAACACAGCAGGGTCCTTAGAAATAATTTAAGGAATTTAAATATTCAAGAACTTAAATATGTTCTCCTTAAGAACCAGATGGCTGCTGGGACTTTACCACCAGGGGACTGATGTACTTAAAGTGCAGGGAAAATAACAGGAGCACAAGGAGTAAATAGAAACTAAGAAAAGAGATCCCAGACCACACAGATTACTGGGATTGAGAACGTGACCCTCTCTGACCCCTAGGTCCAGGTACACACAGTTACACGGTATACAGAGTGACACAAACATATACTTGTACACAGTGCGTGTCACTATATAACCACAAAGCCCTCCCAATGGTAGTTACCTGACCCCAGGGTGTCTCCGGGCGGCCGGCTTGTAGCAGTTCTGACCCTCCTGGTAGTACAGTCCGGCTCTGACCCAAGACGTCAGGCAGATCAGTAGCAGCCAGCCCAGCCTGTCCATGGTGCCGGTCTCATGTGATGAGCAGGAAGAGCCCGGGCTCACCCGCCTGCTGACTCACTGGGGCTTTACTCAAGGGTTGTTTTTTTTTCCTACTCTTAAAGTGACAGCACAGCAGGAGGGAGGGGGTGAGCTGCACAGAGGACATTCCTATTGCACCAGTGGTGTGAGCTGCACACTGCATGTAACTGATTATTCTCTAACACCCATCCTACAACTGGGAGAGAATGTATTAACATTATTATTATATTGTTACTTCTGTGTTACAGCAATATATCAGATCATTAGAGTTCATACAACCTCTGCAAAATGTTACATGGGATCTCGTCCCGTGAGCTTACAATTTTTACAGTTCACTGTAACTAATGGTAAAAAATAAAATCAGCAACTTTGTGAAACAAGACTTCAGTAACCTACCCTCAGGCATGGAGGATGTCTTCAAAACGTCTTCTAGACCTGGGGAACTGCCATAGCAAAAAAGGTGGAAGGTTTGGATGCATTGGGTCTAACATTAATGGTACCTATCTGAGAATGGGCACCTCTCATTATAGACTCATACGCTGCTCTGTATCTGCCCTCGAGGGCAGGGGGGTGAGAGGTTCTTAGGTGTGGGTCTATAAGCTTTGCTTATGCAAAAATACAGTTAATAAGACATGAGACTTTATGATGGAGGAGATTTGAGATCCCCGATTTGTAGACAGCGGTTTCCGCATTACAATGTACATTACATAGTCTTCACACCATACTCTACGGTCTACTAATAAGGAATCTCAAATCTCCATCATAAAGGCTCATGTCTTATTAACTGTATAGACCCCCCAACATAACCCACACCAGTCCATACAGATGCAGGACAACAATAAATGGGACTATAGGAAATGAAACGAGCCCCCTTCCAGATCGGGACATATTAAAGATCATAAACAATTTTGGTGAGATCAGTAAAACAATCACCAAAAAATACAGCAGCACGACTAGTGCCCGCCAACCAGTCGCTAAGACAGCAGCACGACTAGTGCCCGCCAACCAGTCGCTAATACAGCAGCACGACTAGTGCCCGCCAACCAGTCGCTAATACAGCAGCACAACTAGTGCCCGCCAACCAATCGCTAATACAGCAGCACGACTAGTGCCCACCAGCGAGCCCTAATACAGCAGCACGACTAGTGCCCACCAGCGAGCCCTAATACAGCAGCACGACTAGTGCCCACCAGAGAGCCCTAATACAGCAGCACGATTTGTGCCCGCCAACCAGCGAGCCCTAATACAGCAGCAAGACTAGTGCCCACCAGAGAGCCCTAATACAGCAGCACGATTTGTGCCCGCCAACCAGCGAGCCCTAATACAGCAGCACGACTAGTGCCCACCAGCGAGCCCTAATACAGCAGCACGACTAGTGCCCACCAGCGAGCCCTAATACAGCAGCACGACTAGTGCCCACCAGAGAGCCCTAATACAGCAGCACGACTAGTGCCCACCAGCGAGCCCTAATACAGCAGCACGACTAGTGCCCACCAGAGAGCCCTAATACAGCAGCACGACTAGTGCCCACCAGAGAGCCCTAATACAGCAGCACGACTAGTGCCCACCAGAGAGCCCTAATACAGCAGCACGACTTGTGCCCGCCAACCAGCGAGCCCTAATACAGCAGCACGACTAGTGCCCACCAGAGAGCCCTAATACAGCAGCACGACTTGTGCCCGCCAACCAGCGAGCCCTAATACAGCAGCACGACTAGTGCCCACCAGAGAGCCCTAATACAGCAGCACGATTTGTGCCCGCCAACCAGCGAGCCCTAATACAGCAGCACGACTAGTGCCCACCAGCGAGCCCTAATACAGCAGCACGACTAGTGCCCACCAGAGAGCCCTAATACAGCAGCACAACTTGTGCCCGCCAACCAGCGAGCCCTAATACAGCAGCACGACTTGTGCCCGCCAACCAGCGAGCCCTAATACAGCAGCACGACTAGTGCCCACCAGCGAGCCCTAATACAGCAGCACGACTAGTGCCCACCAGAGAGCCCTAATACAGCAGCACAACTTGTGCCCGCCAACCAGCGAGCCCTAACACAGCAGCACGACTTGTGCCCGCCAACCAATCGCCAATACAGCAGCACGACTTGTGCCCGCCAACCAGAGAGCCCTAATACAGCAGCACGACCTGTGCCTGCCAACCAATCGCTAATACAGCAGCACGACTTGTGCCCGCCAACCAGAGAGCCCTAATACAGCAGCACGACTTGTGCCCGTCAACCAGCAAGCGCTAATACAGCAGCAAGACTAGTGCCCGCCAACCAGCAAGTGGTAATACAGCAGCACGACTTGTGCCCGCCAACCAGAGAGCCCCAATACAGCAGCACGACTAGTGCCCGCCAACCAGTGAGCCCTAATGCAGCAGCACGACTTGTGCCCGCCAACCAGCAAGCGCTAATACAGCAGAACGACTTGTGCCCGCCAACCAGCGAGCCCTAATACAGCAGCAGGACTAGAGCCCGCCAACCAGCGAGCCCTAATACATCAGCAAGACTAGTGCCCACCAGCGAGCCCTAATACAGCAGCACGACTAGTGCCAACCAGCGAGCCCTAATACAGCAGTACGACTAGTGCCCACCAGAGAGCCCTATTACAGCAGCACGACTTGTGCCCTCCAACCAGCGAGCCCTAATACAGCAGCACGACTTGTGCCCGTCAACCAGCAAGCGCTAATACAGCAGAACGACTTGTGCCCGCCAACCAGCGAGCCCTAATACAGCAGCAGGACTAGAGCCCGCCAACCAGCGAGCCCTAATACATCAACAAGACTAGTGCCCGCCAACCAGCAAGTGGTAATACAGCAGCACAACTTGTGCCCGCCAACCAGAGAGCCCCAATACAGCAGCACGACTAGTGCCCGCCAACCAGCGAGCCCTAATACAGCAGCACGACTTGTGCCCGCCAACCAGCAAGCGCTAATACAGCAGCACGACTTGTGCCCGCCAACCAGCAAGAGCTAATACAGCAGCACGACTTGTCCCCGCCAACCAGCGAGCCCTAATACATCAGCAAGACTAGTGCCCGCCAACCAGAAAGCGGAAATACAGCAGCACGACTTGTGCCCGCCAACCAGCGAGCCCTAATACAGCAGCACGACTTGTGCCCGCCAACCAGCAAGCGCTAATACAGCAGAACGACTTGTGCCCGCCAACCAGCGAACCCTAATACAGCAGCAGGACTAGAGCCCGCCAACCAGCGAGCCCTAATACATCAGCAAGACTAGTGCCCACCAGCGAGCCCTAATACAGCAGCACGACTAGTGCCAACCAGCGAGCCCTAATACAGCAGTACGACTAGTGCCCACCAGAGAGCCCTATTACAGCAGCACGACTTGTGCCCTCCAACCAGCGAGCCCTAATACAGCAGCACGACTTGTGCCCGTCAACCAGCAAGCGCTAATACAGCAGAACGACTTGTGCCCGCCAACCAGCGAGCCCTAATACAGCAGCAGGACTAGAGCCCGCCAACCAGCGAGCCCTAATACATCAGCAAGACTAGTGCCCGCCAACCAGCAAGTGGTAATACAGCAGCACGACTTGTGCCCGCCAACCAGAGAGCCCCAATACAGCAGCACGACTAGTGCCCGCCAACCAGCGAGCCCTAATACAGCAGCACGACTTGTGCCCGCCAACCAGCAAGCGCTAATACAGCAGCACGACTTGTGCCCGCCAACCAGCAAGAGCTAATACAGCAGCACGACTTGTCCCCGCCAACCAGCGAGCCCTAATACATCAGCAAGACTAGTGCCCGCCAACCAGAAAGCGGAAATACAGCAGCACGACTTGTGCCCGCCAACCAGCGAGCCCTAATACAGCAGCACGACTTGTGCCCGCCAACCAGCAAGCGCTAATACAGCAGCACAACTTGTGCCCGCCAACCAGCAAGCGCTAATACAGCAGCACGACTTGTGCCCGCCAACCAGCAAGCTCTAATACAGCAGCACGACTTGTCCCCGCCAACCAGCGAGCCCTAATACATCAGCAAGACTAGTGCCGGCCAACCAGCAAGCGGAAATACAGCAGCACGACTTGCGCCCACCAACCAGCAAGCCCTAATACAGCAGCACGACTTGTGCCCGCCAACCAGCAAGCCCTAATACAGAAGCACGACTTGTGCCCGCCAACCAGCGAGCCCCAATACATCAGCAAGACTAGTGCCCGCCAACCAGCAAGCGCTAATACAGCAGCACGACTTGTGCCCGCCAACCAGCGAGCCCTAAAAACAGCAGGATGACCAGTGCAGGCCAATCAGCAAGCTCTAATACAGCAGCACGACTAGTGCCCGCCAACCAGAAAGCCCTAATACAGTAGGATGACCAGTGCCTGTGAAACCAGCGAGCCCTAATACAGAAGGATGACTAGTGCCCGTGAAACCAGCGAGCCCTAATACAGAAGGATGACTAGTGCCTGTGAAACCAGCGAGCCCTAATACAGCAGCATGACTAGTGCCCGCCAACCAGAAAGCCCTAATACAGCAGGATGACCAGTGCATGCCATACAGAGAGCCCTAATACAGCAGGATGACCAGTGCATGCCATACAGCGAGCCCCAATACATCAGCACAACTAGTGCCCGGTATAAAATAGTGGTTGTGAATCAGCAATACATGCATATGTTTGAAGCACATGGTGTGTCTTCATTCTTATGAGTACATCTCTGTTATACTGAGGGTTACTCTGCTCAACCGAGTGCCTATTTACAGCCAAGCTGTTCCTGCAACTTGGTCCAACTGCAACGGCTCAGTCGCATCCGACACTCCGTGACTCTAGGGACCACAGCACGCCAGGCGCATTTCTCAGCCACCGCCTCTCTGAGCTCCATTAAGTTCATGTTTTTTGCTTCAGTGACCTCATCTATCCATCTCTGCCTCTGTCGCCCCCTTCTTCTTGTGCCTTCAATCTTTCCCAGCATAAGAGTCTTTTCTAGGGAATCCTGCCGTCTCATAATATAGCCAAAATATTTGAGCTTCAGCCTCATGATCATACCTTCTAGTGAACACTTTGTTCTGATTTCCCAAAGTATTGATTTATTGGATCTTCTTGCAGTCCAAAGGGACTCTAAACAGTCTTCTCCAACACCACAATTCAAAGGCGTCAATTCTATGGCGCTCAGATTTCTTAATGGTCCAGTATGTTACTACTGGGAATATCATAGTTCGAACTATGTGGACCTCTGTTGATAGTTTAATATCTTTACTTTTTAATAGCTTGTCCAAGCTTGCCATAGCTTTCCTCCCCAGAAGCAAACGTCTTTTAATTTCATGACTACACAGTCACCAACTGCAGAGATCTTAGATCCAAGGAAAATAAAATCTGTCACTGCCTCCACCTCATTCCCGTCTATTTGCCAGGAAGTGAGATTGCCGTTTGCCATGATCTTCGTCTTTTTAATGATGAGCAACAGGCTAACATTTGCACGGTCTTCTTTTACCCTCATCAATAAGTCCTTTAGTTCCTCCTCACTTTCAGCCATTAGAGTAGTATCATCGGCGTATCTGAGGTGGTTGATATTCCTTCCAGCAATACTGATTCTGGCTTTGGATTCATCCAGTCCAGCCTTACACATGACGTGTTCTGCATATAAGTTGATTAAATAAGGTGACAATAAACAACCATGTCGCACTCCTTTTCCAATCTTGAACCATTCTGTTGTCCTATGTTCGGTTCTGACCGTGGCTTCTTGGTCGACATAGAGATTCTTTAGGAGGAGGGTGAGGTGATCTGGTACTCCCATCTCTTTAAGGATATGCCACATTGTGTTGTGATCCACACAGTCAAAGGCTTTAGAATATAAATAAATATTTTTTTGGAACGCTCTTGCTTTCTCTATTATCCATTGGACATTGGCAATTTGATCTCTTGTGCCTCTTCCTCTGCGGAAACCGGCTTGCACATCTGGTAATTCCTGGTCCATATATTGTTGGAGTTGAGCTTGTAGGATCTTAAGCATTACCTTGCTGGCATGTGAAAGGAGTGCAATTATTTGATAATTGGAGCACTCTTTGGCACTGCCTTTTTTGGGGATTGGGATGTAAACTGATGTTTTCCAGTCTATTGGCAATTGTTGAGTTTTTCAAATGTGTTGGCATAAGGCAAGCAGCACTTTCACAGCATCATCCTGTAGAATTTTGAATAGTTCAATTGGTATTCCATCACCTCCTGCAGCCTTATTATCAGCAAGACATCCTAGGGCCCATCTCACTTTGCTCTCCATGCTGACTGGCTCCAGCTCATTAGACAAATTATTGCGGTCATCACTGCTGTTAAGATCCTTCCTGTACAGATCTTCAGTGTATGCCTGCCACCTCTTCTTTATCTGATCTTCTTCTGTTAAGTCTCTAGAAAGTTTGTCTTTTATCACACCGACTTTTGCATGAAAGGTGCCTTTTAGGATCCCAATTTTCTCAAAGAGATCTCTTGATTTACCCATTCGGTTAACTTCTTCAATCTCCATACATTGCTCATTGTAGAATGTCTCCTTGTCTCTTCTTGCTATCCTCTGGAATTCTGCATTCAGTTGGACAAATCTTTTCTTATCTCCACTACCTATCGCTTTCCTTCTTTCCTGGGCTACTTTCAAAGCCTTATCAGACTTTTCTTTCTTTTAGGGATATTCTTTGTTGCAGTATCCTGAATAATGTTGCAAACTTCGGTCCAAAGTTCTTCAGGCATTCTATCTTCCATGTCTAGTTCCTTAAATCTATTTGTTACTTCCACTGCATATTCACAAGGGGTATTATTTATTTTGTATCTACTTAGTCTGATGAGTTTCCCTCTTTTCTTCAGTTTAATGTTCAACTTTGCAGTAAGAAGCTCATGGTCTGAGCCGCAGTCAGCTCCAGGCCTGGTTTTTGCCGACTGTATAGAGCTCCTCCATCTTTGGCTGCAAAGTATATAGTCAGTCTGATTTCTAAGTTGTCCATCTAGTGATGTCTATGTGTAGAGTCGTCTCGGAGGCTGTTGGAAGAGGCGTTTGCTATGACCAGAGAATTATCTTGACAAAATTCTACAAAATTTCTGACCTGCTTTATTTTGTGCTCCAAGGCCAAATCTGCCAGTTATTCCAGGTGTCCTTTGGTTCCATACTTTAGCATCCAATCTTGTTTGATGATAGTAACATCTTTTCTTGGGGTTATCTATGACGTGTTGAATGTCTTCGTAGAACTGGAAACCTTCAGCCTCTTCAGCATCCAAGATTGGAGCATAGACTTGGATCACTGTGATATTAAATGGCTTGCCTTGAATTCAAATTTAAATCATTCGGTCATCTATTGGGTTGTAATCGAGCACTGTTTTGGCCACTCTTTGATTGACTAGGCCGCCTACTCCATTTCATCTGCGGCATTCTTGACCACAGTAGAAGATCTGGTGGTTGTCTGATGTGAAAGGTCCCATGCCAGTCAATTTAAGTTCACCAATTCCCAGGATATCAATGTTTAACCTTGTCCTTCCATTCTTGGCCACGTCCAGTTTGCATTGGTTCATAGTTCTAACATTCCAGGTTCCCATTCAGAATTGGACTTTGCAGCATCAGACTTTCCTTTCCCCTCCAGACACATCCTTTCGGCTTTGGCCCAACCACTTCATTAGATCTGGTGTTACTTGTACTTGCCCTCTGCTCTTCCTCAGTAATGCGGTAGGCACCTTCTGACCGGAGGGGCTTATCTTCCGGTGCCATATTCTTATGTCTCTGGTGGTGCCTGTCCATAAAGTTTTCTTAGCAAAGATACTGGAGTGGGTTGCCAGTTCCTTCTCCAGTGGACCGTGATTTATCTGACCTCTCTGCCATGACCTGCCCATCTTGGCTGACCCTACATGGTATTGCTCATAGCTTCATAGAAGTACACAAGCCCCTTCACCACGACAAGGTAGAGATCCAAAAGCAGCACGACTAGTGCCCACCAATCAGTGAGCACAAATATAGCAAGATGAATAGTGCCCGCCAACCAGCGAGCCCTAATACAGAAGGCACAACTAGTGCCTGCCAACCAATACAACAGTAGGAGCTGTGCCTGCCATCCAGCAAGCCCTAATACAGCAGCACAACTTGTGCCCGCCCACCAACCAGCGAGCACAAATACAGCAGGATGACTGGTGCCTGCCAAACAGTGACCACCAATACAACAGTAGGAGCTGTGCCCGCCAACCAGTGAGCACTAATACAGCAAGAGTTGTGCCAACTAGTGAGCACTAATACAGCAGGATGACTACTAATGCCCGCCATCCAGCGAGCCCTAATACAGCGGCACAATTTGTGCCCGCCCACCAACCAGCGAGCACAAATACAGCAAGATGACTAGTGCCCGCCAACCAGCGAGCCCTAATACAGAAGGTACAACTTGTGCCTGCCATCCAGCAAGCCCTAATACAGCATCACAACTAGTGCCCGCCAACCAATACAACAGTAGGAGCTGTGCCTGCCATCCAGCAAGCCCTAATACAGCAGCACAACTTGTGCCCGCCCACCAACCAGCGAGCACAAATACAGCAGGATGACTGGTGCCTGCCAAACAGTGACCACCAATACAACAGTAGGAGCTGTGCCCGCCAACCAGTGAGCACTAATACAGCAAGAGTTGTGCCAACCAGTGAGCACTAATACAGCAGGATGACTACTAATGCACGCCATCAAGCAAGCCCTAATACAGCAGCACAACTTGTGCCCGCCCACCAACCAGCGAGCACAAATACAGCAAGATGACTAGTGCCCGCCAACCAGCGAGCCCTAATACAGAAGGCACAACTTGTGCCTGCCATCCAGCAAGCCCTAATACAGCAGCACAACTTGTGCCCGCCCACCAACCAGCGAGCACAAATACAGCAGGATGACTGGTGCCTGCCAAACAGTGACCACCAATACAACAGTAGGAGCTGTGCCCGCCAACCAGTGAGCACTAATACAGCAGGATGACTACTAATGCCCGCCATCCAGCAAGCCCTAATACAGCAGCACAACTTGTGCCCGCCCACCAACCAGCGAGCACAAATACAGCAAGATAACTAGTGCCCGCCAACCAGCGAGCCCTAATACAGAAGGCACAACTTGTGCCTGCCATCCAGCAAGCCCTAATACAGCAGCACAACTTGTGCCCGCCCACCAACCAGCGAGCACAAATACAGCAGGATGACTGGTGACCACCAATACAACAGTAGGAGCTGTGCCCGCCAACCAGTGAGCACTAATACAGCAGGATGACTACTAATGCCCGCCAGCCAGCGAGCCCTAATACAGCGGCACAATTGGTTCCCCCAACCAGTGATCAGCAATACATCAGAATGAGTTGTGTGTCCACCAACCAGCGATTGTTGATGCAGCTGAATAACAAGTAAAAAAGTCATACTGCTGTATCAATGCTCACTGGCTCCCACAGCTTGGTTAGCATTCATTAGTAGATATGCCCAGCTCACACTGCTGTATCACTGCTCATTGGCTAACACACAACTCATGCAGCTGTACTAGAGCCAACTGGCTAGCATAATTCACAGGTAATATGGCAGCTTTATTAGTACTCATTGACTGACAGTCACAATACTCTAAGTAATGGTCTACTCCCTGACAGACTCATACAGCTGTATCCATGGCCATATCCTGACCAGCACTACTCATACAATAGGACGGAGGTCACACGGCTTACTGACTAATTCATAGAAACGGGAGGAGAAAACATGAAAATAAAAATAGTTTATTCAGTACTGGGATATGTATTAATATATTATAAATATAAAATAATAACCAGTTGTAATTACATTTAACATTTTGAAAGGCAATCTTCACTAAGTGAGCTTAAAAGTTGGAGTATTTTAACCATTTAAATATAGAAACAGATCCTTTGTCTCTTACTTAATAACGTGAAATAGTCATGATCTCCCACAGAGGTGGGGAGAAATATAACTAGTAATAGCTCTTCTCTCTCGTTGCTCCCACTCCAACTCACATGTTTCCACCTCACAATATGAGGTATTCTCAGGAGATAAATGTTCCTTTGCAGGTGTCTAGGACCCACGTTCGGGAGTTTTATCGATACACACACACGTGTGTATGGCTACTTGGAGTGATCCTCCACTCCTATATCTAATATATATCTCTACAGAGACATATTAGTGAGTACATATATATGTAGCCCCAGGTAATACACACACTCATAAGTAGTATCAATAAATGATTTAGTTGGAGTGGAAGTATAAATTGCTATAATGGTAGATATAACAGTTAATATAGCATAAAAGGTCCAAAAGCTGGCCTCTAGATCATCAAATAATACAAAAAGACTGTAAAAATGCATGAAATTAGAACAATAAAAACAAAGTAAATAGCTCTAGCAATAAATGATGAAAAGCCCATCAAACGCGTTTCGCCATAAAAAATATGGCTTCATAAGTGATAAAAGGCTTCAAAATATGTGTAATAGCTTATTGGTGCGGTTTATATTTTGGAGTCAAATCGCAGCAAACAAATAATCTAAAAAAAGCACTTTATATCGGTGACTGTTGCTACGGATCCCGGACACCTCCGCACAGAGGATGCGCTCATCAATGCAGGAAAGATTGCACATTACAAATTCAACAATTACATAAGGTCATCTAAAGTATAAAGACCATCCAAATATACTCACAATATGATAGTAATACTAGTGATACATACATGTAATAATAAAGGGGTCGCTGTTGCTATGAAAGCCCAAATACCTCCGTACAGAGTATAAACGCAATGCGTATAAGTATGATAAATGTCACATACACAATAATTGTTGATTTAAGAATTACATAGGGGCATTAAAGTATAAAAACCATCCATGTATACCCAAATATGATAATAATAATAATAATAGTAGTAGTAATAGAAACATGTAACAAAAACACACAATACGGTTAAAGAATAATACAATTTGAGAATTCTGTTATATCTATTTTGCTTTTTTCCATATCTATAGAAAACCAATTGGCCTGAAAGGATATATTATTATTATGCCCAGGTTATGTATCCATTTTGTCTCTTGGCGTCTAAGTTTAAGAAAAATGTTGCCACCCCTGTGTCCCATCTTAATTTGTTATATGGCCCGTACTTTACCCCCCTTGTGTCTTTGTTGTGTTTCATAACCATATGAGAAGAAGCCATTAGTCAAGACCCCTTTGGATACAGTATACATATGCTCCTTAAATCTAGTTTTTAGAGACCTTCTTACTCTTGTTTGAGGCATTGCATGTAATTACGTACACCACAGTCATTCTTTCAGTTAAATTTTTCGTTTGCCTGTTGTCTATTAATTACCTCTATCATCCTATCCTTATTTTATCACATATATAATTGTGAGAATGCGAGCTGTTGCGAACGCTTGCGGGCTCGCGAAGCAAGGGCCGCAGTTGCTGGCAAGGAGCGCCAAAGGCGCTACATGTCAGCAACTGCGACCCTCCCGAAAAATACAGGACGCGTTACGACCCATCACGAACACGCAAAAAACGCCCGAAACCGGCGCACATGAAAACACGACAAACACAATAGATACACACAACAAATACATAAAAAGGTTACCTACAGCAAGGGGGGGCATCCAGGACCTCGAAAACTGAAGTTACACCTCAATTTAACTCAAAATAAAAGAGTTCAGAACCCCAAAATTCCCCTAAGCAACAGAAAAAAATGAAAACGAGGCTACAGCACACAACAAACAGATAAAAAGCTTACCCACAGCAAGGTGGTGCACCCAGGACCTCGGCAAGTGAAGTTACACCTCCATTTAAGTACAAATTTCGGAGTTTAGACACCTGAAAATCACCTAAGCGAGAGAAAAAATGGCCGCCGAACAAAACGAAAACGAGGCTAAAGGACCCTAAACACGCAAAACACCACCAAACAGCTACGGATATTCCGAAAAAGTCGGACGACATCTGAAACGAAGTACGCTAAATCAGCCACCGCCGCATACCACACATTAGGCGCCATTTTAGAACACTAACTTATACAATGCGGAAGTACACAGCTACCCTAATGGCTTCCCCTCACGCACGCAGCCTATTTACATTACACACTGCACACATTCATGACGCTTACACAGCAGCTCCACAGAACTGAAAACACACATTGTATACTGCAGCAACATGAAAACAGATTGTCAGCTCTTCAACACAATCCTTCCTGCATATAGTACTTCCAAATAGGTAAAGTATATTCCTTTATTAATGTATTATTTATTTTATTATTATACACCAAACAGCATTAGCTCACTTACAATTTCATTGCCGTCATTTTTTGAGAGGCAATATTCTAGTACAAATATAAGAATTACCACAATATTATTATTATCCTTTTAATGCACCAACATATTCTGTAGCGCTACAATGTGACAGACACAAACTATGTCTAATCTGTAAAAAAACACATCAGTCACATCATTTCATGGTGAAGTAGAGGGGCTGGAGTCCCTTCCTTGGTGTCACCCCAGCTGTACAGAGATAAGGCTCATATCCCCGACGTCAGCGCCAGTATAAAGTGTGTGCGGCACAAAGGCTGCGTCACACCCAGGGAGTACACAGAGGTCTCAACCGCCCATCACAAGGTGTCCAGGCAAGCGCCATGCGTGAAATCGTCCACCTCCAGATAGGCCAGTGTGGCAACCAAATTGGAGAAAAGGTATGTAATATTTCCATTGGCCATCAAGACAGACATTGTACCCTAAAATATTATCTAGACCACAAACTGAGAAATGTATATATATAACTTAGGAGCCAAGCCAAAACAATACATGTGCAAGAACACTTAGGAGCCACAGCTACATGGCTTACCATGATTTGTAAAGCACTTTTGTCTAAAATTGTACACTTGATACCCAAAAATATCACCCTCTACTATTCAAATGGAACAGTTTTCTACAACACAAGCCTAAAATGATACATCCCTAAATCCTAAAAAAAACAAAACCCTCTCCTACACCACCCAACGCATTACTGTTGGACCAAAGAGCTCCTCCGATCTATGGACATTCCCAAATAAAAGGAGCGCAAAATGTCCAATTACAGCAAACTCTCGGATTTGTATTTAAGTTTTCAAATGCAGAATAGAATTACAAGAACTATCGGTGTAGAGCTTGGACGCATCACCTGAAAGAAACCGGATATGTAGGTAATACCGAAATATAAGGATCGGTCTTCACAGCTGTGCTCAGGTTCTAGATTATAACAGAATCAAATTACACATTAATCACAAAATACAGAGACAGCCCTGCAGTACGGGATTATGTTTAGAGACCCGCAAACTTCCCATTGCTACTAAAGGCAAGGAAAAAACATATTTAAAAGTATTATATTTCAATTATATCTCGCCTTTGCACACTAAAATATGCCAAAAGAGAGACAGAATTTGTGGTAAAGAAATAAAATAAAAAGGTCTAAGTAATGAACTCAAAAAAAGTCAAAAAGAAAAAAAGTGCTGGGTTTGGAGCACTCTGTACACCATAAATGAAGATAACCCGTTGGGCCCTCTAAGAAGCTATAGCCCAAGGAGGGCTCTCAAGAAAATTCAAGATTTAAGAGGGGGACAACTTAAACTTCTGCAACATTTGACCATGTAATTACCCACAGAAAATACCTTTTTAAAAGTATTTGTAATAGATATTTTAGGAGCCATCAAGAGCCAGGGAGAGGGTCCAGTTGTATACATGATACATATATGTATTAGCCGGAAGTAAAATTGCCCCCTCCCAAGAAACCGTGCTTCTGGAATTTTAGATTTAGCAAATGACTTTTGTACAATGTACCAGCACCTTTATACACAGTCATACGTCTTCCAGAAAAGTCTACCAGCTCCCAAGAACAACGGGTCAGTTTGGGAAGTGATACCGACTCGGGGGAGACTGTAATGTTTTGGTGATGTGAGGAAGTGAAATTGGGGGTGTCCAGTTCCTTGCAAGTTATACAGAGACGTTACACATTCATTCTACAAGACATTAACCCTTTAAAATGGCAGCGGGGGGTTATGGGCAGGGAGGGTGCGGCTGGTGGATGTGGTGCTGGTGTGAGGGGCTGATAAGGACGCCTGGGCTGTTCTGGTAAAGTGAAGGCGAGATAGGATTCCTAAAATACTGTGTTTTTTGATGAGTTGTTTTGGGCACTGTCAGAAAACCACAATGTCTTCCTTGGCAGGGCTGGCCCAAAGAAAACAAACTAGCCCCCGCAAGCAGATGAGACTCCTGAATTTGATGGCATTAGGGATACACAGAGTCCACATACAGGGCCACTGTGGCTTACTAAATAGCAGCTGCGTGAGCCACGAGCATAAAACACTTTCACATAGAAACCTAAGTTTAACCGACCTTTAATGTGTCCCAGGGCTTCCATGTTTGGTATCTTCAACACTTTCTGGTAGGTATAAAATATACCCGTGTATTTATTTACTTTTATATATTTTATTAAGAAGTGATTATAAGCCTATTGCGTTTCAGCCAAATCCATAGAGTTTGTACCAGTTTGGCTTCCGTAGCTCATGATTACACAGACTGTGAATTGTACAGGTTCAAATTAGCCCATCAGTGACCTCTCTCATGCAGAATGTTGCCACGGATTGGTTTCTATGACACACTGCACAACTACTACTTAGAAATACACTGTCTTCATGAGATGAAGGGGGAGAAACAAAAAAGGAACTATTTTGTTGATTTAAAGGCAAAAAACAGAGCTTATAAGCACTTCTCAATACAATGAAAGTGCATAAAAAGCAAATGGATAGCCAGGGATATTACCGGATTTTTCCGCGTATAAGACGATCCCTACTTTTTCAAACTCCAGATTAAGAAATCAATAGTATAACATGAAACGGAGGACACTTTTTTTGAATGTTCATAGTACATGTGTGTTTAGTACAGTAACATGAAACAGAACATTCGGGAGGTCCAAACGGGCTCTCTAAAGCTTTATTTCCATATTATTTTGCATATTTGATGACTTTTAACTTGTTTTTGGAAGAATATGACCATTGTTTTTTTTTATTTTCAGACATATTGAGCGTTAGTGCTCAAAATATTAAAATGTTAGGATTGACACACAGACTTTTCCGTTCATCCAGCGCAATAACGCCACAACCCTACCCCCGCCTAGGAGTTATCAAGCTAGTTATTGGGGGAAGCTGGTTCCTAGAGACAAGGAACCGGAAGTTACGCTACAGCAACTGAAGGGTCTCTCAACTGGTTACCCCCCCGTGTATAAGACCACCCCCAATTTTGGAGTTTACAATTTAGGAAAAAAGTATAGTCTTATACACGGAAATCTTCCATGTCACGTTGAACTTGCACGCCCGGCCTGCTCTGTACACCCTCTCATGCCTTGGGTTGGGATAAGTTCTCTTTAAAATGCTTTTGTGCTCACGCCTCACATTAATAAGATTTATGTTATTTTTTATATAGTTTAAAGAACCAATATACAGAAATTAAAACGTTTCCCTAATATTTTTTTTAAATCAACATGAATCTGAAACAAACGTCTAGTAGAGGCAATAGTGAACCAAAGAAAAATACACATTTAACATGTTTTCAACTCACTTTAAAAAAGAGACAGCAGATGATTTATGTTGTTTTTTACTTTTTGTTCTGTTTTCTACCTTTTTTACCTTTGTTTCTAAAAGGATTAGAAACAAAGAGAAAATGGGAAGAAGCGTTCAGATAAAATCAAAATTCACTTCTGTTGAAAGGCCGGCAGCTATTTGACAGTAGCACTAAGATGGAAGACCTCATGACAACCAAAGCAAAATAAGTTTAAGACCATTCTTAAAAACGCTTCTATCCACATGACTTATAATGTTGCTAGTTTTTTTTTAGCCTGGCCATAGTGGTCCTTTAATGTTAAGTGTAAGTGGAATAATTGCCAGATACCCGAGTGTGATGACGTGTCCAATGTTGTATGTGCTTCTCTGTAGTTCTGGGAGGTGATATGTGATGAACATGGAATAGACAACACTGGGAGCTACAATGGAGACTCCAACTTACAACTGGAGAGGATCAATGTCTACTTCAATGAGGCTCACTGTAAGTAGGATGTCATACAGACAAATCGCAGAAGGTGCACAACAATTACACATGGTTGACCAGATGTGCTACTGGTTAGCGTGGTGGAGACCCTATCCATTCCTACGCTGCATATATACCAATAGTTCTCCAACATTAAAGAAAGGAAAAGCATCAGAATGTGAGTGCCCTACTGGGAGTAAATAGTGCGGTGCACACTTATCTTAATTTTATAGGCAAGATCTGTCTACAATAATCAGCAGCAGAAATGACCTACCACTACTTTATACTGGAGCTCTACAGGTAGAAGTTGTACCATCTTGTCAATAGAGAGACATACAATTAACAGAACATTATATTGTACTAGCGACTTGCCCGTCAAAAAATGACGGCAATGTTATTGTAACTGAGCTAATGTTGTTTTGTGTGTAATAGTAAACATGTACTAAATTAATAAATAAATATACTTTACCTATTTGTAAGCATTGTGTTGAAGAGCTGTGAACCTTGTTTGATGTTGGTGCAGCATTAGTGCTGTGGAGCTGCTCTATAAGCGTGCTGAATGTGTGCAGTGTAATACTGTGCGTGCGCGAGGCTAAACCGTTAGCGTAGTGGTGTACTTCCGCATTAGCGTAAAATGGCGGTTTCTCTGTGTTGTCCGTCTTAGCGGATTGTCCGTTGGTGCCTCGTAGTGGTTTTCGAGTTTCGTGTGGTGTTTTGCGAGTGTGTTGTGGTGTTTTACGTGTGGAGAGTGCTGTAGCCTCGTTTTCGTTTTGTCCGTCGGCCATTTTTTTTCTCACTAAGCGATTTTCAAAGCGTGTAAAGTGTTTTATTTGTCTTTAAATGAAGGTGTAACTTGTTTTTTTGAGGTGCTGGATAGTTCCTCTTGCTGTAGGTAAGGTTTTTATGTGTGTGTTGTGTGTATTTATTGTTTTTTAAATGTTTGTATGTCGGCGTGTTGCATCCGATGTTTGTGAGGTCGTAATGTGTGGTACAGTGTCTCGTATGGTGTTTGCGTGTGTAGCCTTCATTTTGTTCGGCGGCCATTGTTTCTCTCGCTTAGCAAATATTTTAGTGTCTAAACTCTTTTATTTTGAGTGAAATGAAGGTGTAAGTTGCATTTTTGAGGTCCTGGATGCTCCCTCTTGCTGTAGGTAAGTTTTGTATGTATGTGCTGTGTGTATGTATTGTGTTTTTAATTTTGTAATGTTCGCGAGTTGCGTCCGAGTGTTGCGATGCCGTAATGTGTGTGAACGTGTGTCGTATGTTGTTTGCGAGTGTCGTTATGTGTGTGTCGTGGAGTTTGGGTTGCGCCGTTAATTTTGCGAGGGTCGCAGTTGCTGGCATGGAGCGCCGCCAGCAACTGAGGCCCTCGCTTCGCGAGGGTCCTCAGTTGCTGGCAAGGAGCGCCTTCGGCGCTCGATGCCAGCAACTGAGACCCTCGCCCAGTGCCCTCGCTTCGCGAGGGCCGCGGCTCGCTACGCGAGCCCGCGGCATTAGCAACAACTCGTACGCTCACAACTATATATGTGATAACTAAACTATCAACTAAAACAAACATTCTGATGAGTTACAGAACATTGCAATCTAGAGGCAACACACCAGAGTCCAGGAGTCCCGCTAAAAGACCAGGATTGGGGGGGCCAAAATAATAGTGCACAGACCACAAGACAGATTATAAAAACACTCCTATTTCCTATACCCATGAATAAACTATGAATAATTATTCAGTTGATCCTTTTGAAAGTTTATGACATCCAACAAGCTACTTGCCTTTTTCCAGTTCAAACACAGTTATCTGATATCACACAATCTTAAATAGCCTCATTTTCTTTCACAGCCCATAAGTACGTCCCCCGAGCTGTCCTGGTTGATCTGGAACCAGGTACCATGGATAGTCTGCGATCCAGCAAGATCGGATCTTTATTCCGTCCTGACAATTTTATCTATGGTAAATATGCAGACTATGAATGTTGAATCGTGTATATACTTGTTTTATGACCCATGTAAGATTACATTTTATATTCAAATATTTTAGGAAATTCTGGAGCTGGGAACAACTGGGCAAAGGGTCACTACACAGAGGGAGCAGAGCTAGTGGAATCTGTGATGGATGTAGTGAGAACAGAAAGCGAAAGTTGCGATTGTCTTCAAGGTTTCCAGCTGGTACATTCCTTAGGTGGAGGTACAGGGTCTGGAATGGGTACCCTCCTCATCAACAAGATCAAGGAGGAATATCCAGACCGGATATTGACTTCATTCAGCATCATGCCCTCTCCCAAAGTCTCTGACACAGTGGTGGAACCATACAACGCCATACTGTCCATCCACCAGCTGATTGAGAACACAGATGAGACCTTCTGTATTGACAATGAAGCCCTATATGACATTTGTTTTCGCACCCTAAAGATGACCAGCCCAACTTATGGTGACCTAAACCACCTAGTCTCCATGACCATGAGTGGGGTGACCACATCTCTGCGCTTCCCCGGCCAACTAAATGCAGACCTAAGAAAGCTTGCTGTTAATATGGTACCCTTCCCACGCCTGCATTTCTTCATGACTGGCTTCTCCCCATTGACTTCCCGTAGGAGTCAACAATACCAAGCACTGACTGTGCCTGAGCTCACACAGCAGATGTTTGATGCAAGGACCATGATGACAGCTTGTGACCCCCACCATGGCCGCTACCTGACTGTTGCCGGCATCTTCCGTGGCCGGATGTCTACTAAAGAGGTGGATGAGCAGATGTTGGCCATACAGTCCAAGAACAGTGCCTACTTTGTGGAGTGGATCCCCAACAACGTCAAGGTGGCTGTTTGTGATATCCCACCTCGGGGCCTCAAAATGTCAGCTACCTTCATAGGCAACAACACGGCCATCCAAGAGATCTTCAAACGCATTGCTGAGCAGTTTTCCGCCATGTACCGGAGGAAGGCCTTCTTGCACTGGTACACCGGGGAGGGCATGGATGAAATGGAATTCACTGAAGCAGAATGCAACACGCATGACCTGGTGGCGGAATATCAGCAATATCAAGACGCTACGGCTGACATGGAGGGATATTTTGAAGAGGAAGAAGAAGAAGAAGAAGAAGAAGAAGAAACTCACGTGAAGAAAACCTTAGAGGTTGTGTACGAATCAAAGACTTTTGTTAACTGAAAACACATCTAAGCTGCCTCACTTCACAAAAAGAACTGCAGGAATCTAGAAAGGACTCAAACAGAGGAATACGTGGCACTGCTTTTTTGGTGTGGGAAGGACTGTCTTTAGGAAATAGGCCACTAAACATATAATAGTTCCCAATGTTAATGTAAGTATTTATAGGAGGCAGATACATTGCTTATGTGTTTTAAGTGAATAGGTTGGTGCATTGTCATGAAATAGGAGAGCCAGCCACGCAAAGGTGGTGAGAAGCTCCTCATAACACAAACGCTACATAGCTTAAAAGCAAACATTTTTGTTTAAATCAGATTTAAAAAATGGTTAAAAATTTAAAAATATTCAAATTATATATACACACACACAATTACCAGGGTATTACACTCTTCATATACTTTGAACAAGAACCTGACAGATTAAATATTAAACCGTCAAGTGATTTAAGAACTGCTTGAGAGGTGCAGAGTATTCATTAAGGTTTAACCTGAACTGGCCCTTTACGGTGCTCAAGAGGGGTACCACAGGACTCTGGAATTCAGATCTCTTTTTAGTTTTCTCCGTTTATTGCTAAAAAATATTATTTAACCACAGAACTCCAGAATTGCACAACAAGATAGTAAAGGATCATTGTGGCCCTATTTTCTTTGGATAACTAGACTTGAAGATGGGCCAAATGTTTTTAGAGAAAAAAACAAACACAAAACTATTTACTTTTTTAACTTTTCTATGCAATGAGGGCGTGCCATTTTAAATGAATGAGCTTTATGTTCATTCTGTCGAAAGCACTGGCAGTTTTAGATACCTCATCCCCATATTTTCAAGAAGAAGTTTTAAATATAGTATGTACAGGATTCTTCAGTCCGCATGGGTTGGGGGATATCATGAGCCACTCTGCTTATTCATTGCTATTCCCAAACTGCTTCTCACCTTCTTCAGGTGTAAAAGTATATAATATAGGACTTGTATTCCATGACAGTATTTTATCCTAGCCCTTTTCGGACCTGAGATTTGTATTAATAAAATTATAATGTGCTTTGATAGATGACAATGTATACACTATATGATATGTGCTTTATTATCTAATGGATTGTATGTGTAATGTTCATAACTACTATGTATATGTTTACAAAAAATGCCTTAAATGGGCAAAATCACCATTATTCTGGGAAGGCTTAAAATGGACAGTTCAAAGGTCTTGGATATTTCAGGCGCACCCTCGCCCTTCTGTCAGGTCACCATTTACAGAAACTTCTTAACCAATTAAGAAAATGACTTGTGATTGGCTGAGAAGCCTGTGTGAGCAAAGGAAAACCGTCAGGGGGTGGAGGCAGTAAATAGCCAATATTACAAATACTATAAAAAGGCAAAACCAGGTCCATCTGAGTACAAAGCTCCCAGCAGCATTTACTAAACACCAGGGCACTGAAACTTTCCACCAGAAAACTTACACAGAAAAAAACTTCTCCACCCCCATTTAGTCACTTTCATTTGCTCCTCTGATTTTTAAAGCCATTTTTGTTTGGGTAACTAAGCAAGATGGTTGTTATTTAGCACTAGTGATAGCATTTCATAAGGAGTTTTATAATAGACAGGGCAGTCACACAGCTGTTGATAAAATGTCTATTCAGTCCAAGACAGGAACACACTGTGCTAATCATTATAAAAAACAGATATTAGGGAATTTACTAATGTGACCGAGGGGAGAAGGGCAGTGAAAATAATGCTTAGTAAATGAGGGGAGCGCGTCTCAGCCACTTGTGATGTTGGTAACATCTCCCCAAATAACAAAACAAAAACTGCTATTTTACAAAAACCGAAAATCTCTTTTCTTAATTAAACCACATGTAAATTGCCAAGTTGTTTATCTTACCGATAGTCTACAGCAGAGCGTAGCAGCCTGGAGTATAACAATAGTACTATAATACACCAAGGCTTCACTGCGGCGGCAGTGCTAATCATGAGAGATAGAAGCTTAGTGGATTACATTTAAGCCCTATGGAAACAATGGTGTAGATGTCTCTTTAATAAGGCAAACAGGCCTGGAATGTAAAGGGTTAACTGCCCATTACTATAAGTGCAAGTACTGAATTCCTTATATAGGGTGCTGGGCAGACACTTCAACACTAGCTTACTGGCACAAGCCGTGGACCCCCCCCCCCCCCCCACAACGTGGTATAATTATAACCTATAGGTAACATTGCACATTTGATATTTTATTTTCCTACAATGTTTATGGGAGATCTTTGTCAGTAATTGCTCATTACTCTGGATCTATTGTCTTCAGTGTAATCACAAGTGTGCACAACAATAGACTGGGCATGCTCAGACCACAGGAAGCACATGTGGATGGATCAGAAAGGCCAACAGACAGTACAATTTGTTCATATTATGGAAAATGCAATTGATAAAGTGTTTTTATTGCCTGTATCCGATGTGGAACCTCCTCTGGGCCACTAACTGCTATGGACATAACTACCGGGGGGTTCTAGTACCAGGGCTCCCAGTGATGGGGAGATAAGGTCCGCTCTGGAGCTGGGATGGGTCACACCAGACTCTATTATATATTATTATTACAGACCTAATGTCACAATATAATAAAGGATTTTTGAAACAATCTCTCATTTTTGTCTTGTGATCTGAAAAGTGAATTATATGAAATTTTGAAGATAATTAGGTCCAGGAGAATACACATATCGTACCTAAAAAGAGCAGATTCCCATGAGCACCTGCAGAGTGTTACTGGACCAACAAGAACTTCAGCTATATATATATATATATATATATATATATATATATATATATATATATATATATATATATATATAGGGTTTTGTAACAGGTCACTAAATAGAATACATCCAGTAGTAGTGCTGGTGCAAAGATTTTTCAGATACATAGATCAACCACGTACAATAAAGTGCAGTTATTCATTTAGTTGAACGGTCTCATTAGGAATTATTTCTGTGTCATATAAAGTGTTCTTACTGGGTGACTTCATTTTATCCTCCTCTGTGTTATCAAATAAACTTTACACTAAGAAGCCGCCAGAGAAACAGATTCTCTCCTTTCTGAACCTCCTCCTTTGTACCCATTTTCTTTTTTAAGAACGTACATCTTGTACACCTGTGACCCAAAGCCATGTCCACATGGAAGTCTCATGCTACCAACAAGCAGACAACGAGGTTTGTGAGCAGCATGAGACACTGGTTGTGCAAACCTCTTCTTCTGACGCTTTGGGTCACAAATGTTTAAAGGCATTTCTGGATTATGAAGCATTTCATAGAGGAGACACAGTATTGTATGAAAAAAAAATATCCATGAAAAAAATACCAAGATAAACATTAAACAACTTCCACCTCTCTGTGCTCCGGTAGCCATAGCTGCGCAGGGGAAGGCTTCCTCCCAGGCTGATCATCTTGCCCTCCTCTCTGAGCTCCGGTAGTCATAGCTGTGCATGGGAAGGCTTCCTCCCAGGCTGATCATCTCTCCCCCCACTGTGTGCTCAGGGAGCCATAGCTGTGCATGGGAAGGCTTCCTCTCAGGCTGATCATCTCCCCCCTCTCTGTGCTCTGGTAGCCATAGCTGCGCAGGGGAAGGCTTCCTCCCAGGCTGATCATCATGCCCTCCTCTCTGAGCTCCGGTAGTCATAGCTGCGCAGGGGAAGGCTTCCTCCCAGGCTGATCATCTCTCCCACCTCTCTGTGCACCGGGAGGGGAAGGCTTCCTCTCAGGCTGATCATCTTGCCCTCCTCTCTGAGCTCCGGTAGTCATAGCTGTGCAGGGGAAGGCTTCCTCCCAAGCTTATTATCTCTCCCCCCTCTGTGTGCTCAGGGAGCCATAACTGTGCAGGGAAGGCTTCCTCCCAGGCTGATCATCTCCCCCTCCTCTCTGTGCTCTTGTAGCCATTGCTGTGCAGGGGAAGGGCTTGCTAAATCTCTTCAGTTTTCAAGCAGCAGCTTTTGTGAGTTGACTCATAATTTGCTTTGGCTAATCACAGGCAGCTAACACATTTTAATACAATGTAATAAGTGATAGCCGTTTGGGCAGGAAAGAATCATAGGATGTGTAGTCCCCCCAGTAGAAGGAAGTAGAAGTCAGATACTGATCTGTAGATCTCTGCATTGAGCTGCTGCTGGCTTAAAGGTTAGTAAAGGGTTAAAATCTGTACCCAAATGCAGTGCTTCTATTGGTAGGTATGACTATGTAAGCAGCTCTGGGGTGTGGAAAACAATTTTTATTTTTTAATAAAACAAATCTTTATGTGTATAGAATGACTCCATGTAATGTGTGTTTCTTCTATAAGCCGTATGTGTTGTGTTAGATTAGAAACAATTAAAATTCTTCTAAGAAGTGAAGGGGACATTTTTCTGATAATTTTATCGTCCTCTGTGTAATTAAGTAAACACCCTCTTTCAAACAGCCTTAGAGATCGCTCTACATAGAAATCAGATTTACTATATACTTTGCAGCCAAAGATGGAAAAACAAGACCTGGAGCTGACCGCGGCTCAGACCCTGACCTTTTTATTGCAAAGTTCAGAATTAAACTGAAAAATAGAGGGAAGATTATCAGACCAAGAAGATACAAAATACATAATATCCCCTGTGACTATGCAGTGGAGGTAAAGAATATATTTAAGGGACTAGACATGGAAGATGAATTCCTGAAGAAGTTTGGACAGAAGTTTATAAAATTATCCAGAAAACAACAACAACAACAACAACAACAACAACAACAACAACAAAGAACCATCCCCCAAGGAAAGAAAAATAAGAAGACTGATGAAGCTTTGAAAAGTAGCCTAGGAAAGAATGAAAGGTAGTGGAGATAGGAAAAGACTTGTCCAACTGAATGCAGAATTTCAGGAGAGACAAGGAGACATTCAACAAGAGAGGTGGCAGGAATATGCTGAAGATCTATACGAAAAGGATCTTAACAGCAGTGATGACCTCATTAGTTTGTGAAATGAGCTGAAGCCAGACATCTTGGAGAGTGAAGTGTGATGGGTCCTAGGATGTCTTGCGGATAACAAGGCTGCAGGAGTTGATGGAATCCCAACTGAACTGTTCAAAATCCTACAAGATGATGCTGTGAAAGTGCTGCTTGCCTTATGCCGACAAATATGGAAAACTCAGCAATGGCCAATAAGCTGGAAAATGTCAGTCTACATCCCAAACAAGGCAGTGCCAAAGAGTGCTCACATTTTTTGAACAATTGCACTGCTTTCATATGTCAGCAAGGTAAAGCTTAAGAGCCTACAAGGATCCTGGCAAACGGCAATCTCAGCTCCTGGTAAATAGATTGGGAAGAAGTGGAGGGAGTGCTAGATTATAGATCCAAGATCTCTTCAGATGTTGACTGCAGCCATAAAATTAAGAGGTTTGCTTCTGGGGAAGAAAGCTACGGGAAGCTTGGACAAACTATTAAAAAGTAAAGACAGCCAATCCCAATCCCATTCCCAGTACAGTAGACTTTCAGTTATCTTGCACCCACGAGTATTGGTGGATGCCGGATAAATGTAGTTTCTGGTTGCTGGAAAGTTACATTTAAAAGAGGCCTAGATTAGCTGCACATAGGATGCCCTGCTCAGTATATTTGTCAAATAGGGCTGTTCTAGGTGCAGAAGCTTTCACTCCTCACTTACACACAGGTATGTTCAGCTGGAGGGAATGTAACACCAACACTGCCCTGGCTCAGTCACTCATGCCCGGGGAATATAACCCCAACACTGCCCTGGCTCAGTCACTCATGCCCGGGGAATATAACCCCAACACTGCCCTGGATCAGTCACTCATGCCCGGGGAATATAACCCCAACACTGCCCTGGCTCAGTCACTCGTGCCCAGGGAATGTAACCCCAACACTGCACTGGCTCAGTCATCTTATGCACAGGGAATGTAACCCCAACACGGCCCTGGCTCAGTCATCTTATGCACAGGGAATGTAACCCCAACAGTGCCCTGGATCAGTCACTCATGCACAGGGAATGTAACACCAACACTGCCCTGGCTCAGTCACTCATGCCAGGGGAATGTAACCCCAACACTGCCCTGGATCAGTCACTCATGCACAGGGAATGTAACCCCAACAGTGCCCTGGCTCAGTCACTTATGTCCAGGGAATGTAACACCAACACTGCCCTGGCTCAGTCACTTATGCCCGGGGAATGTAACCCCAACACTGCCCTGGCTCAGTCACTTATGTCCAGGGAATGTAACACCAACACTGCCCTGGCTCAGTCACTTATGCACAGGGAATGTAACCCCAACAGTGCCCTGGCTCAGTCACTTATGTCCAGGGAATGTAACACCAACACTGCCCTGGCTCAGTCACTTATGTCCAGGGAATGTAACACCAACACTGCCCTGGCT
>CM050174.1:2940769-3180666 GCA_027410445.1 Discoglossus pictus
GACAAAGCTGTCTCCTCCATTGACCTTATAGCGGGTGGATACCAGCAGTATTGCTTGTGTAAACCATTGCCTGTGAATTCCACATTATCAGAATGAAACGTTAGTAACGTCTTAGTTAAAGGCACAGGATCCTAATTAAAAGGACTTAGTTGTAAATTATTTTTTCCATGACCTTACTGACCTTGAGTGTGACCAATCAGAGCTCATTTTAATGATACATAATATTTATAATTTATACACCAACAGGTGTTGAGATATCTGGTCAAGGGTGGCTCTTAAAGGAATACAGAATTTTTCTGGATGTTACTAGGTATATAATATCCCTGGGTATCTATTTACATTTATGTACTTTGTTTTATTAAGAAGGGCTTATAAGCTCTGTATTTACAGACTAAAATGAAACAAATAGTCCCTGTATGGGTCTGCCCACTGCAGCACATGCTGACACTGTAGGATGTGCGGTGTAGTGTCCTGGATATTTCTAGCAGATGGTCCCAATATACCAATAGAGGCATCAATTGTACAATACTTATAAGAAGTACTTCCTGCCTCTTGAAGTCTTACTACCATCTGCTGGCCGACTGGGAGACTTACAAACATGTCATTACTGTATATAATACAATCGGTAAAGATGGTCTCATATATATTGGGAAAAATAGTGACTTTGTTCCTAGACATTGGAAACATTCTTCTTTTGATCCATTTATTTCTTTTTCACATTTTTTACCAACTTAATGGAAAAAGTACATTCACCTCGGGTACATCTCGGCAGCCATTTGTATTCATATGGACATAACTACTTTGTCAATGCATCAGCTACATCCCATATATATTCCCTATATATCCTTATACCCATTGCTCTCTGTAATACGTGATTCTGACACTTGTTGCTCATGGACACATTTCCTGATAAGCTGAGAAAATGGTCTCCAAAAATAAAGAATTAAAGGGATGACACTCTTCTTGAGCGTCTAACAATGTCCCTCACACCCTAAAATGGAGATAACCAACAATCGCAACGACCACCTACTGCCCATGTCTCCAATATTGGATAAAAGGCCTGACCATGAAATCCATGGACAACCTTGTAGTGGATTTGACGCCAATTCAGAAAGTCAGAAACACAATATGATGATAACTGGAATAGAAGAGGACTTAGATTAAGAGAAAAAGAGATTAGTATATTTTCCCACGTGCATACCACTCCTTTCAATGGCAAATAACAAACAATAAGGACAATAATAATTACATTTATTATATTGGCAACACCACTAAATAAAATAGTATGAACACTGTTGGATGACTCATAATAAAGAAGGACCATCTAAATCTGTATTATCTACAAAGGACTCCTCCTAACTGGAAGGCACAGAAAACGGACTCAATATTAGCCTCTACAGTATGGTCATTGTACTAATGTACAATAAAACATGGGGGAAATTACAACGTAATCAGCTTCCACGTGTCAGTGTAACGATAACTACAAACAATAGCCTTCCTTCAGATTTATTTTGAAGGATCCTCCATGAATAAATTCCATCTCCCCTGACAGATCTATTTAACCACTTACTAGATGGAAACGCTCTCCCAAATTATTTTACCTGGTCCCTATTATACCATTGCCCAAGACAGGTATGAGCCCTCACCTCGAACTGTCGATTTGCCGATCTCTCTAATTAACACACATTTTAAGCCCTGATATCATCTGTTTCATGAGATTAGCGTCACAACACTAGCGAGGCGACACTACTGGAAGACACCCAGGTAAAGGAATTAGACACATAATAGAAACCATCATCCAGTCCACAGATTTCCAGAATAACTAACTTGGTAAACCTTGTGAAAAAGGTATTTGATAAAATTGTCCGGCCCTTCCTTTTCTGTGTCTTGGAATACCATCTCTTCAGAAGACAATTTATATTCGATCAGTGAACCATAACCCCCAAAACTAACAGGGGAACTCGATATTATTCACAGTCCAAGAAGGAACACGACAGGGATTCCCCCTATCCGCCTTCCTATTTAATCTCTTGGCACCTATCCTCCAACCCTATTTTCCATGGTAGGATTAGTGACATTAATCATAAAATAATCTTGTATAAGCCACAAATGTAGGTATTAGCAGCCTCCAAACATAGCAGAATATCTCTCTTTTTTTTTTAACAAATTGTAATATTAGCTAATAATAACAATAATAGTTTCCAAATTGCCTTTAGATGAGTTACCCATGTGATACAATCCTTAGATATTTATTTCTCCAGATATTTAAATGTTGCGCGACCTTCACATCAATACTGGTGGAGACGAGTAGCTAGAAATCTGTATTTATTATAGTGACAATCAAAATGGTCAAAACTGTAATACAAAATGCAGACGTTGCCTTTCATCAAGAGAAAGATATAACTCTAATGGAGGTTTTTGACTTCCAGATATCAGAAGGACCCTCTGCCCCCACTTATTGTTTCTACCATACTTAAGAGATGATTGTTTTGGCAAAATATTTACTTCTCTGTTCCCGCCTTCCATTAAAAATCTCAACTTACAAAACTGTGAATTGTATTAAAAAACAACTATACTATATTTCAAAGAATAATATATTATATCCCATCTCTCACATATACGAGCATCTCATTATGGTAATGTTACCACCCCAGTCACAACCGATTCTTACATACACAAAGCCTCACCTATCACATTAGCAATATCACATTTCCCTTCCACTATACTACCTGTGAGAGACCGTCTTACAAGACCAGGGTGTATTCTTGCCTGGGCAATAGAATTTCCAAGCATGACAATAGACTCAAATTTCTGTTTTCACAAGAAGATTAAAGAACTTCAAGTCTATGTATTTTCAGGATATACTCCAAAGGACGCATCATATGTAATGCCCAAACTAACCTTGCCTAGATTGGCCTATCACATGCTTGTAAAAAAAATGCCAGACGACAATAACAAACTCTATACATTAATTTGGGTACTGATGCCAATATATTCAAAATATCAATTTCATATATACCACCTCAACATGAAATTTGTCTTGGCCATTATAAAGAGAGGTTACCAAAGACAACTCAACTGCTTGACTGCGATAGCGCAGAAATGGATACTGATTTATTGGCTAGAATCTAAAACAAATTAGGCTCTCAATCAGTGAACAAACTAAAGAGGCATTGTACCCTGAACAGAAGAAACTGCAAACCCCAGACATGCATTTCGGCCTTCATTGGGTCTCATCAGTGAGATGTCTCTGATTGAGCTCCTCTGACTTTGTTTATTCAAATGACCCTTGGGGCTTAGTCTCCCTAAGGGTGATAGGGGTTCCAGACGTGGACCCTTGCTCACTGTGCCTTAGGGAGTTCAGCTACACCTCACTGACGAGCCCCACAGAGGCCGAAACGTACGTCTGGGGTTTGCCGTTTCTCCTGTTCAGGGAACAATTGCCTGGTGTTTCTGGAGTTGGACCAGACTGATATACTTCAGGATATTTCTCCGTGTGAATGGCACAAGTGAGAGGCTACTCTCAGAGTGGGTTACCATGGCCATAGAACTCACCTATTAAGTTCAGTATGTTCTCTGATTGCACAAAACCCAAAGTCATAGGCGCTCAACCTAAAACACTCGCCCTCTCCTCATGGAAATCCAAAGCTACACAATGTATGACATTAGATCAAATTGCTCCATTGTCTGACAAACCAGTTGAGTGGGAGAAGCTGTATGCACCATGGGAACCATTTATTAGCACATTGCACCTTCCTATCCAATCCACATGCTTTAAATACTCCACCAGCCAGTGTCTGAAGACCCTCCACAATCAATACATTCAGATTATTATTCCTTACAACTTGGTTGCAGTTTCAGTGCTGATGATTACAACATACTCATGGTCTTTCCTTTCATTTGTACATCGCCTGAAGGAGAAATAGGACGGCTGGAATTTGAGATTAATTATTTCAATTATAATTTTTCTTTCTCTTCCGTTATTTTATTAAATATATCACATATAATAGTTGTCAAACTGCGAGACGTCGTCACGCTTGTGAGCCTCGCAAAGCGAGGAAAGCCGTTAATGTGTAGGACTTAGGCGCTCATCAATGCGAGCCTTTGTGAAGCGAGTCGTTAAAGCGTAGCACTTAGCTGATGCGAGCCTCACAAAGCAAGGAGTGCCGTTAAAATACGGGACGCAGGACTTAGAAAAAAAAGATATGAGACGTAAAAATTTACGAGATTAGCGGCCGAACAAAAAACCCGAAAAACACACTAAATACACCCAAAAAATTACAAAAACATCACAGACAGCATGGTGCAACAGCGAGGACGTCTGTGAGTGAGGTGGAACATGAATTTAACTCGATTTAGAGCAAGGAAAAAAATGGCCGCCGAAAAAAATGAAAATGAAGCTACATGACCCCGGACTGCGCAAAACACTGCCAAACGTGTAGCATTTTACACATCACACTACGACCTACAACATACACTATTAGAAAAGCTGGAAAATGCTCACGAGACGCGTACACATTAATAACATTACGACTATACAATGCTGCTTTACCTCGCGCACGCAGCATATTTAGGATGCAAACACACATTACACTTTATAAGCAGCGCACTAACACTCACAATGTATATTATATGCAGACGCAAAATACAAACAGATTGTTAGCTCTTCAGCCTATTGCTCGCTGCATTTATCAATTATAAATAATGAAAGTATATTAATTTATTGAATAAATCATTCATTATTACTTAACTACATGTACAAAGAAATATATATCTCTCTCAGAGGACCAAAAGTACGGGACAGGAGAGGCTCGCAATGAGCGCTGAAAGCGCTCATTGCGAGGCATGCGATGAGCACCAAAGGCACTCAGCGCAAGCCTCGCAATGAGCGCCGAAGGTCCTCACAGTACAAAACAGTTTCAATTATGTCTCAAACAGCATTCCCATGGCTTCAAATGTTATTGCCACATCATTTTTAAGGGCAAGTCGCTAATCTACATATATTTTTAAATAAAATGTTAATGAAAAGAGTAACAGTCTACTTGCCTGTTCCTGTGTTGGCCAAAACAATGACCCCTCCATGTTGTCTTTCAGTAAGAACTCCTACTCTGAGCCACACATTAACAATGCTGAATTTTTCTGGAATGATTTAATGTAAATAGAAAGGCTAGTACAATGTAGAGCCAGTTTTTCATGCCCTTTAAGTTGAAATTAACTTCCTGTAGGGGCGGCAGTGTCCCTTTAAGTGAAAAACAAAAGGTACAATTTCTTCAATAAATTAAATATATAAATAACTGCAGTTGGCTGTAATCACAAATTCTAAGTGAAAGTGACTTAAAAGGTCAATATAGTCCAAAAATATTGCTATAATGTATTTAAGACATCACATTTCAAACATTACGTTTTTTTGTGTATAAGAAATAATTGATTCTAGTGTAAAATATTACATTTATATATAGACAATGTGGGTTTTGTTTTTTCCTCCTCAGTCCTGATATTTACAGGAAATTGATGGACAGTGAGCCTTATGGGTGTGATCTGCAACACTAAAATGCTTTTGTTCCCATTGGTTTCAGGGTAGATCAGACAAGACAACACACCTATTAGGTTCTCCATGACCCCCTGTTTACGGATCTTCTTAAGTCACTGGTAAGACAAAGGTAGATAAAATATACAGTGGTACCTCGGTTCTCGTCGTCCTCGAAACTCGCAGTTTTTAGAGCACAAAACCTCATGGGACCCGCCGTCCAGAACCGATTAACAACCAGCTCCAAGGTACCACCATATTGTTATTTATCTGCCTCTCTGCTGTTTTAATATACATTTTAGTAAATTATATTAATTTATTTTACATAGATAGAGTTAATGGATTTATCAACAGCAAATATTTATTAGCAGCGCGGATGATAAAGAAGAAGAGCACTGACAGACAATGGTAACAGCCACATCAGGGCCTGTGCTGCTCTGCTCCTAATATATTACTAGCGACTTGCCCCTGAAAAAAAATGACGGCAATACAATTTTAAGGCAGGTAATGCTGTTTGCCACAGAGAGTAAGTGTTTTGGTCGTCTGAGATCCTTCGGCGCTCATTGCGAGCCTCTGGGTTGGTGTATTTTTTGTTATCAGAGGCGTTTTTGCGCTTATTATAAGGTCCGCGCTGATCTCCTTTTTTTGCAAGGCTCTCCCCTGGTGTACTTTGTGTCCTATGAGCACCGTTGGCGGTTCTTGTGAGGTGCGCAGTGAAGGGCTTTGTGGTTTTTGCGATTGTGTGGTGTTTCGTTTTGTTTTTGTCTTCCAGACGTACTGGGTGCCCCCTTGGTGTGGGTAATCTTTTTATTTAATTTTTGTGTGTATTTTCCGCTGTGCGCGGGTTGTCCGTTAAGGTCGTATTTCGGGTTGTCCACTAAGGTCCTAAGTCCCGCGGCTCGTATTTTTTTTTGTAAGTCCGCATTTTTTTTCTCTAAGTCCCGCGCCTCGTATTTTTTTGTGTAAGCCTGTATTTAGTCATTGCGTGTTTTTTTCCAAAGTCCCGCTTCTGCAGGCGTTTTCTAACCGCTTGTGAGGCGCCGTAGAGCCTCCACCTCCGCAAATGCGGCCCCTCGCTTCGCAATGAGCCTTTGTAAAATGCGGCCCCTAACCTTGTCCGAAAGTCGTACGGGGTTGTAGGGTTGAGTGCCTACGGCTCTCATCTCCACCAGTGCAAGGAGTGCTTCGTGAGGGCCGTAGTTGCAGCGGGCCCCGCTATGCGAGCCCGCAAGTGTTAGCAACAACCCATATTGCTGAGAACTATATATGTGATAATGTCCCGTGCACCTTCTGTACAGGTCTCAACCAGATCCTAGTGGTCTATTCCAGAGCCAGTGTTATAAGTACACATTCCTTGTCTTCTAGTATACTATAGGTACGTACATAGCACCAGAGCACGGCCAGCCCTATCCAGCCTTAGTATAATGTCTGAAACGATAACTGCCATATATCAGAGCAGAGTTCACTTACCAAGGCGGTGTAACCATTGGACTATTGGGATTAGACAACCCGAACCTCACAAACAACCTTGTATGGGCTTCCTTGATGTCATTAGTATGACCTTGCTATATCCTTATATTTATATACAATATATGTAGTTTTTAGTAGCCATGTTGCTAGATATACTTTATGTCTTCTCCATTTGTCCTAAGCCAGTGTTGTCAGACTGGAGGATCTTCTCATAACCTTAAATAGTACAGTTGGGACATCATATACACATTATTGTATGAAATAAGTAAATACTTCATACAAATTTATACATTTTTTTATTACAATTTTAATCCTGGCGCTACGATCGCCAATAAAAATCCGGCCCACCACATTAAAACAGTTGGACCTCACTATCCTAAGGAATACTGACAAGTAAAAGGCGTCCCATAATATTATATATACTAGACTATCACATATATAGTTGTGAGCATTGTGGGTTGTTGCTAATGCTTGCATGCTTGCGCTGGTGGCCATAGGCGCTCATCCCTATGATCCCGTACGACTTTGGCAGTGAGCGCTTATTACTACGACCCGCGAGACTACAAATCAAAAGAAATCACAATTATACAATTCACAATGCGAGACCCGTAGCAGTTTGAAAAAATACCGGGGGTAAATTACGGCCCGTAACACTTTGCAAAGGAAACTTAGAAAAAATTTAATTACGAGCCGCGGGACTTAGAAAAATAAATCAGAAATTGAAAAAATACAAAGTTAACGGCCAAACCTTGCACATCCCAAAACACACAATAAATTAAAAAAACAGCACGGGGGACAGCCAGGACTTCTGGGAGTGAGGATGCACGCAAATGTAAACCTAATTTGCAGAGTTTCAGCACTTGAAAATCGCCTAAACGGCAAAAAAAATGGCGGCCGAAAATCTGAAATGAGGCTACACGACCCATAACCACTCAAAACACCGCCAGGCACATAAGAGTTTTACCCAGGAACGTACGAGGTACAAAATACACCATTAGGAAGGGCGGAAAATGCTCCACACCCGCGTAACATATAGACAATCACCGCCATTTTACACCACTAACTTGCAACTAATAACATTACCATGCTAAAATGCTGCTTTACACAACTAAACGAACGGTTTGCCCTCGAGCACGCAGCCTATTTACACTGCACACTTGCCACATTGCTGACACTTACACCTCAGGTCAGCGACAGTCCAACTATACATTGTATTCTGCAGGAACATCAAAACAGATTGTTAGCTCTTCAGGATATTGATTGCTGGATATATTAATTAGAAATAGGTAAAGTATATTAATTTATTATTTAATTAATTAATTACTATTATTTAAAAAAAAATATATATATAAAAATAAAAATAGCAGAGAAGAGGCTCGCAATGAGCACCAAAGGAGCACATTGTGAGCCATGCGATGAGTGCCAAAGGTGCTCAGCGTGAGCCTCACAATCAGCGCACAGGGTGCTCAGAGGAGCAAAAGTACACAATGAGAGAGGCTCGCAATGAGTGCCGAAGGTGTTCAGCCCGGAGCTCGTGATGAGCGCCGAAGGTGCTCAGAGGAGCAAAAGTCTCACATTGTGTGGCAAACAGCATTACCTGCCTTACAATTTTATTCCCTAGTAATATTATAATAAAATGTTCACATTCTTCCAGACCATTATAAGACAGCTCGGCTGCTTGCACACCTTAGACTAAGACTCTAACCAATACATTTCTATAACACAGACACGATCCTCTTGGGAATCCATGACATTAGAGCAGATTACTTCATCGTCTGTCAGTGTTGCTTAGGACGCCGTTGTACAACTTTCTTAATGTGGTTGGCCAGATTTTTATGGGCCAGCAAACTGGCAGGACATATTTAAAATTGTTATTTTTTAAAAATGTATAAATTCATATATTTATGTTTAATGTATTAAATAAGTAAATATTTGGAAATGTATACATTATTTCCCAAGTGTTTGTTTTTAAGGTTGTGAGAAGACCCTCCAGAGCAGACCATGGGGCACATATAAATAGCTGGACACATCTGGCCATCACCCCAAGACCCTGGTCACCTCAAAGAGTTTCTACATAATATACAGTGGATATAAAAAGTCTACACACCCCTGTTATAATGTCAGGTTTCTGTGCTGTAAAAAAATGAGACAAAATAATTTCAGAACATTTTCCACCTTTAATGTGACCTATAAACTGTACAACTCAATTGAAAACCAAACTGAAATCTTTTAGGTAGAGGGAAGAAAAAATATAAAAATAAAATAATATGGTTGCATAAGTATGCACACCCTTAAACTAATACTTTGTTGAAGCACCTTGTGATTTTATTACAGCACTCAGTCTTTTTGGGTATGAGTCTATCAGCATGGCACATTTTGACTTGGCAAGATTTGCCCACTCTTCTTTGCAAAAACACTCTAAATCTGTCAGATTGCGAGGGCATCTCCTGTGCACAGCCCTCTTCAGATCACCCCACAGATTTTCAATCGGATTCAGGTCTGGGCTCTGGCTGGGCCATTCCAAAACTTTAATCCTCTTTCTGGTGAAGCCATTCCTTTGTTGATTTGGATGAATGCTTTGGGTATTTGTCATGCTGATAGATGAAGTTCCTCTTCATGTTCAGCTTTCTAGCAGAAGCCTGAAGGTTTTGTGCCAATATTGACTGGTATTTGGAACTGTTCATAATTCCCTCTATCTTAACTAAGGCCCCAGTTCCAGCTGAAGAAAAACAGCCCCAAAGCATGATGCTGCCACCACCATGCTTCACTGTGGGTATGGTGTTCTTTTGGTGATGTGCAGTGTTGTTTTTGCGCCAAACATATCTTTTGGAATTATGGCCAAAAAGTTAAACACCTTTTCCCACATGCTTTTGGGAGACTTCAGATGTGTTTTTGCAAAATGTAGCCATGTTTTTATTCATAAGAAAAAGCTTTCGTCTTGCCACTCTACCCCATAGCCCAGACATATGAAGAATACGGGAGATTGTTGTCACATGTACCACACAGCCAGTACTTGCCAGATATTCCTGCAGCTCCTTTAATGTTGCTGTAGGCCTCTTGGTAGCCTCCCAGACCAGTTTTCTTCTCGTCTTTTCATCAATTTTGGAGGGAGCTCAAGTTCTTGATAATGTCACTGTTGTGCCATATTTTCTCACTTGATGATGACTGGCTTCACTGTGTTCCATGGTATATCTAATGTCTTGGAAATTCTTTTGTACCCTTCTCCTGACTGATACCTTTTAACAATGAGATCCCTCTGATGCTTTGGAAGCCCTCTGTGGACCATGGCTTTTGCTGTTTCAGGAAAGACCAACTAGAGCAGCTGAACTTTATTTGGGGTCAATGAGAGGCACTTTAAATGATGGCAGGTGTATGCTGACTCCTATTTAACACGATCTGGAATGTGATTGCTTAATTCTGAACACAGCTACATCCCCAGTTATAAGAGGGTGTGCAGACTTATGCAACCACATTATTTGTATTTTTTATTTTTCTTCCCTCCACCTAAAAGATTTGTTTGTTTTTCAATTGAGTTGTACAGTTTATAAATCACATTAAAGGTGGAAAAAGTTCTAAAATGATTTATCTTTTGTCTCATTTTTTTACAGCACAGAAACCTGACATTTTAACAGGGGTGTGTAGACTTTTTATATCCACTGTACGTTTATTATATACTGTATATATTTGTTATAAGCATGTCTACTTCCTTGTCACTTTTCCAGCTGATGTGTATGGCTATATGTGAGATATCTGTGTATTGTTGCTCCTTGTATTATCACTCTCCATTGCGGACATATTTACTGATTGCTGAGGAAGAAAGTCAAAATGTCTTAACCAAGACGCCAAAAAATGGACATCCTCTAATCTGAATAAAATGCCAATTCTGTAGGATTTAGATTAAGGTGCCTAACAGGAGCAGCACCAAACTCCCATTGATATTCGCCTGTTTATAGACTGCCGCGTTGCTTTCTAACCGGGAGAAAAGATGGTGCTGATTATAGAAGATAGAAGATCCACCAGGACTCGGAGTGAAGTGAGTGCCACCATGCTTCTTCTCTGTTGGTAGATAACAATGTGCTCGGTTTGTGATTCACAACATGGTTGTGCAGTAACATAATCTGTAAATCCTTGTATCAAGGACTATGCAAGCTCTTAGACCTAAAGATTGTTTCAATTAATAGAAGGTGAAAACTGAGGCTCGCATAGCAGTCAAAAGACATTAGATAGAATATAAGTGGGGCTGATGAGACCAGTGATGGACAGCAAGGTCAGGACGCCCGGTTAGAGGGCACACCATGCCCCAGGCACATTCACCACAACTGTCCATTTTGACCTGTCAGGACACCAACTAATCTAAGAACCAGTAAAACCAGAAATAGACAACAAACATACACTTAAATCCGTCACAATCACCGTTGTGAATGACCTTAAAGTAATTCCAGTCCAAAGACAACCGACCTGTAGGTCTGCCCCTAGCTGTGGATACCTGCTCTTCTGTAATAGTTAGGTGCAACAATCTATCTTTAAAGGGATATCTAAGAAAACCCACCTCATCTGCTCCAATAATTAAAGGGAAAATTCTACCAAGACCAGCAGACCCGTCCAAGTATCTTCTATAAGAGTAATGAAGAACAAGTCATCTCCTCAGTAACAACACGTCACCTGCATGACACTGCACACACATAAGGTGATCTAAAAGCAGCTGAAACTGATGGGTGTTAAAGGGCCAGTGTAAGCGCTCCCCATGCTAATGGTAAACTGAAAAATAGGTTCAATATAAAAATACATGAGCAAAAAGCTGCAGGACAAAGCTTCAGCCAGAAAATATCATCTAAACTGCATGTTACCTCATTATTGGGCACCGTAGTACCCTTCCTCACCTCTCTCCTTGTCCAGAGCACTACTGAAATTAAGTGATCATTTTCAACTGAGATAACGTTATTCAATCTTTGCCAAGACAACCTAATTAGTGATATCACAGTTGAAACAATGTATGCTTAAAATCACTTTCAAGGTCAATGATTTAAAAAACAAAATCCGGACCTATCCTGTTATATGCATGCATGCTTCAGTGCTGGGAAGCTCGCCGTGGACGTCCCGATGTAGCTGTCTGTAAGTGGCCAGTAAGTGATTAGGGGTTTTCAGGTTAGGGTTATAGGGTTAGGGGGTTAGAGTTAGGGCCGGTAAGTGGTGTAGGGGGTTAGGGTTAGGAAGTTACTTTTAGGGGGTTAGGCTAAGAGGGTTAGGAGCTTAGGGTTAGGGCCAGCAAGGGGTGTAGGGGGTTAAGGTTAGGGCTGGAAAGGGGTGTAGGGGGTTAGGGTTATGGCCAGTAACTGGTGTAGGGGGTTAGAGTTAGGGCTCCCAAGGGGTTTAGGCGGTTAGTGTTAGAGGCTTAGGGAGTACATCGGATACGAGCCCACCCGGCACCAGGAGGCTTCCCGAGCCGTGCGTGCATATAACAGGATAGATCCCCAAATCCTCCAGTCCACAATTACCTTTGTCAAGGCTGATTATTTAACAGTTATGCTATAGATGGAGCAAAACATGCTCTTGTTTCTCTCTAAAATGTAGACCATGTTGTATCATAGGGCGGCCACGCTAGTGTTTATTCCGATTGCTCATTCGATCAAATTTCAACCATTGTGGGTCTTTGTAGAAAACTGGCAACTGAAGCCCAAAACATGGGATACATTATTATGGGACCCGAACTTGCAGTATGCTAAACAACTTTACCCCAATCCTATGATTAAATTAACCTTAACTACTTGGGCCTGGGCTAAAGCTATGCAGCATTTCATCACGCCTCTTTCCCCTCTCATGTCTTTAAAGTCATGACCTTCTTTGGAGCATGGAATCCAAACAATGGTGGCTCTCCAGTGCACTATACAGAGTAGGCCACCAAAGTCTACTTGGCTTTCGGTGATATGTAAAAACTCACCCTCCATTAAGGTAACATTGGGCTCCACCTATTCTGTTTTCAATGACCCTAAACTGGGCCAAAAGCCAGCCTACATGACAAATTGGGAAAAGGACCTAGGTAGAGAACTGGACACGGACACATGGAAAGAGGTAGGCTCTAATCTAGTGAGAGGACCTCTTACATATAGTCTGCTAGAGGTATCAATAAAGGTCTTGCATAGAATCTACTATACTCCCTCCATAATGCATAAACTCAACCCACAAGTGAGTGGGAATTGTTTTAGAGACTGCCATTGCCTGGGAGATTTCCTCCATATTTGGTGGATGTGCCCCCGGGTGCAGGATCTGTGGAGGAGGGCATCCCAACTTCTATCACAACTGATAAGGGTCCCAATTGCACCTACAATTGAGGTTTGCCTTTTGGGCATCCATTTGGATAATCTTACCTCATGTCAGAATAGACTATGGCAATTATTTGCTCTAGCGGTAAAACATAATATAGCTAAAAATGGGAAAACTCCCATATTAAAATTGAAAAAGGTCATTCTTAAAATCAATTTCATATTGATTAATGAAACGCTGACTCATTCTGCCAAAAATACATATCCCCTTTTTCTTAAAAAATGGACCCCATGGCTTAGCTCTCAACATAGTCTATCAATATTATAATGTGCCTAGGAAGGTCTTATGGTGAGGCCGGAGGAACCTGGATAGCTTTGTGAGCCGTTCAATCTTTTTGCTATTTTGGGTGGTAAGTACGCCAGATGACTCCCTTGGTTTCTTCTTCCCCTTTTTCGTCTTCCCTGTTTTCCCCTAGTTCCACTTTTGTAATTAATAAATTAAAATAAAATGAAGACAAGCTACACCAGATAGGTCTAGGATTATTTAATCTTTCATCTGTCACAGCCTAGTGATGGCCAATTGTTTATTTTAGTTTTGATATATTTTTATCTATTTTTCTTCTTTTTGCTTATTGGGCTCTCCTAGCACGAAATACAATTTAGAGCCCCTGTAATCCAAAAGTTTCTATTAATCACTTAAAAAACATGTTTTTTTCTGAGTAAATTTAAATTTGCATGGAAAACAAATAAAAAAACACTAAAGCAATTTAGTAAAAGATGATAAATGATGCATTTGCAGAATTAACCGGACTAGTAGTTTGGAACAATTTGGAGGAGACTTGTATTTATAGACAGACCCCACTCAAGGCCCATTGTCCCACCGTATCATGTAACAGGCCAGGATAAGGAGAGAAACATTTTACAAGCCTTTTTTATTTATGAAATCTGATGTTTCCCCCTCCGTGGCCCATGGCATTACGTCTCCTAGAAACCCAAATCTCACCTTAAGCCCCGACTATTATGTATTTCCAGCCAAATGTAGATGTCCGTAGATAAAAGCGCTACACACAAATGTAAATACCTGAATGATGGAAGTACAGTCACCTGACCGCGCACATTATAATCACATTATGTCTTACATCACGTCACACGCCTTGGAAATACCTGCACATTATCACCTTATTTATTAAGTACTCTAATGTAAGCTGATAAAAACCACTAAGATAACCATATGCAAACCACATGTGATCCCCGGCAAGTCTTAGCTCACACCGTAACAAGAGACGGCCCTGAGACATGTGACAGCTCAAGAAACGGCTTATCACTTAATTACCAGCAACACATTTTATACTGCTTAAGGTGTTTAAAGAGAACAACAAAAAAAGAGCAAGTGTGCTAAACCAAAAACAATCTGTTGTATTATTAGAAACTCAACAAAAAGCCAGATCCAAATGCTGACAATTCTCGTTTATAGTGACAATCCTACAGTGCCTTGCAAAAGTATTCACCCCCTTGACTTTTTACCTATTTTGTTACATTACAGCCTTAAGTTCAATGTTTTGTTAATCTGAATTTTATGTGGTGGATCAGAACACAATAGTCTAAGTTGGTGAAGTGAAATGAGAAAAATATTTACATAAAACTATTTTTTAGAAATAGAAAACAGAAAATTGGCATGTGCGTAAGTATTCACCCCCTTTGTTATGAAGCCCATAAAAAGCTCTGGTGCAACCAATTACCTTCAGAAGTCACATAATTAGTGAAATGATGTCCACCTGTGTGCAATCTAAGTGTCACATGATCTGTCATTACATATACACACCTTTTTTGAAAGGCCCCAGAGGCTGTAACACCTAAGCAAGAGGCACCACTAACCAAACACTACCATGAAGACCAAGGAACTCTCCAAATAAGTAAGGGACAATGTTGTTGAGAAGTACAAGTCAGGGTTAGGTTATAAAAAAAAATTCCAAATCTTTGATGATCCTCAGGAGCACCATCAAATCTATCATAAACAAATGGAAAGAACATGGCACAACAGCAAAACTGCCAAGAGATGGCCGCCCACCAAAACTCACAGACCGGGCAAGGAGGGCGTTAATCAGAGAGGCAGCACAGAGACCTAAGGTAACCCTGGAGGAGCTGCAGAGATCCACAGCAGAGACTGGAGTATCTGTACATAGGACGACAATAAGCCGTACACTCCATAGAGTTGGGCTTTATGGCAGAGTGGCCAGAAGAAAGCCATTACTATCAGCAAAAACAAAATGGCACGTTATGAGTTTGTGAAAAGGCTTGTGGGAGACTCCCAAAATGTATGGAGGAAGGTGCTCTGGTCTGATGAGACTAAAATTAAACTTTTCAGCCATCAAAGAAAACGCTTATGTCTGGCGCAAACCCAACACATCACATCATCCAAAGAACACCATCCCCACAGTGAAACATGGTGTGGCAGCATCATGCTGTGGGGATGTTTTTCAGCAGCCGGGACTGGGAAACTGGTCAGAGTTGAGGGAAAGATGGATGGGGCTAAATACAGGGATATTCTTGTGCAAAACCTGTACCACTCTGCATGATTTGAGGCTAGGACGGAGGTTCACCTTCCAGTAGGACAATGACCCCAAACACACTGCTAAAGCAACACTTGAGTGTTTTAAGGGGAAACGTGTAAATGTGTTGGAATGGCCGAGACACAGCCCAGATCTCAATCCAATAGGAAATCTGTGGTCAGGCTTAAAGCTTGCTGGTCACAAGCTCAAACCATCCAACTTGAAGGAGCTGGAGCAGTTTTGCAAGGAGGAATGGGCAAAAATCCAAGTGGTAAGATGTGGCAAGCTCATAGAGACTAATCCAAAGTGACTTGGAGCTGTTATTGCCGCAAAAGGTGCCTCCAGAAAGTATTGGCTTTAGGGGGGTGAATAGTTGCACATTGACTTGTTCTGTTATTTTGTCCTATTTGTTGTTTGCTTCACAATTAAAAAAAAAAACATCTTCGCAGTTGTGGCATGTTCTGTAAATGAAATGATGCAAATCCTCACACAATCCATGTTAATTCCAGGTTGTGAGGCAACAGAACACGAAAAATGCCAAGGGGGGTAAATACTTTTGCAAGGCACTGTATTTCCATCACATATCTAGCTAGGGATGTTGTTTCAAAACTGGCAACATGGCATAGTCACTGTAAAGGAGAACTCACAGAACTGGGAGTCATTTGGAGCTGGTTTCCTTGTATGGGAGTCTTAAACTGAACAAAAAACAATATAAACAGTGTTTATTGTAGCTTTAGTACACTGATTCCTCTATTTTAAATGATTATCTTGTAGAGAACCATTACTGTCTCTTTAGTAGCTTTTAAATTGCAGATAAAGGTAACAACTTATTCTAATTATTACTTTTACTTACCAGGAGCCCATTTTGATATGTATTATACACTTGTAACTATACTCCAGTGCTGGTGAGAAGTATGAAGACGTCCCCGCTGCTCACCTTGGATCTTACAACATTAAAGCAGAGCTGTCGTTGGCTCCTATCTTTTTTTCAAGTTTTTATAAGTTGTGCCTTGGAAAAAGATACAAAACTGAAGAAATGGCAACAACTAATCAATTATGTTTTTTTTTTAATTAAAGGACCACAGTTCAACCAAAAAATAAATATTTGAACATTTTGAGTCTGACTGGGAGCTTAACTAAGCAGGAAAAAGTCATAAAGCTTGTTTTTATTTAGAAAAAAATAAAAAAACATTTTGATACATCTGCTGGGCTCTGGAGGAATCCAGGTTATATAGGTGGAAATTGTGTGTGTGACAGCACTTATTGATGCAACTTCCTGGTTTTGGGCCAGTGAAGGGGTGTGGTGTCAATGCCATGCTTCTGGCCAGTAAAGGGGATGGGGAGTAGGGCAATTTCAATCTTCCAAATATCCACACAAAGGCTTTCCCACCATTCCCTTCACAGATACCCACAAAACACACCCTAATGATCCAGCTCTTAGGATGTGATATAACAACATCGATTCCTTTACTCATAAACAAAGTCTTCAAAAATTCATATTTTCCAAAAATGCTTACACAGTGAATAATATTGTTAGTTTGGTACATACTTGCCAGACAATGCCTAATTACAACATCTAGCTGTTGTCATGGTGTTGCGGTGGTGCATGAACGCCTCCTCTGATCATCACCTTCTGTATCTTCCATTTACCACATGGTATAACTTCATTTGTTAGTCTAGATTATAAACTCAATGACAGGTCCCTCCAAACATTGGGTGTTATGTACTGTACCCCCATAATTAGAACCAGAAACACACAGGCCTTATCTGGTCCTTGGCCTCCTGTCTACCAAAAGCATGGCGGATCCCTACTTATTATATACAACTAATATAAATAATATCTAACACTTACACAATATGACTTAAAGGAACACTGACGTGAAGCAGGAGTTATAGGTACCACAACATTCATGGAGCTTAAAGGGACGTCCCAGCAACAGCTGAATGGACCATTCATTACAAGCTTTTTATTGGAATATTCCACATGTTTATCATATGACTGCAACAATTTGAGTGAGCCTGTGGGTTCCTAACAGAACCTGGTTAATTAAACAAAGTGTATAATTAACATAGCAATACATTACATGGTTTAATGAGTATTACATGTTTAAGTTGTGACGTTTAATATTAAAACATTTTATAAAACCTCAGTGATGAGTCAGGAGTGAAGCAGAGAGTGGTGAGTATGGAGGGTGGAGTAATAGCAAAAGGCTGCTGAGTATCAGTGGGGGTGGCCTGTAGCTGGGGTGGAGGTGTGGAGCTGGGGGTTACGTGTAGCAAGGATAGGGTGTGTGGTACAAGTAATAATGGGGTAATGTCGGGGAGGGGGTTTAACAATAGCAAAGGTTGGTGTTGCTGTCTGTGTCCTAGCCTAAGTGGCCTCATTCCTGGCCGTTGTCTCCAGAGAGAGGTATCACACAAGGGGTCATCACAAAGCAAGGATGTCCAACACTGACGGTGTCAACTGGCGGACAAAAAAAGTTAGAGTTGGCCTTGCCCAAGGAAGGACCTTTAACAACTCTCCTGCTAGCTGGACCTGGACCCTAAAGCAAGGAACAGCCTCATGCTCATAGGTACATAATATACTATGTGACTCTTGCCCCATTCTTCACTGAGGTCACAAGATAGAACAGGGGCAAACTGTAAGGATGGGTCCAACACACCAATGGACTCTGCAGTGCTTTAACAGTCACGGTTTCTGGTCTGTACTATATCGGAGTATTAATCTGCATTGAAGAACATCCTTTATTTTCTTTCTGCAGAGCCCATAGTTGTTTTACACCCACAACTACAGTGTTGGATCCCACCCGGAAATGTCTGCATCCATCTATCTATACCATGCAGCTGCACCAACCAAGTGTGCGAATCAGCCGTGCCCTCAACATTAGCCATGTTAAAGGATAGCCAATAGTGGGACATCTGCCCGCACTTGAGATGTCCTTGGATCACATCTATCCGTATAAACCAGAGAACAGGTATAACTGTACAAGGACAGCAGAGACCTCTGTAGTCCATTTACAATCACGGTCACTCATTTCCCTGCCACACACCAAAGTATTGCTCTTGCAAAGCATTGCATGACCTCACTTCTCCCCGCTCAACATATGATAAAACATGACTCTTATTACACTATGGTTCTGCTGATGACGAGTCTTTCTGATTGTTGGAGATGCATGTCTCAACCAAGCCCCATTCACTTGATCAACTGACCACATGAAACAGCTGATTGGCTGTCTGGACAAGCCTCCAAGCATTTAACATTTTCTTCAAAATTGGTACAAAAACATCCAATAGATCAGATCTAAGTCATGCACTAATGTGTCAAGTGTAACCTCATTTAGATGACTTATTTTCAGCAACAATTAAGCCGTCTTGGACAGCCCACTTTGATGTTTTCAGATGTCCTCAGAATGCTGCCGTCCAATCAGGAGCAGCTCCTAGATCTTTGCTGCATCAAAGTGACTGGAAATACTATCCAGACATTTGTGCCGTGCAAGGATGCTCTTCAGCGCACTAGCCATTAGTATGAAAGCTTCATGATAGCAAGCATGCAAAGAGCCGCTAAACATGGAAGAATACACGTCTGACTGGATTTAATATTTTGAGGTGGACGGCTTGCCTTGTGCTATGTGATTATTGGGGGACCCAGTAAGTCACCTCCACCTCTCCTGATATATAAAAAGGGTGGAAGCTTCAGCACAAACAGATTCTCTAATAATGTTTTATATTCATAACTTCCACAGCAGCTAATAGTGTTAGCTTGTTAAAGGGCCATTGATGGCATTTTCTATGTTGTATCTGATAAAAGACATTTGATTTTTTGATTATTGCTTCACAATAAAGGTTTGGTTAACTGACATTAATAGTTTTAAATGATAATCAATAATAAACTAATTACGTCTTTCAGAGCTGTAAGACAGTGAAGATTCTGCGGTTACCACCAGGGGGTGCTGTAGAGATGTAATAAGTGTATGTTAGAGCTGCAGTCCCACTGAGGCTGCAGAATATAAATCATACAACGCAGCAAGAGCGAGGCGTGCAGAAAAACTTAGAATAATGTTGTTTTGTATAAATGAAGTGATAGTTTGTGCTTAAGTACAGCGGTGCTTCCATTACTGCAACTTGGGTTTGATTCCAGTCACACCACCCTGAAGTCAAGCAGGGTTAGGCTTGGTCAGTACTTGGATGGGAGACCACCGAGGAATACTAGGAGCTGTATTCCGTGGTCCACTGGAGAAGGAACTGGCTACCCACTCCAGTATCTCTGCCATGAATACCAAGTGGATCAGCATGGTGTGTTGCAGACCATGAGGTCAGGGAGAGTCGGACACGACTGAGCGACGCAAAAAACACACACAAAAATATCTTTTGGCATTTCTTTTATAGTATATATTTCTGACATATATAAATACACAGGAAGAGCACAGTAAACAGCAAATGGAGACATGGGTCTAAAGCAGTATGACATGTCAATCAGCCCTCGATCCAACCCCAACCATGAATGTACAACATATGACAGCCAGCCATTAATATGTCAGGATATACCTGCTTGGGAACAGATATATTGTATCAGTTAAAGGACCTCAGAGGTCATCATTTATATAATTTACTATTTTAAAGAACTATATGTAAAATTGTTTTCAGAATAAAAAAATATGCAACCTTTAATGAATTACCTTATATATATGCAATTATGCTACTGTGAAATCTTCCATTTTGTTTCAGCAGCTCAACCTTGAGACTTTAAATACATAGAAAGTTTCTATCTTCCGAATGGGATTGTGGCAGCAGTTACTGCCAATACTCTCAGCATTGTTAAAGGGACGCTCATTAGTTTATAAAGACACACCCACCTGACAGCAGGCAAGAAAACAAAATGGAGACCCCTAGTAGAGAATAATGACATGTAACATTTGCAAAAAGTTGTGTTTTATGTTTACTAACTAAATAGATTTTGCCCAATATCATGTCTAGTTAATTTAAAAGATAATTTAGGTTACAGGGGGCAAAAGGGTGATGAAGCCCTCCAGTATACAGAGAGCAGTAAATAAATAGCACATCTGAATGTCTAAAAATAAGTTAAAATACATATTTCCTGCTCAGTATTTAGAGAAATGCCGTTATAGTACTGCACTCTGGGAAACTGGGCAGGGGCATGCAAATGAGTCCATAATGCGTTTTCACTCTTTATACATGTCAGCTTCATCCTATGCTATGCTTCAAAGCTGTATAATAGAAGGCAGAGCCATGTATAAAGTGTTATTTGATTAGAGTGAGGACCAATTTGCATGTCCCCGCCCAGTTTCCCAGAGTGCAGTGCAATAACTGCATTTCAAATATAGAATACATCTCCTTTAGTTTGGCCTGTCTATAGACATATAAATAAGGATATAATGACGTACTCCAGCTCTGGAGTCTCTTTCACAGTAAACCCCTCTCTATGACATCTGCATCCGTGCGATGACCACAACAAAAGGTGCTGAGGACCTGCTCCATACTCTCTGTAGTGTGTGATTAATTCTGGGATGAGGTCAGACATTGGAGGAAGAGCGCTACACAGGATGATCCTTTATTTAACTCAAACACTGTCAAAAACACTTAACAAAGTTGGCTAAGCCCCCACACATCAGATCCTGTGGTGGAAAAACTCCCAGTGAATCCTCTGATTCCAGAGCATGACAAAGGAGACCTGTCCAAAGTCACATTGAGTTTGCCATCAAAGAGACTGCCTCTTACGCCAGACTTCTGAAAAGGTTAATCAGTCCGGCTGGTAACGGCTGTCAAATCGCATTATTTGGCCTATTTTCCACCAACCCAGGGCTCCTTTGTAACATAGAGTCGGTTATTCACACTCAGAGCTCGTCCTTGGACCAGTCACCCACTGAAAGGCTTCCATCACTGGGTCTCACGTTCCCACAGGGAGAGACACAAAGGCCCGGCGGGCGAGGGCGACGTGCTGGAGCTGGGACCACCCAAAAAGAGATGAAGTCAGAGCACAGGGACAGGCAGATCCGGACCAGAACCTGAGATTCTAGGGTTTCTGTTGTAACTCTTAATATTAGTCCAAGGAAATGGTTTAAATCATCGCAGATAACTGGAGATGTGAGAAAAAATAAAGACTGGAGTCAGGAGACTTATTACTGACAAGGTCCCGCTTCCAGCCAATGTGTGCCCCCTTCAGTGGACCGTAGGTTTTATATTTAAATATCATCTCTAGTGTATTATCTTTTATATGGAATTATGTTGCTATGGGATCTAAGATTCTAGTTTCTGCTGATTAGCTTTCTGTGGAGAGAATGGGAACGTGGCATCTACAAGTACCAGTACATTCATGGGAAACTTGTAAACTAATCAATTAGTTTACAAGGAGACACCCTCTGGAAAAGGAACATACTCTAGAGGAGCATAGTGGTCAGATGACCATGACATGGATGGCTTGGTCTGTGGCCTAGAATAATGGTATCCAAGACAAGTAAAGGGTTAGAGGTTGAAGACGAGATGTTTGTGTATACATCCCATTCTGTAAAAACTACACCCCGAGAGAAAAATACAGAAGCAACCAGAGAAAGCGGCACACGATCCAGCATGGAAACAGTATTTTGTCCTTAGAGGCGTGACTTTCCTTCCTAAGAACATTCGTGACTTGAACCGGGGCCATTAGGAAACTTGGGATAAGTAGCTGGCACAGATGGCCGTGCGAGCCGAGACAGCACAAGCAAGGCCAGATTACCCAGAATGCCTAAGAGCGCCATGTTTATGATTAGATAGAGTTGAATGTTCTGTAAGCCCAGGAAGTGCTCTGAGGCAGGAATAACAACGCCGGCTGTCCCATCAGTTTCGCCTATCTACGCGTTTCCTTACTTGCTGGAAGATGTATTTATGCTTCACAGCAATGATCTCAACTGCAGGAAAAATCACCATCGCTCTCACAATATATACACGTGAGACAGATTGTCCGACGAGAAGCAGAACTGGGAGATAAGCTGAAGAGATGTCTAACTGGACCAAAACCACATCTCTGCCAGAGAACACGTTAGAGAAATAACAGGAAGGTCCAGGGGTTCATACTGTGTACCTTACACTATTTCTGGCCTAGGTTATGCATTTTTGCAAAAGCGCTGTTGTTAAAAAGTGTCAAATAAAGTTTTCCAATTTTGTAATATACTACACTAGTAATTTAAATGCCCATATTTTCTGCCATTATATATATATATATATATATATATATATATATATATATAGCCACTGTCCTATGTTGTCATTGTGTAAATCAATGACTAAAGAAATACACTCACAAGAGGCCAAAAGATCTGCTTTTGCAACAGAAGTTTTCACCCCTGACACTAAGGATTCTGGGTAGCCATACAAGTGAGGCTCAAATCACCCATAGGTTCTGAGTTGAGGCTCATTTGTAGGTCACTACCCAGTGGTAATATTTCCCAGCACTAAGCTCTGTGGGAAGGCAGCCCGCACATTTCCGTATGGGATACACCGCAGAGGGTTCTCCAACCACCCTTATCCCACTACAACATATCTAGTGTTTGGTCTGAATATTCAGAGGAATTCGTCCGCTTTGATTGCCCACCTCAACCTGGAGAAGTCACATAAACTGTGGGTAAATTCCTGGACTTAACAGCAGGTATATGTATCACCCAACCAATGGAAGCTGCCTTACAATGCCACCCATAACCTTTGGCTGTTGCGGTTATTAATTTTGTGTAACCTTCCTCAAGGAGACATCTCCACCATGAGAACAAGACCCTACCAGACCAGCCTTCAGACCCCTAGATCAGGGGTGGGCAAGTTTGGTCTTGAAGAGGCCCACACAGACCAGGGTTTGAGGATATCCCTGCTTCATACAGGTGAGTCAATTGTTTATTTAGTTATCCTGATTGATTCACCTACACAGACATGATATCATGAAATCCTGGCCTGTGTGGACCAAACTTGCCCACCGCTGTTCCAGATTAGTAGTTGGCAACTCAATCCTACAAGCAACACCACCCCAGGATCTTTTGCATAGTGTCATTCATAAGACGTTTATGTAGATGGAGACACCTGGGCTCAAATAGGGAGAGCGAGATACCCTTAGTGGCTGAATACCCGGACCAGGAGACGCTCAGCACTAATCTCAAATAGCCAGAAGTGCTGAGAATAAGCATTTATCTGTAGTTTTGGATAATGTCAGTTACCCAGAAGTAATTATTGGAGGGGGAATCCAGACGTGAATATTATTCATAAAACTACAAAAAGGGGAGTTTTGTTTAAAGAATTCACCGGTTATTACATTGATTTCTGACATAAGATATATTGGCTACAGCTGCAAGACAACATGTGCTGGATATTTTTTTTTATTCTAAGGGAAGATCTTCATAAATCAGCTTTAGGCAGTTGCATAACCTGCAGATGGTAGCTCAATCACATATAGAGTTGTAAACATGCAGGCTGCTGCTAATGCTTTGCCAAAGGCGCTCCTTGCGCTGGTGGAGATGAGCGCCGTAGGTGCTTATCCCTACGACTTTCGGACTGCAAATGCGGCTGCGTTTGCAGAGGTGGAGACTCCCACGTCGGCTGCAATGAGCCGCAGGCGGGACTTACAATAGAAAATTTACGGACTAAGAATCAACAAATACGACACACGGGACTTAACGCCCGAACCGCGCGCACATGAAAACATTAAAAACACAATAAATATACACAACAAATACATAAAAAGCGTACCCACAGCAAGGGGGGGGGGGGGGGCACCCAGGACCTCTGCAAGTGAAGTTACACCTCGATTTAAGTCCAAATCCCAGAGTTTAGACACACGAAAATCCCCTAAGCAAGAGAAAAAATGGCAGCCGAAAAAACGAAAACGAGGCTACAGGACCCTAAAGCCGCAAAACACCACCAAACACCTACGGATTTTCCAAAAAGCCGTACGAGGTACAAGATACACTCTTACCAAGGACGCTACGCACGCAGCCTATTTACACCACATACTGCACACATTATTGACACTTACAACTCAGCTCAACAACACTGCAAACCTACATTGTATGCTGCAGGAACATCGAAACAGATTGTCAGCTCTTCAGCACGAGGCTTCCTGCATATATTACTTACAAATAGGTAAAGTATATTCATTTATTATTTCATTAGCATAAAAAAACAAATACACACAAAAAAACTAAAACAAACTCACAATAAACACAAAACCCATTCACCGTGCGACTCATAGTACACAAAGCCTTGCAATAAGCGCAAAAAGCAGATCAACGCCAACAAAACAATAACAGCAAAAGTGCCTATTAGCAAAAAAAAATACAACAGCGTCGCAATGAGCGCCGAATGCGCTCATTGCGAGCCACAGATCTCAGACCACCAACAAAATTAATGTCTCAACCAAACAGCATTACCTGCCTTACAATTTTATTGCCGTCATTTTTTGACGGGCAAGTCGCTAGTGTAGTTATAATGGAGGGAGACTTTGTAAATATACCTCTGTCCTCTAATATATCAGTGAGCCTATACACAGCCGGTATGTACATCACACACCATTGAGAAACAGTCCAGCCCACCAACAATTAGGAAACAAAACACATGTACAAGAAAACATTTATTGAAACCAATATGGAGCAGGAAGGTCTTCTGGAGTGTGGTCTGCCAGGAACAAGAAGAAACGCACTAGGTGCAATCGCAGGATCCTCCATCACCAGGGGTCGAGGTCTAGAAAAGAGAAGAGGACCCTCAGGATTCTCATCACAGAGCAGCTGGGTCCAGTCATTTCTAGGTCTCACTGCCCCAGGCTCCAGCTCCTGGCCCTTCGGGGACAAATAAAGTAATGGCCCGTCAGGACTAGAACTGAGGCAATGAGACTAGGGCAAAAGGGCCACTAAATAAATACAAAATGTAATGCAACATAAATATAGCATAACAGGCATACCGTGGACAGAAGTCTTCACACCTGCAACAGAAGGAAATACTGTTAGGTGTTGCATGTATACACATACGATAAGAATTAGCGTGCAAGACGAGGGCTCTCACAGGTAACCAAACGGCTAAGAAACAAGTCACTGATCTGGGTAAAAACTTTACAAACTTTTCAACTCTTTGATGGTGCATGGCAATATGAGTGAAAGCCTGCCCCTTCAGCTACACACACCCCTCTATTAGGAGCTGCATGTGAGCGGCTTTCTTATAACAGACTTCCTTCACTCCAACTGAACGCACTAGCCTTAAGGAATACCACATGTCAATCAAATCGGAGACCCTGCCAACACCTCCAATGGCGGCACCCACTAAAGATACGATAGCGTAACGTCCTCGCTCCCAGTGAGAGATTGAGGTTTAGTTCTGACATGTAAAGTACATATATGGGCGGGTGGTACATACAATATATTGCAATGTTACTTAAACCCGCGTACATGTCTAATCAGATAGGTCCACATGTAGTAAGAAGCAGTGCCCCCCACTCACAGCTTTATACTTCAACTACACAAAGTGATTGCAGGAGAAAAATAAATGGGTAGAGCCACTGGAAATAAACCTATGCACGTCAGGAGTGTGGCGTATTCTCCAACATATGAAGGTGAAAAGTGCAGCAGATTTAAAGACGGCGGCCCTCATAATGCACGGCCTGTAAAAAGTGAAGATGGAGAGGTTGTGCTGTGGCTAGAATGCAGGGCCTTTCACCACAGCATTCTGGGTTCAAAGCCAGCCAGGGAACCAAGAGGTCACACTGGTCAGTACTTGGATGGGAGACCGCCTGGGAGCTGTATGCTGTGGCCCACTGGAGAAGGAACTGGCAACCCACTCCAGTATCTCTGCAAAGAATACCAAATGGATCAGCATGGTGTGTTGTCCATGAGGTCACTGAGAGTCAGACACGACAGAGCAACGCCATTTACACACACAGTAAAATGGTTTGCATTTTATCAGAGCAATGTATCCTGAAGCAAGAGGAGTAAATCCAGAGAGCTTATCCAGTTAGACCTAATGGACTCAATAAAAACCCAGACAGACACCCCAGTGCACCACACCCTCTGACCACATCAGGGAATAGACTCACCAGAATAGACTCAGGACCATGTCCACTCCGCAGCCATGTTGTCTTCTGAACCTACAAACAACAGCCCGGTTACCCTCCTGAGCCACCCTCACCCCATGACTCCTACTTACCTCCTAAAGGGAGAACCCAGTGATTCTTCCCAGGGCTTGTCTCAGACCCATACGAACGCCCAGCTGTGAGTCACATGGAGTCTTAACACCAATGGTAGCCACAATCAGTATACTTACGTGCAATCACTGGAAAGGGTAATAAGTCTGACTGGTGATTGTCCCTCTTGTCTCTCGGTAACTTGCTCTTCTGTCATACAGTTCTGGAGGTCTAGTAACATTTATTGGGACATTACTGGTCAGTCCTGGAGAACTGCAGCCTCCTTACACAAGGCCCTGATTGACTTCTGTCCCCTGATACAATGTGTCCATGGAAATGTCCCTCGTTATTAGGACAGACCGGAGTGTCATCGGATAACAGGACAGGCCAGAGTGTCAGATAACAGGACAGGCCGGAGTGTCAGATAACAGGACAGGCCGGAGTGTCATTGGATAACAGGACAGGCCGGAGTGTCATTAGATATCAGGAGAGGCCGGAGTGTCATCAGATATCAGGACAGGCCGGAGTGTCATTAGATAACAGGACAGGCCTGAGTGTCATCAGATAACAGGACAGGCCGGAGTGTCATCAGATAACAGGACTGGCTGGAGTGTCATCAGTTATCAGGACAGGCCGGAGTGTCGTCAGATAACAGGACAGGCCGGAGTGTCATCAGATAACAGGACAGGCCGGAGTGTCATCAGATATCAGGACAGGCCGGAGCGTCATCAGATATCAGGACAGGCCGGAGTGTCATCAGATAAGAGGACAGGCCGGAGCGTCATCAGATAACAGGACAGGCCGGAGCGTCATCAGATAACAGGACAGGCCGGAGTGTTATCAGATATCAGGACAGGCCGGAGTGTCATCAGATATCAGGACAGGCCGGAGTGTCATTAGATAATAGGACAGGCCGGAGTGTCATTAGATATCAGGACAGGCCGGAGTGTCATCAGATATCAGGACAGGCCGGAGTGTCATCAGATAACAGGACAGGCCGGAGTGTCATTAGATATCAGGAGAGGCCGGAGTGTCATTAGATATCAGGACAGGCTGGAGTGTCATCAGATAACAGGACAGGCTGGAGTGTCATTAGATATCAGTACAGGCCTGAGTGTCATTAGATATCAGGACAGGCTGGAGTGTCATTAGATTTCAGGACAGACCGGAGTGTCATTAAATATCAGGACAGGCCGGAGTGTCATTAGATAACAGGACAGGCCGGAGTCTGATCAGATAACAGGACAGGCCGGAGTGTCATTAGATATCAGGACAGGCCGGAGTGTCATTAGATAACAGGACAGGCCGGAGTGTCATCAGATAACAGGACAGGCTGGAGTGTCATTAGATAACAGGACAGGCCGGAGTGTCATCAGATATCAGGACAGGCCAGAGTGTCATCAGATAACAGGACAGGCTGGAGTGTCATTAGATAACAGGACAGGCTGGAGTGTCATTAGATAACAGGACAGGCCGGAGTGTCATTAGATAACAGGACAGGCCAGAGTGTCATCAGATAACAGGACAGGCCGGAGTGTCATCAGATAACAGGACAGGCTGGAGTGTCATTAGATAACAGGACAGGCTGGAGTGTCATTAGATAACAGGACAGGCCGGAGTGTCATCAGATAACAGGACAGGCCGGAGTGTCATCAGATAACAGGACAGGCTGGAGTGTCATTAGATAACAGGACAGGCTGGAGTGTCATTAGATAACAGGACAGGCTGGAGTGTCATTAGATAACAGGACAGGCCGGAGTGTCATCAGATAACAGGACAGGCTAGAGTGTCATTAGATAACAGGACAGGCTAGAGTGTCATTAGATATCAGGACAGGCCGGAGTGTCATTAGATATCAGGACAGGCCGGAGTGTCGTCAGATAATAGATAACAGGACAGGCCAGAGTGTCATCAGATAACAGGACAGGCCGGAGTGTCATCAGATAACAGGACAGGCTGGAGTGTCATTAGATAACAGGACAGGCCGGAGTGTCATTAGATAACAGGACAGGCCGGAGTGTCATCAGATAACAGGACAGGCCGGAGTGTCATCAGATAACAGGACAGGCTGGAGTGTCATTAGATAACAGGGCAGGCTGGAGTGTCATTAGATAACAGGACAGGCCGGAGTGTCATTAGATATCAGGACAGGCTAGAGTGTCATTAGATATCAGGACAGGCCGGAGTGTCATTAGATATCAGGACAGGCCGGAGTGTCATCAGATAACAGGACAGGCCGGAGTGTCATTAGATATCAGGACAGGCCGGAGTGTCATTAGATATCAGGACAGGCCGGAGTGTCATTAGATATCAGGACAGGCTGGAGTGTCATTAGATATCAGGACAGGCCGGAGTGTCATTAGATATCAGGACAGGCCGGAGTGTCATCAGATAACAGGACAGGCCTGAGTGTCATTAGATATCAGGACAGGCCGGAGTGTCATTAGATATCAGGACAGGCCGGAGTGTCATTAGATATCAGGACAGGCTGGAGTGTCATTAGATATCAGGACAGGCCGGAGTGTCATTAGATATCAGGACAGGCCGGAGTGTCATTAGATATCAGGACAGGCCGGAGTGTCATCAGATAACAGGACAGGCCGGAGTGTCATTAGATATCAGGACAGGCCGGAGTGTCATTAGATATCAGGACAGGCTGGAGTGTCATTAGATATCAGGACAGGCCGGAGTGTCATTAGATATCAGTACAGGCCGGAGTGTCATTAGATATCAGGACAGGCCGGAGTGTCATTAGATATCAGGACAGGCTGGAGTGTCATTAGATATCAGGACAGGCCGGAGTGTCATTAGATATCAGCATCCCTGGATCCATCCTATATGTGAGGATTTCCTTGTGTGCAGATATATTAATGGATTTGCTGCTGCACCTCTCCTCCCTTCCCCTCCAGTCCTACTCGGGCCAGCCCACGGTGTATGTGCACCTGCATATGATTTAGGAGCCTTAAGACTTAATGTGACATGCTGAGGGGCTTCGTCATTTTATCTCCACCACTTCACAGTAAAATAAGATTAAATGGCTTCTCTGGTATTGGAGACCAATAGTGTGAATAGTATAACATGATTATTGTATTGTCATGTTGTTGCTTAAAGTGTTTTACTATAAAAAAAACGTATTAAATAAAAAAAAAAAACTAAAATTGTGCACTTTAATGGTGCTTTTGTGTAGATCAAGGGTTCCCAACTGTGGTCCTTCAGAAACACCTATCAGCCATGATTTGAGGATATCCCTACCTAAGCACAGGAGGCTCTATAAAAATAACGGAGCCACTGGTTAGCTCACCTGTGCTCAAGCAAGGATGTCCTCAAATGCTGCTCTTTAGGTGGCTTTGGGTGCGGGGGTCCTGTGACTGGTTACATCTACAGATCAAGTTCTTGAGAGCAGTTTACATTTCCAGGATGTTCATGTGTGAGCCACTGACCAACCTGTACTTATGGAAGACATCCAGAAAAGCTGGACTGGTAACACTCTCAAACACTGGGCCTGGTATCGCTGCTCTACTTCAGGATTTCTCAACTTCAGTACTCTGATATCAAAGTCAGGTTTTTAAGATAACTATACAAGTAACTAATCAGAATGATTAAAGCACATTTAACCCATGTGTGCTCAGGCAGGGATATCCTGAAAAGAGCAGTATTGAGAAACTCCGGTGCATGAGGGCTGCAAACAGACCAGGATTTCTGAATTTTACTACTTGTGTATTCAGGCGCACTCTGCTTAAATACATGTGTTAGTCAGTTGCACTAATTGTGACTATTCACCAGACTTACTATGGACTAATTCAATAGTTTTCTTTTCAGATTTCATTGAGCTGAGCATATATGTTTTTATATTACACTATATGTAGATGTATATCTATAAGTACATGGCATGGATGCAGCTGCTAGCCTCTAGTCACCATGCCAGTCCTGTTACTGGTCCCAATAGCCCTTTTACACACTGCCAAATTTATCATAATCCTCCAATCCGGGGCAATTAATATGTCCTTGAAGGAACTGTATATAATAACTAATCTAATCTCAACAGATAGCAGTATAGCCTGAGCCACTCATAGACATGTACTGATCACTACAGTGTCCCTATAAAGAATCCCAACTACTGATCTACCTTAAATCTCAGGGTACATTTATGTCACGCGGATGTTAGTTACACGTCACACTAGGTTACGGCGCCTCAGCTCATATAACATGTAATAATATTTGATATAACCCAGGTTGCGCTGGGGTCAGTGGGGTGAGCTCAGTTTAACGCCATCATGAGAAATATTTGAATGTTGAGGCTCCAAGTTATTGAGAAACTCCAAACCAAATCTCACAAGATGTTTTAATTTCCTCTTAACCTGGAATATCAGAAAGGCTGCCAGCAAAAGACGCAGCGCTCGAGGACCCGTGCCAAGCCCCTGAGGGAGAGGAACCGCAGGACACCATTTAACAAACCACAGATACCGTATTTGGGTTATAAAGTTATTCTGTGGATTTATTAACTCGTAGCCACAACGGACATTGTAGGAACCCCACTCAAACCCCTTCTTAAAGGAGCACAGAGGTTGTTTATGTTCTATATGGGGTTTTGATAAAAGGACAAAATGTTTTAGAAAGCAAAACAACAAATATTAATAAAACTTTTACATGAGGTGTTATATTTACTTTCTGATCTGATTTTGTCAGCTACTTCATAGGAGGGAGTGTCAGTGTAAACTAATGAGCTTTGAATGACAGCACTGACTGTTGTAGCTGCCACACATACTCAATGTACAAATAGAAGCTTCTTGTATCCTCTCAGTTCTTTGGATCACTCTATAGTCACTCCAAGTAAAAAACAAGATAATTGTAACGTTTAATAGAAGTTCACAGAAATGCACAATAACAAAGTGAGGTCTGTGCCCACCGGGCACCAGCGACTCCCCCTATATCTGAAGCACAGCAGAGGCATCCATCCTCTCTGCACACCTTAGTGAATCTTGCCCTTGGAGGAGCAGATGGCCAGACATGATGGCACGATAACCAACTCATCTGATCTCTGAACACACTGCACAAAGGCCAGGATTTATTAGAATATTAAAGCAATATGTACCTTATAAAGTGTCTGTTTTCCTATAAAGATGTTAAAAAAAAAAAAAAAGATTTTTTACATCTGTTTAATCTACACAGACACCGGCAGGAATGCCACAAGAGAGCCGGGATGGTCCGGCTCATATCCCACCCGCTGCGGGTACAACAAACAGACGGACAGATGTGAAGGCGACAGGAGGAATTTATTAATAAATTATTGATCGCACAGAAATATAAAAAAGAAATCAGCTAAATTGGTTTGAGGCTGGGTCAGAAATCGATATGCAAAATGAGCCAAGACAATGCGGTTTATGTATTTTTTTTTAACCTAAAATCTGGTAAAATCTCTGTAGCAAAGGAATGAATAATAAAGATATAGATAATGAGGAGAAGTATTTAGGAGTATAACTGGCATTATTTGCTAGGGATCTTTCCTGTTATTTCCCTGCCAGTGTAGTGGCATGCAGTGGCAAGTAGGTGGTGAGACGGAACACATTTCTTAGAGTGAGGGTAGGGTGTGTGCCACTATTTTACTAGGTAGAGCTTACCATCTGCCATTACCCTAAAACTAAACTCTAACCCTAACCACAAATTCAACAAAGTCCTGGCGTATGATGCCACCTGCTGACCGCTTCACGCCACTGCGCTGGTGGGGAGATAACAGGAAAGAGATATAAAGAGATATAAGGGGTTTGTATTGTGGAAGAGGGATATGCGCTCTCACTCTATAGAATACGCTGGGGGCCACATGATTCTCCTGGGCCATCTGTTGTCCATTACTGATCTATGTTTAGTTTTTTTAATACACAGTACTACCTTGATTGCATTGTGCAAATTTCTTTATAGCTAAATGTTGCAATGTGTACAAGAAAACAGTTATCTGACACAGTATTACAAAATTACAGTATTGACAAGATCCCAGGAATGCAAAATAGCCCCGGTGAAGGTGCCCAAGCGCCCCCCATTGTTCCTAAAAATGGCCCCATAGAGTCCAAAATATCTTACACGATTCCAAAACTGGCCAGAAGACCCACAATCAACACCCATAACCTCCTCACAAAACCCTTGTAAGGTTACAGCGGTGTGTGTAACACCTCGGTGATTGCTTGTGGGACCCCAGGGTTTGGGAAGCGCTGACTCAACATAAAGATATAGGTTTGTTCATATTGTTTTCAATAATTGTTCTAGTGTTTTACAGGTGTAGTTACACAAGATTACAGTATAAATTAGTATCGTCCCCAGCCCTGTAATAGAGAAATGTAAACATCATTACAGTATCAGTGCAGAGTCTGAATCATCTCAACATACAGACATGACATGGAACGGCCATCACTAGAGGTCCCACGCAGGCCATCACTATAGGTCCCACGCAGGCCATCACTATAGGTCCCACGCAGGCCATCACTATAGGTCCCACGCAGGCCATCACTATAGGTCCCACGCAGGCCATCACTATAGGTCCCACGCAGGCCATCACTATAGGTCCCACGCAGGCCATCACTATAGGTCCCATAAGCACACACTATTCATGACTCGTAGTTTATCACTAGTGTGCCATAACATGGAGTAAATGGATCAGCACAACGTAGAATCATCCATGTTCATTTCATTAAAGTTACAGTTAACTCACTCATTTCCTGTTGTACAAAAAATTAAAAAAGAAAGTAGACTCCCAGTTAAACAGAACTCAAGCAACACCCCCAAAAAAATTGAAAACTGTATTTTAAATAAAAATAAAATTTTACAGGGCTCAGCAAATGCCAGGAGCCAGGTTTTCACGCCACAAGATGCACACAGGCACCTAGATGTCATCCACTGTACGTCTCTGCCATTCAGTGTTACCTGGAAGCAGACGGGCATGAGTGACTGATCCAGGGCAGTGTTGGGGTTACATTCCCCGGGCATGAGTGACTGAGCCAGGGCAGTGTTGGGGTTACATTCCCCGGGCATGAGTGACTGAGCCAGGGCAGTGTTGGGGTTATATTCCTGGGCATGAGTGACTGAGCCAGGGCAGTGTTGGGGTTACATTCCCTGGGCATGAGTGACTGAGCCAGCGCAGTGTTGGGGTTACATTCCCTGGGCATGAGTGACTGAGCCAGGGCAGTGTTGGTGATACCTTCCCTGGGCATGAGTGACTGAGCCAGGGCAGTGTTGGGGTTACATTCCCCAGGATCAGCACCGCACTCTGCAGCCGAATGTACCTGTGTGTATGTGAGGAGTGAAAGCTGCTGCTGCTACTAGAAGAGCCCTCACTGACAAATATACTTAGCAGAGCATCCTATGTGCAGCTAATATACCGTAGGCCTATTTTAATAGGGATTCTCAAGCAACCAAAAACTACATTTATCCGGCATCTCCCAAACCCCATGGGTGCCGGATAACTGAGTCTACTGTATATATAATAACTGTCTGGAGTCATATAGGCCCCTGCAATCTTGTAATCAGCTTTTCTGTACAGTCAATCAGATGGGTCAGTATAGAGATAAACAGTTTTCCATTGGTTGGAGCAGTCATTAAGTAGAGGAGAGATGATGGATATTTAATACATTTTAAAAAGGGAAAACCAGACATGCTACATTCATTTAAATTGAAAAGTTGGTGTAAAAACATGTATCAGTGGTTTTAAAAATGTGCTTAGTTTCTGTACACATTTATAGTTTATCAGGACCTTAGCGCTTCCAGACCAGCTAAACTGGAGATAACACTGAGTTATGCAGACACTTCGAGAGCTGCACCATCTAAAACAATTATAACATAGTGAAAAGATTAAAATGTTTCTATTGGCTGATTTTTCAGTGTCCCTTTGACGCACTAGTAATAAACTATCAATCTGTAATAGATAATTTAAAACACAGGATAAATGGAGGCTCAGGCTTCATTGATTGGACATTTTCACACAGCCTTATATTACGGTGATTTAAGGAATCAACCAAGCACTTAACCTTGAATCACTGTAAAATAAGGCTGTCCCATAATCCATTGCTTCTATCAGTTTATTGTGCTCTGTACATTGCATGTTTTCTACACCCACTATAATGTATTTTTTGTATTTGGTATGTAAACACACACAGATTAATATGCAAGTCCAGTGGCAAATGTGGTAGGAGCTGCGTTTTCTGGACAAACGGATTTAAACCATGATTTAAAGGGCCAGTGTAAGCACCGGATAAAGGGGTGTGAGCATATCATACGTTTACGAAATATATGCTTTAATTCAACCGTGGAATTTTCCGTAATTAGATGGTTTTAAAATTATTCTTACCTGCCTGAGATAATGGGAATGTCTCCATGCCCATTCCCTCTTATGACTCACGTTATTTGTCTGGAAGCCATGATATAGGCATTCTTTGGTAGCTGTTTAATTATTTGGAGTTGTGGCTTATCACCTCTGGTCTCTAGGCCGTGAGCATGCATGCTCACACCCCCACATGAAGTCATTAGTGATGTAATGATTTTGTTGAATTATTTTCCAAACAATGGTTAATTAACAATGCTACCAGATGACAGGAACACTTCAAGACAAACACTGTGAGTTATTTGCAAGGAGAGAGGTGGAGACAGACCCAGCACCTCAGGCAGGTAAGATTCACTCTAAAGGCATTTTTTTTTTTATAAATGACTTGATTGTGGACTATATGCTCACGGGCATCTGCTCTCTAATGTCATGCAGGAGCAGTATAGGAACGTGCTCATTTGCATGCCATTACCCACAACCCCCTGCTGTTGTTTTTCTTCCTGCAAAACAATTAGCAGGGGTGCTACAGTGTAATCCAACAGTTTACTTACCAAAAATAAACAATGCCACTGAACCTGCATGCATAACTCAGAATTAATTAACTGCATTTACCTTCATTTTCATTTTTTATCATTACAATTATTTCCTGCCCCAGTAAAGGGAAAAAAAATCACGTTGTAAAAAAATTAATGATTGATCCCAAATTCTGTGATATTGCTTTTACTTCTTCTTCTTTTTCCTCTTCTTTGAAGGTTTGGATCCACCTGGAGATAAAAAACAAATAGGTCAGACAGATGCTGTGCAGATAAATGTTACTGATAAAGAAACAATATCTCCGATAGTTACTTGGAAACGTATCAAAGTAATTGGAAACTTGTTTAAAAATACATATTTATGAATGAATACATGAGTTGTGTGTAATATATGAATTTATTAAAAGTATAATTCAGATTTATGCAGTATACTAGAATAAAATAGTACTTAACTTTAAATAATATAAAGCTTTGTGATATGATGACGTGCATATCAGTATGTTAAACTTAATAAGTCACCCTCGGGTAATAAACATTTAATGTAACTTGTGGTATGTCTTGTAATGACAGCTAGCACTAGTGGCCAATATTACTACCTGCACACAATATGTCTGCCGTGTGGTTTAGATGATTGTGGCAAGGAGCCTTGTAACATCACAACTGGTCATAGAGCCTGAATTAGAAGACACTGTGAGATGACCATTTTCTATTGAACTGGAAGTCTACATATTGGTTGTCACGAACCCCAGGGCACTTGGACTTTTGGGTCTGGCCACTGGACTTTGAAAGACATTTGCCACATAGACAGTTGAATCAAAAGGAGTATTATAATGGCCATAAGAAACTTTACCCCAACACTCCACCGAGACATTCTGGTCCCAGGGCTCACAATATCTTATAAAGACAATACAATACGGAATAGTGACACTTTAAAAAATATAATCCATAAACACTACTTACCCCAACATAATTGTGTTAAGAATTCACCAAATAAATACAAGGGGACCATGAGTATTAAGGAGGCTGCAAAAAATATAGTCATGCCCACAATATCAAGCTTGTCAAGAATTGGGTACACCCAGATGCCCGATGCATGATGAATCCACAGGATCCTGTAATGACAAGAGAAGTCAGCTTGGCTCACTCAGTCTAAGTCATTATACACTTTACTGCTCCGGTACAATGCAAAAAAGGAAATGAACATTATGCTGCTCTTAGTAAGTCCAACCATAGCGAATATCACCGCACATCTGGCCTCCAGGATCAGAACATCATGGGAAACCTTTCTGAAGGTGGATACCCGACTCGGCAGGCAGGTTCTTACCATGACAAATATGCAAAGCAGAAGATGCTCAGTGCGAAAAGACCATTTTTCTTACGGGGATACTGGTGCGAACACGCAAAGCCCTCAATAAGGAGCAAAGGTAGTACAAACGTGTGCTGCAGAAAGAAAAAGAAATAGGTTTAGTTTCAGAAAACAATCTGGCAGAGCGTTCAGCCATGTCTGAAGAATAAACACGGGCAGTCATTAATATGGCTGAAATCTGTAATCAGCTATGAAAAAATGATTTTATTTTTAGAGTATTTTTGGGGAGTTTATTAAACTAAAAACCATCTAGATAAGTAGATAACAGACATGGTTTATAACAGGATTGTGCAAGTCCATTCCTAAGGATGTTTATGAGTGGGGCAACCACATCTAAACACTGGTGGGTGGAAGTCTTGAGGACAGTACACAAAGAGGGTGCTTACCATGGAGTGATTAAGCCATTGAGGAATGATGGTATCCAGGACCTTTGGGTAGACAAGCTCTCGATCAAATGCATATATGCTCCAGAAAGAGATCACTACAAACTAGAGACAAAATGACAGGGATTAACTTTCTATATATAATGCAGATGTATATACGGTACATAAATTACATTTGGAAGATTTCTCACATTTGAGACTGGTCACAAAATATGTTATGGTGGGTACAAAGCTGATCGAAATACCCTCCCATGTCTATATGTGAGTACATCTATATGTCCCAAGCAGATCGGGAGAACTGTTTACCAATAACATACTTAGGGCCTGGTCTGAGGACTCTCTGATGTCTCACCCACATACACGTTCTGACAGATACAAGCCCCTCAGAACCTGTGATACTGACCACGCCAACAGGAAATGCCAGGATGGAGAAACTGAAGTCCCTGAGTTGTAACAGGAAAGAGCTGATCCCTTTCTTGCTGGGCTGGGTTAAATGAGCAATATCAGCAAGGAGACATATGGCAAAGAATATGGTCTGTAGGACCTGCAGGGAGAGAGAACAGCAATGTTACGTGTAAATCCCATAGTAACTTGAACACTCGCAGTCATGTTTATATCATGGCATCGTCACCTGCCTCTAACAATATATTGTTCTGTAGATGACTTGCACTGAAGATAATGGACCCAAAACACCAAGGGTTGACCGACAGCTAAGAATACCAAATGGTAATGTTAGTTTACTGTAGGGAAATACATGTATAATAATATCCCAAGTCACCTATTTATTTTCAAAGTATAATGCATCTCTGTAAAGAATATAGCTTCTATAAAAATTCCCTGGCTCCTAAGTTTTAGATATTATTTTATAACTCCAAACCTACCATGGTTTTAAAAATACGTACACATCACACAAGTCATTTTTTCATTCAACACCAATATTGTTGTTATTATTATTATTAACAATAATAACAATAATAATAATAATAATAATAAGAAGAAGAAAAATAAGAAGCGTTGCACATTCTATTAAGGTAAAATTATGAATCCATTTTAATGACTAGCCGTGACTTCCCCCATCTTTATCAGGCAGCCGGTGTCACCTGGACATGTGTTTTCCTATCCAAGGATCTGATCTTACTCACTAAAAGGCATCTAGGATTTCAGAGTCACTTCAACACAGCAAATAATGTCTGAAAGCCCCTCTGTTCTTGCCCTCTGTATGTTATGGCGACACCCCGAGCCGCACAGATCTCCCGGGATTGAGATGAGCCAGGTACATACGGACGGCTGTTTCATAACCTGCTTGCTGACAGATTTACTGATTTATATGGTGCGGACCTGATGTGGAATCTTTGGTTTTGTAACTAGACAGCTTGAGAAAAAAAATCATGTTTTATGTAACGGCAACAATAAATTATGGAAACTGGAAATAAACACCATGAGCCTCATTCAATTGCGAGTTGGCCAATTGAATAGGGCTCTATATAAGCACATAACATATTTTTTATACAGAACTTTTTAGTTACTGAACTTCTATCCAAAATCAAGGTCTTCACTAACTAAATACTCCCGTCAAAAAATATGTTATGTGCTTATATAGAGCCCTATTCAATTGGCAAAATTGCAATTCAATGAGGACCCATGTCACTAACCTGAAAACAAGGGACACGTCAATATAATAATGTGTGGTTGTGAATACATGTGCAGGACACGCTAAATTAATAACTAGTCACCACACAATTTACTCTTTGTCAGTTAATGGAGGGAAAGAGGAGTTAGAGAATTACATAGTTTAGAATTGGACGCCTACCCCTTACTTAGAACATGCCCAGAAGCAGGCAACTTACATCAATAAACCTGATCTCCAGAAATGTAAAATGCCCCTCTCATAAACACAACCTTTACAAAAAGTAACATGGATCCCTCCAGGGCCCAGCAGAGGCATAAAATGTCATAAAAAAACTAGCGTCTTCCCTAATTATGTTCTTTGTTTTGCATTGTATAGTGGTCCTTTAAGTCATGTACAGTGATATTAAAGGGACATGGACCACATTGGTCCCCACACATTTATAAGAGCATGTTAATTATCACACATTTTTTGCAGGGAAAATATTAAGTAAAACCAATTTAAGCTTCCTTAAATAACAGGATATACACAGAGGTATCACGCATACGGCACCACGACTTTCTGGCGCATGGCCAATACGCGCCGACGCATGCATGTCAAAATAGCGCTCCCGACATCTGCACTCTCACGCTCCCTGTCATTTAGCTTTGGTCAGCCCTCTCCCCTGCACCTCTTTTTCAGCCCTCAGCACCCTGCTCTCTCCCCTGTACCCCAGCCTCCTCCCCTGTACCCCTGCCTCCTCCCCTGTACCCCTGCCTCCTCCCCTGTACCCCTGCCTCCTCCCCTGTACCCCAGCCTCCTCCCCTGTACCCCAGCCTCCTCCCCTGTACCCCAGCCTCTTCCCCTGTACCCCAGCCTCTTCCCCTGTACCCCAGCCTCCTCCCCTGTACCCCAGCCTCTTCCCCTGTACCCCAGCCTCTTCCCTTGTACCCCAGCCTCTTCCCTTGTACCCCAGCCTCCTCCCCTGTACCCCAGCCTCTTCCCCTGTACCCCAGCCTCTTCCCCTGTACCCCAGCCTCTTCCCCTGTACCCCAGCCTCTTCCCCTGTACCCCAGCCTCCTCCCCTGTACCCCAGCCTCTTCCCCTGTACCCCAGCCTCCTCCCTTGTACCCCAGCCTCCTCCCCTGCACCTCGTTTTGAGCCCTCAGCACCCTGCTCTCTCCCCTGTACCCCAGCCTCCTCCCCTGTACCCCAGCCTCCTCCCCTGTACCCCAGCCTCCTCCCCTGTACCCCAGCCTCTTCCCCTGTACCCCAGCCTCTTCCCCTGTACCCCAGCCTCTTCCCTTGTACCCCAGCCTCCTCCCCTGTACCCCAGCCTCTTCCCCTGTACCCCAGCCTCTTCCCTTGTACCCCAGCCTCCTCCCCTGTACCCCAGCCTCTTCCCCTGTACCCCAGCCTCCTCCCCTGTACCCCAGCCTCCTCCCCTGTACCCCAGCCTCCTCCCCTGTACCCCAGCCTCTTCCCCTGTACCCCAGCCTCTTCCCCTGTACCCCAGCCTCTTCCCCTGTACCCCAGCCTCCTCCCCTGTACCCCAGCCTCCTCCCCTGTACCCCAGCCTCCTCCCCTGTACCCCAGCCTCCTCCCCTGTACCCCAGCCTCCTCCCCTGTACCCCAGCCTCTTCCCCTGTACCCCAGCCTCTTCCCCTGTACCCCAGCCTCCTCCCCTGTACCCCAGCCTCCTCCCCTGTACCCCAGCCTCCTCCCCTGTACCCCAGCCTCTTCCCCTGTACCCCAGCCTCTTCCCCTGTACCCCAGCCTCTTCCCCTGTACCCCAGCCTCTTCCCCTGTACCCCAGCCTCCTCCCCTGTACCCCAGCCTCCTCCCCTGTACCCCAGCCTCTTCCCCTGTACCCCAGCCTCTTCCCCTGTACCCCAGCCTCCTCCCCTGTACCCCAGCCTCTTCCCCTGTACCCCAGCCTCCTCCCCTGTACCCCAGCCTCCTCCCCTGTACCCCAGCCTCCTGTCTGACTGCTAAGGGTCTAGAGAGGGCATGGGGTACAGAGGAGAGAGCAGAGGGCTGAAAACGCTGTGTAGGGGAGAGGGCTGACCGAAGCTAAGTGACAGGGAGAGTGAGAGCGCAGATGTCGGGAGCGCTATTTTCTGCGCGCATGCGTCGGCGCATTTTGCCCGTGCGCCAGTAAGACGTGCCACCTGATGCACACAGCTACCGGTATATTACTGCTTGTTAGCTCACAGTAGTGACAAGTACCCCAAACAGTTAAATATTTTCAATCAATTTATCTATGGGACATTCAGTTAAAAAATGCATGTATATATATATTTATCCTATTTCAATATCCTATTGTAATAATAAACTGAAGTCCCACATTTTCCATCACACATTTAAAAGACAACCTATTAAATAACAAATACAATACATACTGTGCTGAGGGGTTTGTTATATTATTGCAGATTATTATTATTATCCTTTATTTATAACGCGCCAACATATTCCGTAGCGCTATACATGGGTTAGGTACAAGTATAAAGAAATACTGCACAATTAAAATGGAAAACCGTGTTATTGAGCTCTCAATCTGATATACACTGTGCTTTCCCTAGAGCACCTCACAAGATTGAAAACTTGCAAACTTACATTCTAAAGGGTGTGGGTGAGGTACAGGAGAGTGAGAGATGCATAGTGAATGAAGAGGCTAAAGATGATAGGCTTTTTTGAATAAATGTGTTTTTACCGGTATTTTGAAGGATTTGAGGCAGGAAGATAGTCTGGTGGAGAGAGGTAAGGAGTTCCAAAGAATAGGGGCAGCACAAGAAAAGTCTTGAAGACGGGAGTGAGAGGAGATGATAAGAGAAGAAGGTCATTAGCAGAGCGAAGAGGGCAGGTGGGGTGTATTTTGGGATGAGAGCAGAGATGTAGGAGGGTGCACTATTGTGGAGGGCTTTATGTTAGGGTCATGATTTTTAATTTTTATTCTAGAGGCTATGGGAAGCCAGTGGGGTGCCTGACAAAGAGGGGCTGCAGACACTGAGCGTTTAGTATGGTAGATGAGTCTAGCGGATGCATTCAAAATGGATTGGAGGAGACAGACAGGTGATAGGAAGGCCAGCAAGGAGAGAGTTGCAGTAATTGAGGCGAGATACGATGAGAGAGTGAATACAAATTTTAGTTGTGTCTTGTGTAAGGTAGTGACATATTTTGGGTCCAGGGGTCCAGTAGAACTCCAAGACAGCAGGCCTGGGACTGATGATGGCATTGTCAACAGTGAGAGATAAGTAAGGATGGGAGCAGAGGAAGAGGGTGGAAAGATAAGGAGCTCCGTCTTAGACATGTTGAGTTTGAGTTGACGGGCAATTGGCAACATGAGCTAGCAGAGAGGGGGATAGTTTGGGTGCAGAGATGTAGATGATACTGAAATCCAAAAGATTTTATAAGGGAGGATGTATAGGTGGAGAAAAGGAGGGGGCCTAGGACTGAACCTTGGGGAACAACGACAGTTAGAGGGCGAGGAGATGAAGAGGCACCAGACAGTAAAAGTTTGATTTTCTATACAAGATGTGAACCAAGAGAGATTGAGATCTGCTTTTAGTATTTGACACCTATCTCCTTCCCCTAAACTGGCAGTCACTGGCAGTTGCTACAAGCCATGCTCATGCAGAGATGTAAACACCCCTTGCACACATTTAACCTTTACTAAGGTGTCATGGATGTCTCTAGATGTAAACACAAATATATAAAATTTAGGAGCCAGGAAGATTTTCTAGGAGTCTGGAAGGAAGCCCTTCACAGAGATGCAATACTCCAGAAAAATATTTAGGACTCAGTAGTACACATTTTTAGGATCCACCCCTTGCCTCCAGTGACCAGAACAGACAAAAATGTTGTTTTCTAATTAAACACTAGCTTTATTATATATTCTCTCCCTATCTACACTCTTAGTCTCAACTTGTTTCAAACTTTGTTTTTCACTGTAAAGTGGTCATTTTATGTGAAAATTACAGAAAATATTGCAAAAGTATACACCTCCTTGACTTTTTACCTATTTTGTTACATTACAGCCTTAAGTTCAATGTTTTGTTAATCTGAATTTTATGTGGTGGATCAGAACACAATAGTCTAAGTTAAAGTGAAATGAGAAAAATATATACATAAAAATATTTTTTAGAAATAGAAAACAGAAAATTGGCATGTGCGTAAGTATTCACCCCCTTTGTTATGAAGCCCATAAAAAGCTCTGGTGCAACCAATTACCTTCAGAAGTCACATAATTAGTGAAATGATATCCGCCTGTGTGCAATCTAAGTGTCACATGATCGGTCATTACAAAAACACACTTTTTTAAATGGCCCAGAGGCTGCAACACCTAAGCAAGAGGCACCACTAACCAAACACTGCCATGAAGACCAAGGAACTCTCTGAACAAGTAAGGGACAATGTTGTTGAGAAGTACAAGTCAGGGTTAGGTTATAAAAAAAATATCCAAATATCTGATGATCCCCAGGAGCACCATCAAATCTATCATAACCAAATAGAAAGAACATGGCACAACAGCAAACCTGCCAAGAGTCGGCCGCCCACCAAAACTCACGGACCGGGCAAGGAGGGCATTAATCAGAGAGGCAGCACAGAGACCTAAGGTAACCCTGGAGGATCTGCAGAGATCCACAGCAGAGACTGAAGTATCTGTACATAGGACGACAATAAGCCGTACGCTCCATAGAGTTGGGCTTTATGGCAGAGTGGCCAGAAGAAAGCCATTACTTTCAGCAAAAACAAAATGGCACATTCTGAGTTAGTGAAAAGGCATGTGGGAGACTCCCAAAATGTATGGAGGAAGGTGCTCTGGTCTGATGAGACTAACATTGAACTTTTAGGCGCAAACCCAACACATCACATGACCCAAAGAACAGCCGGGACTGGGAAACTGGTCAGAGTTGAGGGAAAGATGGATGGTGTTAAATACAGGGATATTCTTGTGCAAAACCTGTACCACTCTGTGCGTGATTTGAGGCTAGGACGGAGGGTCACCTTCCAGCAGGACAATGACCCCAAACACACTGCTAAAGCAACACTTGAGGGGTTTATGGGAAACATGTAAATGTGTTGGAATGGCCGAGTCACAGCCCAGACCTCAATCCAATAGGAAATCTGTGGTCAGACTTAAAGATTGCTGTTCACAAGCGCAAACCATCCAACTTGAAGGAGCTGGAGCAGTCTTGCAAGGAGGAATGGGGAAAAATCCCAGTGGTAAGATGTGGCAAGCTCATAGAGACTTATCCAAAGCCACTTGGAGCTGTGATTGCTGCAAAAGGTGGCGCTACAAAGTATTGACTTCAGGGGGTGAATAGTTATGCACATTGACTTTTTCTGTTATTTTGTCCTATTTGTTGTTTACTTCACAATAATAAAAAAAATAACATTGTCAAAGTTGTGGCATGTTCTGTAAATGAAATGATGCAAATCCTCAAACAATCCATGTTAATTCCAGGTTATGAGGCAACAAAACACGAAAAATGCCAAGGGGGTGAATACTTTTGCAAGGCACTGTATAATTTAACAGGAAGCTGCAGGTTGAATACTATATGGTAGTTGCTGGTATATGTCAAGTAATAGGAATTTTGACATTTTAACGCTTATGAAGTAACTTCACTGTCAAAAGATAATGAGGTGATCATTCTGCGTGCCTGAAATGTTTTACCTTTTGGCCAGGCAATAACATTGAGGATCAAATAAATTGTTTAAGATATTGCGCTTATGTAAGGCAGGATGATCAAGGAAAATGATTTATCTGTATATTATGCAAGGGGGATATTTACTCATACGAAGCAGCCCTGGTACCAATTACAAGGGGCCCATCTGTGTTCCACTTAGGAAAATATTCAATGTGCTCAAAAATCTGTCCACAGATAATTCCACTTCCATCTGACTCAGAATGACAGATGTCAGCCATTGTAGGTGCAAATGATCATCACACCCAGATTGCTGCCGACAAGTGCAGGACGGAAAATACTCCCCAAAAATATATCAGATCCAGACACAGTATGAAGATCTTCTATAGTAACCATTTATAAAGCAAAAAAAGGGTCTCATAAATATATACCTTCTACCCCGAGCTTGTGCCCATACCCACCCAAAAATAATCATTATTTCTAGTATTTTTCTAGTATTTTGTTGTTAATCACAGTTCCAATTGATTACACCATTTCTTTCCATAAGCTCAGGACCTTACATCCTAAACACTTCAGGAGTGCAGGGCTGCACGGAGAGTACTAAATCAGAGATACTATCCCTGTGGCTGGACAGAGATGCAATATACCCGATTATTGCTCCAGCATCTATCCTCCCTCCCAAAGAATATTACTGGGGTATGGAAGGTTCCTGGGTGTCACTAGGTATATAATCTCCCTGTGAATCTATTTACTGACATGTACTTTATTAATAAGTGATTACCGTATTGGTCCGAATATAAGCCGCACCTTTTTTCCGATTTTTGAGTTTGCGAGTTACGGGTGCGGCTTATATTCGCGACCGTAATAAATGACTGCCGATTTGCGAGCTATGCGTGCGGCTTATATTCGCGAACGTAAAATTACTGCAGATTTGCGTGTTTGAGACTGCATTGTAGCAATTGAATAGAGATTTGCGAATGTAAAATTAATGCAGATTTGCGCGATTGCGAGTTAAGGGTGCCGATTTGCGTGCTTGAGACTGCGGTATTGTAGCAATTGAAAAGCGATTTACGGTTTTAGTTATGCTAACATCCTGTAACCTGCAAAAAAAGCTACAGTACTAATTAGAAAGCCTGTTTCTTGCAATGGCTGATCACTTGGAGAGAGTCTTTTTCTCTCCAATATTTAGGCTGCGGCTTATATTTGAGTACTATCGTTTTTCCCCCTTGAATTTTACGGGTGCAGCTTATATTCGGACCAATACGGTATATGCTCTGTCTCCACTGCCTAAAAACAAAAAGTCCCTGTATAGGTGTGCCCTCTGCAGCGTATGTAGACACAGACTGTGAAGGGCTGGATGTGTAGTGTACTTGCCTATTAATTAAAAAGAGAAAAAACAAACAAACAAAACAAAAACACAGAGGCAGTGGGTGTTTTTAAGGGACTACTTGACACCATATTGTGAATGTCGCTGCACACATCATCTGAACACGGCGGTCCACGCCAGTTGGAGCAATATATTAAGAGACTGCTCAAATTACATGTACCTTTCAATACAATTATATAATTATGATTTTATTTTGGCGCTGTACCGTTGTTCCCGATTGTCTATGACCTTATGGACTGTAATAAACCAGCTGCATCTTTATGCCCATGGTCATGCTGATCCACTTGGATACTGGAGTGGGTTGCCTGTTACTTCTCCAGTGGGCCACGGCATACAGCTCCTGGTATTCCTAGGTGGTCTCCCATCCAAGTACTGACCAGGCCCAAGCCTGCTCAGCTTCAGGGTTGCGTGACCTCTTGGTTCCCTGACTTGGTGAAGGGGCTTGTGTACCTCAATGAAGCTGTGAGCTATACCATGTTGGGTCACCCATGATGGGCAAGTCATAGAAGAGAGGTTAGACAAGTCGTTGTCCACTGGGGTAGGAACTGTCAATGCAGTCCAGTATCTTTGCCATGAAAACTTTATGGATTAGACGAGCCAGACACAAGATGTGCCTGGCGTGCTGAGGTCCATGGGTTCACGGAGAGTCGGACACGACTGAACAACAACATTAGTTACTTACATCCTTCACAACCATCTGATGTTTCACCCAAACTACAGTAATCCTTTGAGGTTGACAGATATTATGCAGGCCATACAATATAACATAATACAATATACATATATATATATATATATATACATATATATATATATATATATATATAGCACATTCGGTCATAGACACCTCACTAATCAGGACCCTGCACTCCTGGGTCAGGGGTCACAGTAAGGTCAGTGATGGGTCAGCTCTCACCTGGTTGATAAAGGTCAGGTATTTCCACCTGCCACCATATGTATGAGCCCCATGTCCCAGGGCAGACCCAGTCACCTCCAGGTTCTGCGAGACCCCGAACACATTCCAGCCCAGAGCAGCCACATGAAACAGCAGCACCAGCGCCGCCATCTTGGTGCCCCCACAGTGCCGGGTGGAGCGTACTAACTGCACAGGGCTGGGGGCAAGCGCTGCCAGGCTCCAGAGAGAGCAAAGGTTGTGGAACAAGAGCTGGTTAATATGTATTTCAACTGATAGAAAAGGGCAAGGTACAGAGAGCTCCCGGGTGACACTGAGTTCAGTGTCACCCCCCGCGCTGACATTGGTATCTTCCACGTGACATCTCACTGCCTTCAAACTATACAGTGCCAGGATTTCTTTTTTTTGTAAAGCTTTATTAATAATAAACAAACTCAAACATCACAGATCACAACTAATTTAGATGGAATTTTATATCTAAGAAAATAACCTATAAGAAGTGAGACTAATCTATAAATTATCAGCAACTACGAAGTGAATACTTATATTACAAGTACAAACAACCATGGTACTTGTTTATCACTTTTATATACTTTACACAAATGTAAATGTATTTAAGAACATTATTTACTGTAAAATATAGAATATGTGTGTATTATATGCTTTTTTTCCATGGCGCCTAGGTTCCCTAGTCATTTAGTCATGTCCAACTCTCTATGGCCTTATGAACGGCAGCACATCAGGCACATCTGTCAGTCACTGCCCCTCTGAGCTCCCTTAAGCTCATGTCTATTGATTCAGTGACCTCATCTATGCATCTCCGCTTCTGTCGTCCCCTTCTTCTTGTGCCATCAATCTTTCCAGGCATCAGAGTCATTTTAAGGGAATCCTGTCTTATCATGATATGGACAAACAATCTGAGCTTCAGCCTCATGATCAAACCTTCCAGTGAACAGTTTTTCTTCACTTCCTATAGTACTGATTGCAGACCAACGGTTTTCTCCAACACCACAATCCAAAAGTGTACACTCTCTGGTGCTCAGCTTTCTGTATGGCCCAGCTGTCACATCTGTATGCTACTACTGGGAATATCGCAGATCTATGCAGACCTTTGTTGCAATATCTTTACTTTTTACTAACTTGTCCAGACTTGCCCTAGCTTTCCTCATGAGAAGCAAACATCTTTTAATTTCATGTCTGCAGTCACCATCTGCAGTGGTCTTGGAGCTCAGGAAAAATAAAATCTGTCACTGCCTCCCCTTCTTCCCCGTCTATTTGCCAGGATCTGTGATTGCCGTTTGCCATGATCTTCGTCTTTTTATCATTGAGCAGCTGGCAGCTTTTGCACTCTCTTCCATCCTGTTTCATTGTAATAATGCGTAAAATTACAAACACATGGAGCTTAATTACATTTGCTGTAAGGTTTTATTTTATATTAGCAACCTGCTCAGGTAATTTCCTCGGGATTTCTTCCTCTGTAGTCGCTGTAGCACTGAAATCCTACAAGGCAATTCCTGAAACTTTTGTATGAGGTGGGTGGGCACATCTGGTAAGGAAGAAACTGGCAGTGCATTAAAACATGCAATATGGAGATCCACATTTTGCTGTCCACCTACTTGACACTTCCCAAATGAGGGACAGGTAACATAGCAGCCAGGATTTCTTAGTGGTCCAGTGGTTAGGATTCGGTGCTTTCACTGCTGCAATCTGTGTTCGATTCCAGTCAGGGAACCAAGTGGTCACATTACCCTGAAGCTGAGCAGGGTTGCGCCTGGTCAGTACTTGGATGGGAGATCACCGAGGAATACCAGGAGCTGCATGCTGTGGCCCATTGGAGATGGAACTGGCACCCACTCCAGTATCTCTGCCATGAATATCAAGTGGGTCTGCATGGTGTGTTAGATTCCACAAGGTCACGGAAAGTCGGACATGACTGAACGATGCAAACACACACACAACATAAAAGCCACCTTGTGGCGAAAAGAGGGAAATTGTAAAAGCCGTAATGATCCTTACCTTGATGGCTTTTGTGGTACATGTATCTATTTTATTTCTCCTTAAAGGACCACTTATTTTATATCCACACTGTCCTTTTGTAACTACACAGCGGTCAAAGTATTATATTATAAACAGTATAAATGTTTATTTTCGTATAAAAAATGTAATGGTTTACTGTGTAGAAAACTTACACTTAAAAGTCAGCTGGCATGTTCATGCAATAGGATTTAATTTGCTTATTTACTTACTGAGTATTTGAGTACTTAGCAGTATTTAAAGAAGAAAACTTCAGTATAGCTTTAAAAATGTGCATTTCTGCTTCCAGCAGATCTGACTCCCTCCACCCCCGTTAGGTGTCTAGACAGTGAAAGAGGATCTTCCCAGGAGGCTGTCTCTCCCACCCCCTGGACACCTATGGACAACAGTATGTCTGCTGAGGAATATGTTTTAAAACTATGTTAATTTTTGTGTAGAAATACTAATTAATCAGTAAACAAACAAATGAGCACTACAGTGGCCCTGGTGTGAGGTAGATGGATATTATTTTTCTTTCTGTTTAAATTCTTTATTTTATTACCACAACATAACTAATAAACATTGCAGTGTAATAATATATCAGGCGATAAACATGACCGTTGTGACACATATTAATAATAAACCTAACAAATAGGTAATGGGGAGGCACCAGGCTCCAATGTGTTATGTACTGTAAGAGGGCACAAAGAAGCCTATGGAAGCATCTGCTATGCTTGACGGATCTCCTAAATAGAGATATTGTTGTTGTTAAGTCCAACTCTCTGTGACCATATAGACCTCAGCACACCAGGCACAATTGTTTTGTCTTTGGTCATGCTATTCTTGGCAAAGATACTGGAATGGGTTATCAGTTCCTTCTCCAATGGGCCATGATTTTTCTGACCTCTCTGCCATGACCTGCCCATCTTGGGTGACCCTACATGGTATAACTCACAGCTTCATTGAGGTACACAAGCCCCTTCACCAAGTCAGGGAACCAAGAGGTCACGCAACCCTGAAGCTGAGCAGGGTTGGGCCTGGTCAGTACTTGGATGGGAGACCAACAACAAGGTAACGATCCAGAAGGGGAACAGATATATTATATGTCCAATACTTCTTGTTGGAACACATATAGATGTCCCATTTTACTAGAATAAGTGGTCTCCCACAATTTAATACAGTGTGTAGTAATGTTTTAATGGGATGTATTTGATAGGCCAATGTAACGCCCTAACAGCAGGAGGTACATGTTTTACTTGAAATTGGTCTTCAATAAAATGATTCAATGACTTAGAAAATCAATATTGAATATGTAACCTTCCTTCACCCACCAATGTATAACCTCACAAGCTTGTGCCCTTGACAAGGAAACTCATTTAACAACCTCCATCAATTAAAATAATCTGCCCCAGTCTAAACAAAGGCTTATGTCTGACCATTGGGAAGTGCTTCATAGTCAACGCTGCTCCACCCACTGAAGACCTCAAAAGGGGTGGAGACAAACAGCTCAACTGGAGGTTTAGAATGTGATGTTTGAAAGTAAACATAATATTAAATATATCTGAACCACATCATATGGTTGTTATTAGTGATCAATGCCTAGCTCCTGTTCATTACAGTGGTCCTTTAAGGAATGATGGCGGCCACTAGCTTGTTTACTTTCCCTCTTCCTCATGTGTTGGCTTCACGTGCCGTGAGCTCTTCTTTCCCTTCTTTATATTTGATGTAATGATTTAATGACTTAGCTGAAGCCAAGATGGTTTCCATGGAGATAGCCTCTGGTGTTATCATGCGTTGTCATGACGACGCTGTCACGGTAGCTTTCCTAACATTAGGCAATGCAATTACCAAGACGGATGCTGCCTCATCCCTCTCACTGAGCGGCTCCTGAGGGTGCACAGACTTGGATTAGGAAGCACCTTCCTGTGAGAGAGGAGAGGAGAATCCCGCTCACCATGTCTGGCCTGGTATATGGAGGACACATGGATACCGTATAATATCCAGCAGTATTTGTATTTATAGGACGAGCTCATAAAGTTTTACCTGTGGCTCCTAATGACTTCTGTATTCTCCATATATCTATATACATACACCATTCCTTGGCTCCTCAGTGTCTTGGCTGGCTCCTACACTATGTAATAATTTAATAGATCTTAGTTGTTCGGTATTATTGTTATCATCCTCGGGCCCTTGGGATATGACATTATACCTTGCTGCTGTGGTTAGATTTAGAGAGGAGGACAGAGTCAAGTTCTAAATCATACTAAAGGGAGAATATAAGGGGCATGAGGAAGAGGAGAAAGAGGTAGTGTGAGAGAAAGAGAAGGAAGAGAGGATTGATGGACGGACGGATGGATGAATGGACGGATGGATGAATGGACGGATTGATGGATGAATGGACAGATGGATGGACGGATGGATGAATGGACGGATGGATGAATGGATGGATTGATGGATGAATGGACAGATGGATGGATGAATGGACAGATGGATGGACGGATGGACAGATGGATGAATGGACGGATGGATGAATGGACGGATTGATGGATGAATGGACAGATGGATGGATGAATGGACAGATGGATGGATGGATGGACAGTGGATTCTGAGGGGGTAGATAGTGGAGGGAGAAACAGGCAACAAGAGAACAAAAATGATTGATATGAAGAGGTGAGAGAGGGTAGAGAGAGGAGAGATAAGAGTAAAATGTGAAAAAGAGGCGAGAGGGGGCAAAAGGGCAGAAAAGATTGGAGTGTGGGAATAAGGACTAAGGAAGGAGTGAGTGAGAAAGGAAATGAATGGAAGAAGAAGAGATCTGCTGTATGTTGCTCCTTGTTTTATGCTGCCCTAGGCCCACGCCTTGTTGTCACTTTGCAATGTTTATCCCTGATGAAAGAGAAGTTCTGAAGGAATGTCTTCCCTGCAATTATGGATATTCCTAGTTTTCCAACCAATAAATAATATAGCCCCCTTTTGGATCACTACAATGTCATGGTGAAGGGGCTTGTGTACTTCAATGACGCTGTGAGCTATACATGTAGGGTCACCCAAGATGGGCAGGTCATACAGAGAGGTCAGACAAATTGTGGTCCACTGGAGAAGGAACTGGGACCCTCTCCAGTATCTTTGCCATGAAAAACTTATGTGCCTGGCGTGCTGAGGTCCATAGGTTCACGGAGAGTCGGACAGGCACCACTCCAGTATTTTTAAAAAGAAAACATTAAAGGTTCACAGGGAGTCAGACATGACTGAACGACTACAAAATAATAATATTGCAAAGTAGAAATAGCGAGAGTTCTCTTGGTAATCAGCAAGCAGTCAGTAAACAAAGCCTGACAAACCCTGAGGATCTGGCAATGGCCCTGAGATTTTAAGGGAAACTTTCCACTGATTTAATTAATAATTGGTGTGTCTCCTTGCTTTATTTCAGCAACATTTAATAATAATAAATGGACAATGTCCAGAACTATGGTCCAGAATTCTCAACCAAGGCATAATCAAGCAGGGGGAAGTTATTAAGGAAATTGTTAATTAGAAAAAAAAAAATTCCTCTACTGAAACATGTGTGTATGAGAGGAGCATTTACATTATGGAGAGCAGCCAGCTCCTGAGGGGGAAGTGCGTGGTGTCAATTCCAATAAGAGCAATTACCTAACTATTCATGCAGATCTCTCCCTCTTCTCCCTTTCCCCACTCATCCCTCCAGTGATAGATAAAAACATGCCTCTCATGTTATCAGTAAGTAATAAAAAAACACACGATGGAATCCTCAATTCATAAACATAGGGCCATATTAAATTTGCAGGAGTTAGAGCATTTAAATTAGAAAAGGCCGTAACGACATGGCCAAAATCCAAATCCGTAAACCATGCTTCGGCACGTAGTTATGGGCGTTACCATGATAAATTATACAAACCCGTATTTATGGGTTTAAACGGAGCCAATAGTAAAAGAGATCGCCATCATTACGTCACTAAAACTTACGTTTTGAAGTCCGAGTAGCGATTGGACCCGCATTCCAGAAATAATGCAATATGAAAAAATCAATAAATATAATATTCTAGTCCATGTGAGTTCTTTTATATGTATTAACACATTGATTGCCGGGATCGATATAACATGGAAATTAAACATAAAATAAATTATTTTTTATTGCCGATTTCCGAGCTTGAGAATACTGTCCTATAAATATTATTACCTTTCATCACTTTCCCTATAATTTAAAATACAGTATTGTGGTTATATTTGCTTTTACAGTGCTATGGACAGGAATTTAACCTCTTGCAAATCTTCTCTAGTACCCGTAGGATTTTTTTCCACATTTGCCATTTACGGGTGTGAAAGCAATTGCGGGCTTGAGGACTTGTAGCAATTTAATAGTGATTTGCGATTGAAACATTTACGGGCTTGACAGATCAAAGGCTTAGCTGGGTCGGAGTTCAGATTTTGACAGCCCGTATGGATTTTAAGCCTGTAACCCACAGATCATTTGTGAGTAGCTAAAATAAGCCAATTAAATAGCCGTAACTTTTGCAGGTTCCTTTACGGGCTCCAGGAACTACAATTTGGCTATTTAATAGGGCTTATAGTCTTCAGAAATTATTTTTTTTTTCTCTAAAAATATTTTATGTCCATGTCTTACACAGCTAGTAGTGTTAGTGTGTTACAGACTTCAAAACAGGATCAATTTGTCTTTATTGAATTACAACAGTCCTTTAAAATCATTTCATATTTTTCTTCATATCTTTAAGATCTTATAATGAAGTGGGACAAAGAAATTGAGAATGTTGTTATAAATTCAAGATTACGGGTAATAATGCACAACTATCTGTTCCTCTGCACCAGAGATTTACCAGGATCTTTGAGTTTTGTACCTAACTTGATTCTTTCGTTTAGTTGGTTGTCAGATAATCTCACTGGCAGCACTTCTCACACAAGCAGTCGGGAGGTTTGTGGGCAGAGTCTGAAGACAGGCACAGGCCCGGCTGTGGATTTAAGAATCTCATGGACATAACCATTTTCTCAGGTTTTGTTACTATTTATTTTGTATGAGCTCTTCTCATGAAATTCTCACACTTATAAACACAGATGAAATGATCACTGGTGTTGGGATAAAGTTATTCACTGGTGTTTTGTTAACTGATTGTTTCCATTAATCTTTCTTTATAAAGAAACATTTTTTTTACAATATTCATTTACAAGTTGGAAATAGACTGAATACCCAGTATGTGACACATAAGAGTCCAGCACATCTGCTGACACAAAAGGAGTAGGATTCACTGCTCATAGGAGCTTACATTCTAAAGGAGATGGTTGGGCCAGTGATACAGAAGGAGGGAGCCTGATGAACTATTGATGGCACATTGGAGGAGGTGGCCGTGATGAACCAGTATAGCAGTATAGAAGTGGAATAGGTGTGAGGTCTATAGTTTAGAGGCTTTTTTTGGAAAAATGGCTTTATAAGGAAAACTTAAAGCTTTGAAATTTAGGCGAGAGTTTGACAGATCACGGGAGGGGATTCAAAGGACAAGAGTTGTACATAAGTATTTCTGTAGACAGACATGGAAGGAGGTATTTGGAAAAGAGGAAATAAGCAGGAAATTAAAAGTCAAAAGTGGGTGTCCCCTTCAGTTGTTTCTGGTATTTACATTCTTAGGGGTGACCCCCCAGCCTTTTTGTGTAGTGGCTACAACTCTGTCCCTATTATCGGTTACACACTCCGTGGCAGGCTTCCTGTCTCAAACCAGTGATCCAGACCAATGGTCTCAGGAGCTATCAGATGTTTTCTCAAGTGGAGCTACAAGCCCCCATGATAGTGAGAACAACATTCTAAGTGCCTTCAGTGACATTACCAGCAGGCAAGAGCCTGGTGGGAGATAAGAAGTCTCCAGATTTATCTTGAAAAATCACTAATTCCACGCGGAGTGAACCTTTTTCCGGCATCCCACTTGATTTCCAACAGCTTCATTCTGGCATGGAATAGTGAGCTGAAGAAATGCTCGGATAACCTGATGAAATTAATTGTGACTGAGGAGGAACTCATTTTAGCCAAGACAAAGACTGAACTCAACTTGAGCTTAGCTGACATTCAGAATTTCAAAAGCGACATTAGATATCTGGACCTTGAACAGCGGCTACAAAACAACATAAAAAAATTAAAAAGAAGAACTGAAGGAAAAGAAACATAGGAAGTTTTAAAGGGATAAAAAAAGACTTCAACACTAATAGCGTGTACAGGCACTCACATGCACTTAGGAACGAATCAAGAGAAAGGGAGTCATCTTCAGAATACGACGGTTCAGATACTGACAACCTGACATAGAGGAACAGAAGATATCTGAATAGACCTCTGACAAGGAGCAAACAGACTGAACCTACAACAAACTCAAGAAATTATACGGCAGCTCCTACAGTAGACTATCCAACAACTTCCTCTAACTCTGCATCTTCAACTTCTTCTTTTTTAGAACAAGTCTATCAGACAACACCTCATTACACGAGGCAAGGCCTGAGATGCCAGTACATAGGAAAGCGACAATTAATTCTCAGAAAGTCAATAAGATGCAGGTTGTCAACCTGTCCAGTTTCCAACTTCTAGACTCCCATCTCTCATTAAAGAAAGAAAGGCTTTTCTTTTTCACCAACCAACAATCTCAACCTACTTGAATGGACAAAAAAGGTCAACCTATTTGCTAGGAAACTTCTCCTATAAAAACATCACAAAATTAAACAGAGACATTGCTATGAAGAAGCAGAACTCACAGAAGAAGAAATACTATTCCTGGCAGAGTTCGGAACCTTACTTGATAGCAACAGTAACGATACATCTAACGGCTTGGACCCCTTTACTACTCTGAAACTTCAAAGTAGATTTACTCCCACTTTTAAAATCAGCCCGCAAATCAAGGTTTTTACAAAGTTGGTTGAAAGTGACCTACAAAAAATATCGACCAAACAAAAAGATGATAATCGATCAAAAGAAGAGCTCAAAGCGCTGAAGGACCTAACGAAGAACAATGACATTATCATCAAACCTTCCGACAAAGGGGGAAACATTGTGGTCCTGGACAAAGAAACTTATGAAATGGAATGTTATCGTCTGTTGAAGGATAATAAAAAGACCAATCAGAAACTGAGGTCTGACCCAACCATGACATTCCAACTAGAACTCAGCGAAATCCTAGACAATGATCTGATGAGGGGAATGATAAATAAACAAGAACATGACTTCATGTGGGTGAAACATCCAACCATCCCGACCTGGCAGACCTATTGTGTCGGGCAATAATAGTATCACTGAACATGTGAGTCAATACCTGCATGTGATTTTGTGACCATTTGTGACAAGCCTAACATCGTATGTCAAGGATACCAAAGACAATCTATGTAAACTGTATGATATCAAAGAAACTCGATTGGCCAGTCTGGACGTTGAAGCTCTGTACACAAGCATCCCTCACAACATGGGAATTAAAGCTGTTGAACACTTCCTGTCTATGAGAGGGAACCACCTAAGAGATCATAAAAGCTTTGTGATCTTACTACTTGACTATGTCCTCCAACACAATTATTTTCTATTCAACGCGGTGGTGTATAAACAATGCATTGGCACAGCAATGGGCACACCTTGTGCACCATCCTACCTGAATCTATACCTAGGATGGTGGGAGGATACAATAGTCTTCACTAAAGACATGGAGAAGTTTACCTCGAAGGTAGCAACATGGATTTGCTACATTGATTACATCTTACTGCTATGGAATGGCACAGAGGAAGACTTCATGGAGTTTGTAGAAGTACTGAACAGGAATGATATAGGCTTGAAGTTCACTCAAAATATCAGCAACAATAAATTGGAGTTTCTGGATCTTGAAATTACACAACATGAATCTACAAACAAAAACGTACAGAAAAACCACTGCTACCAACAGCCTTCTACACTTCCAAAGCCATCATCCTAGACATCTGAGAACCAACATACCCTAAGGCCAGTACCTCAGAGAAAGAAGGAATTGCAGTACGGACCATGACTTTGAATCTCAAGCAAAATAATTATGCCTTTGGTTCAAAGGTAGGGACTACAGCCACAACTGCCTCAAAAAGACCTATCATAAAGCATTGTCTAAACTGCGTACCGAACTTCTGAGTATCCAGCCTAAAAGGGACGAACCAGGCCAAAAAAGAATGACAGGGGCCTTTAATAATCAAAATGAAAAAATCATGGAAGTACTGCAATGCCACTGGCGTATTCTGCAACAAGACCCTGACCTGGCAGATGCGCTTTCCAATCAACTGTCCATCATGTGGAAACAAGCAGCATCTCTACTTGACTACATGGTGCATAGCCATCATGAAACGAAAAGCAGGGACAAGGACTGTCTAAATGGACCAAAACAACGGCTGAAAAAAGAGCAAAAAGTGCAAGGCCTGAGCTTTCATTAAAGATACGAGAAGTATTTTTAACCCTTCATTTGATTCCTGGCCCACAGCCATGGTTGCTTAGATTGCTATTATTTTTACCATGTAAACATTAGTTCCACCCTTCTTGCCACCTTAGGGACCAGCTTCCCTCATAGTTTCTGAGACACATCGCCACCTGGGGCAGTGCCTTTAATCAATTAGTAACAAGTCTGTATGTGACTTAGGCCCATGGTCTGTGTATAATAATCAATACCATATTTATATTTTCATACTAACCTTTAGTTGGGACCAGTTTTTATATACCACATTTCCTTTCTTTCGTACTAACCGTTTTTTTTCTAATTACAGGGTTCCTCATCAATAATTTCTTATTTTACTTTATGATCACTTATTGCTCATATACAATGAAGCGAGCGCATTAGTTGACGTTTTTTTTTGGGGGGGGGGGGGGGATTCGTCCCTCCCTACTGGTGCTTGCAGTTAGTATCATTTCCAGTCATCTGCAATTCTGCCTGGCCCCTTCAAAGAGCGGGGGGGGGGGGGGGGGGGGGGGCACTGTTTGATGAGAGTTTCCAGTTCTCAGAGCAACGACAACTCACCAGCAGGCGACACGTAATGTCATCATTGGGAGCCTTCATTTTTTTGGCGCTTCTGATTAGCTCACTGTCTTTTAAATAAAGGAACCTGGCACATCAACCCACACAATTCCCCTGAAGAATCCGTGTTCGCCACAGGGAAACGTACGTCGGGCTTGCAGTCGATGAGGCAATAGAAAGCTCTCCAGGACTTACTGACACAGCATACAGCAACACTTAAATTCAATATCCCTGACTTATACTACACTGCGAGAGTAGTGAGAGTGAGTAATTGGGCGCCTGTCACAGAGGGCTACTAGTAGGCTGTTTAATATTTTTTATTTTTACCCCATACTGCCACTTAGACTGCTGTTCTCTGTATATTAATTGGGATTATGCTTTTTGCTTGGACTATCCACACTGCTGTATTTATTATTAAGAATGTCACCACAAAATTGCACCTGATATTATTAATATTATTATTAACTTTTATTTGTATTGCGTCAACATATTCCATAGCACTGTAAAAGGGAGAAGAACAAGGAAATATACAATAATGACAACAAGCAGAAAATGGAGGGCCCTGTTTTGAGCTTCAAGTCTTGTAAGAAGTGCTTTTTCCCGAAGTACCCCACAAGATTAGACACTCGCCACTTACAATGTAAAGGTAATGGAAGAGACAGAGACCTGGGACGAGTAGATAAAAGAGTGCCCTAGTGGACAGGTAATGTAACCTGCAGGTGGGAATGTCAGGAGACACATAGTTTAAGTAGAAGGAATACATGGGAGAGTAAAAGAGGAGAGGAGGGCATGAGAGGTGAGATGGTTGTGTTGGAGACAAAAAGGGGGAGAAGTTAAGAAGAGTCTGAGAAAAATACAGGGGGGTATGAGGAAGAAGCAGGCAAGAGGAAACATTGTCTAAAGAGTTAATAGGATCAGGTAGCAGAAGTTGCTAATTGGTCAGGTGTAGACAATAAATGAGAGAGAGAGAGAGAGAGAGAGAGAGAAAGAGAGAGAGAGAGAGAGATAGACCAGAATTATCTGAGTTAGAGGTGATGTTCTTAGCAGTCAGGAGCCAGGGAGAGAGAGAGAGAATGAGGCCAAAATTATCTGAGTTAGAGGTGATGTTCTTAGGAGCCAGGGAGAGAGAGAGAGAAGGAGGGCGGAATTATCTGAGTTAGAGGTGATGTTCTTAGCAGTCAGGAGCCAGGGAGAGAGAGAGAGAATGAGGCCAAAATTATCTGAGTTAGAGGTGATGTTCTTAGGAGCCAGGGAGAGAGAGAGAGAAGGAGGGCGGAATTATCTGAAAGCAAATGGAGATAATGTAGGTTGGGGTATAGAGTTACTGCCCACACCACATGGCTTAACAATCAATGCAAAGGATGGGGGATGGTACAGAGGAAATTACAGGTATACAATTACATCTAGATGAAAGTGGCTATGTCAGTAGATATAATAAACAGATATTAATCACAAAATTAATACATATTCAGGAACAATGTTAGAGAATCCTCAGAAGTCAAGATACCTGAGTTAGAGGTGGTGTTCATAGCAGCCTGGAGCCAGGGAGAGAGAGAGAAGGAGGCCAGAATTATCTGAGTTAGAGGTGATGTTCTTAGCAGCCAGGAGCCAGGGAGAGAGAGAGAGAAGGAGGCCAGAATTATCTGAGTTAGAGGTGATGTTCTTAGCAGCCAGGAGCCAGGGAGAGAGAGAGAAGGAGGGCGGAATTATCTGAGTTAGAGGTGATGTTCTTAGCAGCCAGGAGCCAAGGAGAGAGAGAGAAGGAGGGCAGAATTATCTGAGTTAGAGGTGATGTTCTTAGCAGCCAGGAGCCAGGGAGAGAGAGAGAAGGAGGCCAGAATTATCCGAGTTAGAGGTGATGTTCTTAGCAGCCAGGAGCCAGGGAAAGAGAGAGAAAGAGGGCAGAATTATCTGAGTTAGAGATGATGTTCTTAGCAGCCAGGAGCCAGGGAAAGAGAGAGAAAAGGAGGGCAGAATTATCTGAGTTATAGGTGATGTTCTTAGCAGCCAGGAGCCAGGGAGAGAGATAGAGAAGGAGGCCAGAATTATCTGAGTTAGAGGTGATGTTCTTAGCAGTCAGGAGCCAGGGAGAGAGAGAGAAGGAGGCCAGAATTATCTGAGTTAGAGGTGATGTTCTTAGCAGCCAGGAGCCAGGGAGAGAGAGAGAAGGAGGGCAGAATTATCCGAGTTAGAGGTGATGTTCTTAGCAGCCAGGAGCCAGGGAGAGAGAGAGAAGGAGGGCGGAATTATCTGAAAGCAAATGGAGATAATGTAGGTTGGGGTATAGAGTTACTGCCCACACCACATGGCTTAACAATCAATGCAAAGGATGGGGGATGGTACAGAGGAAATTACAGGTATACAATTATATCTAGATGAAAGTGGCTATGTCAGTAGATATAATAAACAGATATTAATCACAAAATTAATACATATTCAGGAACAATGTTAGAGAATCCTCAGAAGTCAAGATACCTGAGTTAGAGGTGATGTTCATAGCAGCCTGGAGCCAGGGAGAGAGAGAGAAGGAGGGCAGAATTATCTGAGTTAGAGGTGATGTTCTTAGCAGCCAGGATCCAGGGAGAGAGAGAGAAGGAGGCCAGAATTATCTGAGTTAGAGGTGATGTTCTTAGCAGCCAGCAGCCAGGGAGAGAGAGAGAAGGAGGGCAGAATTATCTGAGTTAGAGGTGATGTTCTTAGCAGCCAGGAGCCAGGGAGAGAGAGAGAAGGAGGGCAGAATTACCTGAGTTAGAGGTGATGTTCTTAGCAGCCAGGAGCCAAGGAGAGAGAGAGAAGGAGGGCGGAATTATCTGAGTTAGAGGTGATGTTCTTAGCAGCCAGGAGCCAGGGAAAGAGAGAGAGAAGGAGGGCAGAATTATCTGAGTTAGAGGTGATGTTCTTAGCAGCCAGGAGCCAGGGAAAGAGAGAGAAGGAGGGCAGGATTATCTGAGTTATAGGTGATGTTCTTAGCAGCCAGGAGCCAGGGAGAGAGATAGAGAATGAGGCCAGAATTATCTGAGTTAGAGGTGATGTTCTTAGCAGTCAGGAGCCAGGGAGAGAGAAGGAAGGAGGCCAAAATTATCTGAGTTAGAGGTAATGATCTTAGCAGCCAGGACCCAGGGAGAGAGAGAGAAGGAGGCCAAAATTATCTGAGTTAGAGGTAATGATCTTAGCAGCCAGGACCCAGGGAGAGAGAGAGAAGGAGGCCAAAATTATCTGAGTTAGAGGTGATGTTCTTAGCAGCCAGGAGCCAGGGAGAGAGAGAGAAGGAGGGCAGAATTATCTGAGTTAGAGGTGATGTTCTTAGCAGCCAGGAGCCAGGGAGAGAGATAGAGAAGGAGGCCAGAATTATCTGAGTTAGAGGTGATGTTCTTAGCAGCCAGGAGCCAGGGAGAGAGAGAGAAGGAGGCCAGAATTATCTGAGTTAGAGGTGATGTTCTTAGCAGCCAGGGAGAGAGAGAGAAGGAGGGAAGAATTATCCGAGTTAGAGGTGATGTTCTTAGCAGCCAGGAGCCAGGGAAAGAGAGAGAGAAAATGAGGCCAAAATTATCTGAGTTCGAGGTGATGTTCTTAGGAGCCAGGGAGAGAGAGAGAGAAGGGGGCCAGAATTATCTGAAAGCAAATGGAGATAATGTAGGTTGGGGTATAGAGTTACTGCCCACACCACATGGCTTAACAACCAATGCAAAGGATGGGGGATGGTACAGAGGAAATTACAGGTATACAATTATATCTAGATGAAAGTGGCTATGTCAGTAGATATAATAAACAGATATTAATCACAAAATTAATACATATTCAGGAACAATGTTAGAGAATCCTCAGAAGTCAAGATACCTGAGTTAGAGGTGGTGTTCATAGCAGCCTGGAGCCAGAGAGAGAGAGAGAAGGAGGCCAGAATTATCTGAGTTAGAGGTGATGTTCTTAGCAGCCAGCAGCCAGGGAGAGAGAGAGAAGGAGGGCAGAATTATCTGAGTTAGAGGTGATGTTCTTAGCAGCCAGGAGCCAAGGAGAGAGAGAGAAGGAGGGCGGAATTATCTGAGTTAGAGGTGATGTTCTTAGCAGCCAGGAGCCAGGGAGAGAGAGAGAAGGAGGCCAGAATTATCTTAGTTAGAGGTGATGTTCTTAGCAGCCAGGAGCCAGGGAGAGAGAGAGAAGGAGGGCAGAATTACCTGAGTTAGAGGTGATGTTCTTAGCAGCCAGGAGCCAAGGAGAGAGAGAGAGAAGGAGGGCGGAATTATCTGAGTTAGAGGTGATGTTCTTAGCAGCCAGGAGCCAGGGAGAGAGAGAGAAGGAGGGCAGAATTATCCGAGTTAGAGGTGATGTTCTTAGCAGCCAGGAGCCAGGGAGAGAGATAGAGAATGAGGCCAGAATTATCTGAGTTAGAGGTGATGTTCTTAGCAGTCAGGAGCCAGGGAGAGAGAGAGAGAATGAGGCCAAAATTATCTGAGTTCGAGGTGATGTTCTTATGAGCCAGGGAGAGAGAGAGAGAAGGAGGCCAGAATTATCTGAAAGCAAATGGAGATAATGTAGGTTGGGGTATAGAGTTACTGCCCACACCACATGGCTTAACAATCAATGCAAAGGATGGGGGATGGTACAGAGGAAATTACAGGTATGCAATTATATCTAGATGAAAGTGGCTATGTCAGTAGATATAATAAACAGATATTAATCACAAAATTAATACATATTCAGGAACAATGTTAGAGAATCATCAGAAGTCAAGATACCTGAGTTAGAGGTGGTGTTCATAGCAGCCTGGAGCCAGGGAGAGAGAGAGAGAGAAGGAGGGCAGAATTATCTGAATTAGAGATGATGTTCTTAGCAGCCAGGACCCAGGGAGAGAGAGAGAAGGAGGCCAAAATTATCTGAGTTAGAGGTAATGATCTTAGCAGCCAGGACCCAGGGAGAGAGAGAGAAGGAGGCCAAAATTATCTGAGTTAGAGGTGATGTTCTTAGCAGCCAGGAGCCAGGGAGAGAGAGAGAAGGAGGGCAGAATTACCTGAGTTAGAGGTGATGTTCTTAGCAGCCAGGAGCCAGGGAGAGAGAGAGAAGGAGGGCAGAATTACCTGAGTTAGAGGTGATGTTCTTAGCAGCCAGGAGCCAGGGAGAGAGAGAGAAGGAGGGCAGAATTATCTGAGTTAGAGGTGATGTTCTTAGCAGCCAGGAGCCAGGGAGAGAGAGAGAAGGAGGCCAGAATTATCCGAGTTAGAGGTGATGTTCTTAGCAGCCAGGAGCCAGGGAAAGAGAGAGAAAGAGGGCAGAATTATCTGAGTTAGAGATGATGTTCTTAGCAGCCAGGAGCCAGGGAAAGAGAGAGAAAAGGAGGGCAGAATTATCTGAGTTATAGGTGATGTTCTTAGCAGCCAAAAGCCAGGGAGAGAGATAGAGAATGAGGCCAGAATTATCTGAGTTAGAGGTGATGTTCTTAGCAGTCAGGAGCCAGGGAGAGAGAGAGAGAATGAGGCCAAAATTATCTGAGTTCGAGGTGATGTTCTTATGAGCCAGGGAGAGAGAGAGAGAAGGAGGCCAGAATTATCTGAAAGCAAATGGAGATAATGTAGGTTGGGGTATAGAGTTACTGCCCACACCACATGGCTTAACAATCAATGCAAAGGATGGGGGATGGTACAGAGGAAATTACAGGTATGCAATTATATCTAGATGAAAGTGGCTATGTCAGTAGATATAATAAACAGATATTAATCACAAAATTAATACATATTCAGGAACAATGTTAGAGAATCATCAGAAGTCAAGATACCTGAGTTAGAGGTGGTGTTCATAGCAGCCTGGAGCCAGGGAGAGAGAGAGAGAGAAGGAGGGCAGAATTATCTGAATTAGAGATGATGTTCTTAGCAGCCAGGACCCAGGGAGAGAGAGAGAAGGAGGCCAAAATTATCTGAGTTAGAGGTAATGATCTTAGCAGCCAGGACCCAGGGAGAGAGAGAGAAGGAGGCCAAAATTATCTGAGTTAGAGGTGATGTTCTTAGCAGCCAGGAGCCAGGGAGAGAGAGAGAAGGAGGGCAGAATTACCTGAGTTAGAGGTGATGTTCTTAGCAGCCAGGAGCCAGGGAGAGAGAGAGAAGGAGGGCAGAATTACCTGAGTTAGAGGTGATGTTCTTAGCAGCCAGGAGCCAGGGAGAGAGAGAGAAGGAGGCCAGAATTATCTGAGTTACAGGTGATGTTCTTAGCAGCCAGGAGCCAGGGAGAGAGAGAGAAGGAGGGCAGAATTATCTGAGTTAGAGGTGATGTTCTTAGCAGCCAGGAGCCAGGGAGAGAGAGAGAAGGAGGCCAGAATTATCCGAGTTAGAGGTGATGTTCTTAGCAGCCAGGAGCCAGGGAAAGAGAGAGAAAGAGGGCAGAATTATCTGAGTTAGAGATGATGTTCTTAGCAGCCAGGAGCCAGGGAAAGAGAGAGAAAAGGAGGGCAGAATTATCTGAGTTATAGGTGATGTTCTTAGCAGCCAAAAGCCAGGGAGAGAGATAGAGAAGGAGGCCAGAATTATCTGAGTTAGAGGTGATGTTCTTAGCAGTCAGGAGCCAGGGAGAGAGAGAGAAGGAGGCCAGAATTATCTGAGTTAGAGGTGATGTTCTTAGCAGCCAGGAGCCAGGGAGAGAGAGAGAAGGAGGGCAGAATTATCCGAGTTAGAGGTGATGTTCTTAGCAGCCAGGAGCCAGGGAGAGAGAGAGAAGGAGGGCGGAATTATCTGAAAGCAAATGGAGATAATGTAGGTTGGGGTATAGAGTTACTGCCCACACCACATGGCTTAACAATCAATGCAAAGGATGGGGGATGGTACAGAGGAAATTACAGGTATACAATTATATCTAGATGAAAGTGGCTATGTCAGTAGATATAATAAACAGATATTAATCACAAAATTAATACATATTCAGGAACAATGTTAGAGAATCCTCAGAAGTCAAGATACCTGAGTTAGAGGTGATGTTCATAGCAGCCTGGAGCCAGGGAGAGAGAGAGAAGGAGGGCAGAATTATCTGAGTTAGAGGTGATGTTCTTAGCAGCCAGGATCCAGGGAGAGAGAGAGAAGGAGGCCAGAATTATCTGAGTTAGAGGTGATGTTCTTAGCAGCCAGCAGCCAGGGAGAGAGAGAGAAGGAGGGCAGAATTATCTGAGTTAGAGGTGATGTTCTTAGCAGCCAGGAGCCAGGGAGAGAGAGAGAAGGAGGGCAGAATTACCTGAGTTAGAGGTGATGTTCTTAGCAGCCAGGAGCCAAGGAGAGAGAGAGAAGGAGGGCGGAATTATCTGAGTTAGAGGTGATGTTCTTAGCAGCCAGGAGCCAGGGAAAGAGAGAGAGAAGGAGGGCAGAATTATCTGAGTTAGAGGTGATGTTCTTAGCAGCCAGGAGCCAGGGAAAGAGAGAGAAGGAGGGCAGGATTATCTGAGTTATAGGTGATGTTCTTAGCAGCCAGGAGCCAGGGAGAGAGATAGAGAATGAGGCCAGAATTATCTGAGTTAGAGGTGATGTTCTTAGCAGTCAGGAGCCAGGGAGAGAGAAGGAAGGAGGCCAAAATTATCTGAGTTAGAGGTAATGATCTTAGCAGCCAGGACCCAGGGAGAGAGAGAGAAGGAGGCCAGAATTATCTTAGTTAGAGGTGATGTTCTTAGCAGCCAGGAGCCAGGGAGAGAGAGAGAAGGAGGGCAGAATTACCTGAGTTAGAGGTGATGTTCTTAGCAGCCAGGAGCCAAGGAGAGAGAGAGAGAAGGAGGGCGGAATTATCTGAGTTAGAGGTGATGTTCTTAGCAGCCAGGAGCCAGGGAGAGAGAGAGAAGGAGGCCAGAATTATCTGAGTTACAGGTGATGTTCTTAGCAGCCAGGAGCCAGGGAGAGAGAGAGAAGGAGGGCAGAATTATCCGAGTTAGAGGTGATGTTCTTAGCAGCCAGGAGCCAGGGAGAGAGAGAGAAGGAGGCCAAAATTATCTGAGTTCGAGGTGATGTTCTTAGGAGCCAGGGAGAGAAAGAGAGAAGGAGGCCAGAATTATCTGAAAGCAAATGGAGATAATGTAGGTTGGGGTATAGAGTTACTGCCCACACCACATGGCTTAACAATCAATGCAAAGGATGGGGGATGGTACAGAGGAAATTACAGGTATACAATTATATCTAGATGAAAGTGGCTATGTCAGTAGATATAATAAACAGATATTAATCACAAAATTAATACATATTCAGGAACAATGTTAGAGAATCATCAGAAGTCATGATACCTGAGTTAGAGGTGGTGTTCATAGCAGCCTGGAGCCAGGGAGAGAGAGAGAAGGAGGCCAGAATTATCTGAGTTAGAGGTGATGTTCTTAGCAGCCAGCAGCCAGGGAGAGAGAGAGAAGGAGGGCGGAATTATCTGAGTTAGAGGTGATGTTCTTAGCAGCCAGGAGCCAGGGAGAGAGAGAGAAGGAGGGCAGAATTACCTGAGTTAGAGGTGATGTTCTTAGCAGCCAGGAGCCAGGGAGAGAGAGAGAAGGAGGGCAGAATTACCTGAGTTAGAGGTGATGTTCTTAGCAGCCAGGAGCCAGGGAGAGAGAGAGAAGGAGGGCGGAATTATCTGAGTTAGAGGTGATGTTCTTAGCAGCCAGGAGCCAGGGAGAGAGAGAGAAGGAGGCCAGAATTATCTGAGTTAGAGGTGATGTTCTTAGCAGCCAGGAGCCAGGGAGAGAGAGAGAAGGAGGGCAGAATTACCTGAGTTAGAGGTGATGTTCTTAGCAGCCAGGAGCCAGGGAGAGAGAGAGAAGGAGGGCAGAATTACCTGAGTTAGAGGTGATGTTCTTAGCAGCCAGGAGCCAAGGAGAGAGAGAGAAGGAGGGCGGAATTATCTGAGTTACAGGTGATGTTCTTAGCAGCCAGGAGCCAGGGAGAGAGAGAGAAGGAGGGCAGAATTACCTGAGTTAGAGGTGATGTTCTTAGCAGCCAGCAGCCAGGGAGAGAGAGAGAAGGAGGGCAGAATTATCTGAGTTAGAGGTGATGTTCTTAGCAGCCAGGAGCCAGGGAGAGAGAGAGAAGGAGGGCAGAATTACCTGAGTTAGAGGTGATGTTCTTAGCAGCCAGGAGCCAAGGAGAGAGAGAGAAGGAGGGCGGAATTATCTGAGTTAGAGGTGATGTTCTTAGCAGCCAGGAGCCAGGGAGAGAGAGAGAAGGAGGCCAGAATTATCTGAGTTAGAGGTGATGTTCTTAGCAGCCAGGAGCCAGGGAGAGAGAGAGAAGGAGGGCAGAATTATCCGAGTTAGAGGTGATGTTCTTAGCAGCCAGGAGCCAGGGAGAGAGAGAGAGAATGAGGCCAAAATTATCTGAGTTCGAGGTGATGTTCTTAGGAGCCAGGGAGAGAGAGAGAGAAGGAGGCCAGAATTATCTGAAAGCAAATGGAGATAATGTAGGTTGGGGTATAGAGTTACTGCCCACACCACATGGCTTAACAATCAATGCAAAGGATGGGGGATGGTACAGAGGAAATTACAGGTAAACAATTATATCTAGATGAAAGTGGCTATGTCAGTAGATATAATAAACAGATATTAATCACAAAATTAATACATATTCAGGAACAATGTTAGAGAATCATCAGAAGTCAAGATACCTGAGTTAGAGGTGGTGTTCATAGCAGCCTGGAGCCAGGGAGAGAGAGAGAAGGAGGCCAGAATTATCTGAGTTAGAGGTGATATTCTTAGCAGCCAGGAGCCAGGGAGAGAGAGAGAAGGAGGCCAGAATTATCTGAGTTAGAGGTGATGTTCTTAGCAGCCAGGAGCCAGGGAAAGAGAGAAAAGAAGGGCAGAATTATCTGAGTTAGAGGTGATGTTCTTAGCAGCCAGGAGCCAGGGAAAGAGAGAGAAGGAGGGCAGGATTATCTGAGTTATAGGTGATGTTCTTAGCAGCCAGGAGCCAGGGAGAGAGAGAGAAGGAGGCCAGAATTATCTGAGTTACAGGTGATGTTCTTAGCAGCCAGGAGCCAGGGAGAGAGAGAGAAGGAGGGCGGAATTATCTGAGTTACAGGTGATGTTCTTAGCAGCCAGCAGCCAGGGAGAGAGAGAGAAGGAGGGCAGAATTACCTGAGTTAGAGGTGATGTTCTTAGCAGCCAGGAGCCAGGGAGAGAGAGAGAAGGAGGGCAGAATTACCTGAGTTCGAGGTGATGTTCTTAGCAGCCAGGAGCCAAGGAGAGAGAGAGAAGGAGGGCGGAATTATCTGAGTTACAGGTGATGTTCTTAGCAGCCAGCAGCCAGGGAGAGAGAGAGAAGGAGGGCAGAATTACCTGAGTTAGAGGTGATGTTCTTAGCAGCCAGCAGCCAGGGAGAGAGAGAGAAGGAGGGCAGAATTATCTGAGTTAGAGGTGATGTTCTTAGCAGCCAGGAGCCAGGGAGAGAGAGAGAAGGAGGGCAGAATTACCTGAGTTAGAGGTGATGTTCTTAGCAGCCAGGAGCCAAGGAGAGAGAGAGAAGGAGGGCGGAATTATCTGAGTTAGAGGTGATGTTCTTAGCAGCCAGGAGCCAGGGAGAGAGAGAGAAGGAGGCCAGAATTATCTGAGTTAGAGGTGATGTTCTTAGCAGCCAGGAGCCAGGGAGAGAGATAGAGAAGGAGGCCAGAATTTTCTGAGTTAGAGGTGATGTTCTTAGCAGCCAGGAGCCAGGGAGAGAGAGAGAAGGAGGCCAGAATTATCTGAGTTAGAGGTGATGTTCTTAGCAGCCAGGGAGAGAGAGAGAAGGAGGGCAGAATTATCCGAGTTAGAGGTGATGTTCTTAGCAGCCAGGAGCCAGGGAAAGAGAGAGAGAAAATGAGGCCAAAATTATCTGAGTTCGAGGTGATGTTCTTAGGAGCCAGGGAGAGAGAGAGAGAAGGGGGCCAGAATTATCTGAAAGCAAATGGAGATAATGTAGGTTGGGGTATAGAGTTACTGCCCACACCACATGGCTTAACAATCAATGCAAAGGATGGGGGATGGTACAGAGGAAATTACAGGTATACAATTATATCTAGATGAAAGTGGCTATGTCAGTAGATATAATAAACAGATATTAATCACAAAATTAATACATATTCAGGAACAATGTTAGAGAATCCTCAGAAGTCAAGATACCTGAGTTAGAGGTGGTGTTCATAGCAGCCTGGAGCCAGAGAGAGAGAGAAGGAGGCCAGAATTATCTGAGTTAGAGGTGATGTTCTTAGCAGCCAGCAGCCAGGGAGAGAGAGAGAAGGAGGGCAGAATTATCTGAGTTAGAGGTGATGTTCTTAGCAGCCAGGAGCCAAGGAGAGAGAGAGAAGGAGGGCGGAATTATCTGAGTTAGAGGTGATGTTCTTAGCAGCCAGGAGCCAGGGAGAGAGAGAGAAGGAGGCCAGAATTATCTTAGTTAGAGGTGATGTTCTTAGCAGCCAGGAGCCAGGGAGAGAGAGAGAAGGAGGGCAGAATTACCTGAGTTAGAGGTGATGTTCTTAGCAGCCAGGAGCCAGGGAGAGAGAGAGAAGGAGGGCAGAATTATCCGAGTTAGAGGTGATGTTCTTAGCAGCCAGGAGCCAGGGAGAGAGATAGAGAATGAGGCCAGAATTATCTGAGTTAGAGGTGATGTTCTTAGCAGTCAGGAGCCAGGGAGAGAGAGAGAGAATGAGGCCAAAATTATCTGAGTTCGAGGTGATGTTCTTATGAGCCAGGGAGAGAGAGAGAGAAGGAGGCCAGAATTATCTGAAAGCAAATGGAGATAATGTAGGTTGGGGTATAGAGTTACTGCCCACACCACATGGCTTAACAATCAATGCAAAGGATGGGGGATGGTACAGAGGAAATTACAGGTATACAATTATATCTAGATGAAAGTGGCTATGTCAGTAGATATAATAAACAGATATTAATCACAAAATTAATACATATTCAGGAACAATGTTAGAGAATCATCAGAAGTCAAGATACCTTAGTTAGAGGTGGTGTTCATAGCAGCCTGGAGCCAGGGAGAGAGAGAGAGAGAAGGAGGGCAGAATTATCTGAATTAGAGATGATGTTCTTAGCAGCCAGGACCCAGGGAGAGAGAGAGAAGGAGGCCAAAATTATCTGAGTTAGAGGTAATGATCTTAGCAGCCAGGACCCAGGGAGAGAGAGAGAAGGAGGCCAAAATTATCTGAGTTAGAGGTGATGTTCTTAGCAGCCAGGAGCCAGGGAGAGAGAGAGAAGGAGGGCGGAATTATCTGAGTTAGAGGTGATGTTCTTAGCAGCCAGGAGCCAGGGAGAGAGAGAGAAGGAGGCCAGAATTATCTGAGTTACAGGTGATGTTCTTAGCAGCCAGGAGCCAGGGAGAGAGAGAGAAGGAGGGCAGAATTATCTGAGTTAGAGGTGATGTTCTTAGCAGCCAGGAGCCAAGGAGAGAGAGAGAAGGAGGGCGGAATTACCTGAGTTAGAGGTGATGTTCTTAGCAGCCAGGAGCCAAGGAGAGAGAGAGAAGGAGGGCGGAATTATCTGAGTTAGAGGTGATGTTCTTAGCAGCCAGGAGCCAGGGAGAGAGAGAGAAGGAGGCCAGAATTATCTGAGTTACAGGTGATGTTCTTAGCAGCCAGGAGCCAGGGAGAGAGAGAGAAGGAGGGCAGAATTATCCGAGTTAGAGGTGATGTTCTTAGCAGCCAGGAGCCAGGGAGAGAGAGAGAAGGAGGCCAAAATTATCTGAGTTCGAGGTGATGTTCTTAGGAGCCAGGGAGAGAAAGAGAGAAGGAGGCCAGAATTATCTGAAAGCAAATGGAGATAATGTAGGTTGGGGTATAGAGTTACTGCCCACACCACATGGCTTAACAATCAATGCAAAGGATGGGGGGTGGTACAGAGGAAATTACAGGTATACAATTATATCTAGATGAAAGTGGCTATGTCAGTAGATATAATAAACAGATATTAATCACAAAATTAATACATATTCAGGAACAATGTTAGAGAATCATCAGAAGTCAAGATACCTGAGTTAGAGGTGGTGTTCATAGCAGCCTGGAGCCAGGGAGAGAGAGAGAAGGAGGCCAGAATTATCTGAGTTAGAGGTGATGTTCTTAGCAGCCAGCAGCCAGGGAGAGAGAGAGAAGGAGGGCGGAATTATCTGAGTTAGAGGTGATGTTCTTAGCAGCCAGGAGCCAGGGAGAGAGAGAGAAGGAGGGCAGAATTACCTGAGTTAGAGGTGATGTTCTTAGCAGCCAGGAGCCAGGGAGAGAGAGAGAAGGAGGGCAGAATTACCTGAGTTAGAGGTGATGTTCTTAGCAGCCAGGAGCCAGGGAGAGAGAGAGAAGGAGGGCGGAATTATCTGAGTTAGAGGTGATGTTCTTAGCAGCCAGGAGCCAGGGAGAGAGAGAGAAGGAGGCCAGAATTATCTGAGTTACAGGTGATGTTCTTAGCAGCCAGGAGCCAGGGAGAGAGAGAGAAGGAGGGCAGAATTACCTGAGTTAGAGGTGATGTTCTTAGCAGCCAGGAGCCAGGGAGAGAGAGAGAAGGAGGGCAGAATTACCTGAGTTAGAGGTGATGTTCTTAGCAGCCAGGAGCCAAGGAGAGAGAGAGAAGGAGGGCAGAATTATCTGAGTTACAGGTGATGTTCTTAGCAGCCAGCAGCCAGGGAGAGAGAGAGAAGGAGGGCAGAATTACCTGAGTTAGAGGTGATGTTCTTAGCAGCCAGCAGCCAGGGAGAGAGAGAGAAGGAGGGCAGAATTATCTGAGTTAGAGGTGATGTTCTTAGCAGCCAGGAGCCAGGGAGAGAGAGAGAAGGAGGGCAGAATTACCTGAGTTAGAGGTGATGTTCTTAGCAGCCAGGAGCCAAGGAGAGAGAGAGAAGGAGGGCGGAATTATCTGAGTTAGAGGTGATGTTCTTAGCAGCCAGGAGCCAGGGAGAGAGAGAGAAGGAGGCCAGAATTATCTGAGTTACAGGTGATGTTCTTAGCAGCCAGGAGCCAGGGAGAGAGAGAGAAGGAGGGCAGAATTATCCGAGTTAGAGGTGATGTTCTTAGCAGCCAGGAGCCAGGGAGAGAGAGAGAGAATGAGGCCAAAATTATCTGAGTTCGAGGTGATGTTCTTAGGAGCCAGGGAGAGAGAGAGAGAAGGAGGCCAGAATTATCTGAAAGCAAATGGAGATAATGTAGGTTGGGGTATAGAGTTACTGCCCACACCACATGGCTTAACAATCAATGCAAAGGATGGGGGATGGTACAGAGGAAATTACAGGTAAACAATTATATCTAGATGAAAGTGGCTATGTCAGTAGATATAATAAACAGATATTAATCACAAAATTAATACATATTCAGGAACAATGTTAGAGAATCCTCAGAAGTCAAGATACCTGAGTTAGAGGTGGTGTTCATAGCAGCCTGGAGCCAGGGAGAGAGAGAGAAGGAGGCCAGAATTATCTGAGTTAGAGGTGATATTCTTAGCAGCCAGGAGCCAGGGAGAGAGAGAGAAGGAGGCCAGAATTATCTGAGTTAGAGGTGATGTTCTTAGCAGCCAGGAGCCAGGGAAAGAGAGAAAAGAAGGGCAGAATTATCTGAGTTAGAGGTGATGTTCTTAGCAGCCAGGAGCCAGGGAGAGAGAGAGAAGGAGGGCAGAATTACCTGAGTTAGAGGTGATGTTCTTAGCAGCCAGGAGCCAGGGAGAGAGAGAGAAGGAGGCCAGAATTATCTGAGTTACAGGTGATGTTCTTAGCAGCCAGGAGCCAGGGAGAGAGAGAGAAGGAGGGCGGAATTATCTGAGTTACAGGTGATGTTCTTAGCAGCCAGCAGCCAGGGAGAGAGAGAGAAGGAGGGCAGAATTACCTGAGTTAGAGGTGATGTTCTTAGCAGCCAGGAGCCAGGGAGAGAGAGAGAAGGAGGGCAGAATTACCTGAGTTCGAGGTGATGTTCTTAGCAGCCAGGAGCCAAGGAGAGAGAGAGAAGGAGGGCGGAATTATCTGAGTTACAGGTGATGTTCTTAGCAGCCAGCAGCCAGGGAGAGAGAGAGAAGGAGGGCAGAATTACCTGAGTTAGAGGTGATGTTCTTAGCAGCCAGGAGCCAGGGAGAGAGAGAGAAGGAGGGCAGAATTATCTAAGTTAGAGGTGATGTTCTTAGCAGCCAGGAGCCAGGGAGAGAGAGAGAAGGAGGGCAGAATTACCTGAGTTAGAGGTGATGTTCTTAGCAGCCAGGAGCCAAGGAGAGAGAGAGAAGGAGGGCGGAATTATCTGAGTTAGAGGTGATGTTCTTAGCAGCCAGGAGCCAGGGAGAGAGAGAGAAGGAGGCCAGAATTATCTGAGTTAGAGGTGATGTTCTTAGCAGCCAGGAGCCAGGGAAAGAGAGAGAAGAAGGGCAGAATTATCTGAGTTAGAGGTGATGTTCTTAGCAGCCAGGAGCCAGGGAAAGAGAGAGAAGGAGGGCAGGATTATCTGAGTTATAGGTGATGTTCTTAGCAGCCAGGAGCCAGGGAGAGAGATAGAGAAGGAGGCCAGAATTATCTGAGTTAGAGGTGATGTTCTTAGCAGTCAGGAGCCAGGGAGAGAGAGAGAAGGAGGCCAGAATTATCTGAGTTAGAGGTGATGTTCTTAGCAGTCAGGAGCCAGGGAGAGAGAGAGAAGGAGGCCAGAATTATCTGAGTTAGAGGTGATGTTCTTAGCAGCCAGGAGCCAGGGAGAGAGAGAGAAGGAGGGCAGAATTATCCGAGTTAGAGGTGATGTTCTTAGCAGCCAGGAGCCAGGGAGAGAGAGAGAGAATGAGGCCAGAATTATCTGAAAGCAAATGGAGATAATGTAGGTTGGGGTATAGAGTTACTGCCCACACCACATGGCTTAACAATCAATGCAAAGGATGGGGGATGGTACAGAGGAAATTACAGGTATACAATTATATCTAGATGAAAGTGGCCATGTCAGTAGATATAATAAACAGATATTAATCACAAAATTAATACATATTCAGGAACAATGTTAGAGAATCCTCAGAAGTCAAGATACCTGAGTTAGAGGTGATGTTCTTAGCAGCCAGGAGCCAGGGAGAGAGAGAGAAGGAGGGCAGAATTATCTGAGTTAGAGGTGATGTTCTTAGCAGCCAGGAGCCAGGGAGAGAGAGAGAAGGAGGGCAGAATTATCTGAGTTAGAGGTGATGTTCTTAGCAGCCAGGAGCCAGGGAGAGAGAGAGAAGGAGGGCAGAATTACCTGAGTTAGAGGTGATGTTCTTAGCAGCCAGGAGCCAAGGAGAGAGAGAGAAGGAGGGCAGAATTACCTGAGTTAGAGGTGATGTTCTTAGCAGCCAGGAGCCAAGGAGAGAGAGAGAAGGAGGGCGGAATTATCTGAGTTACAGGTGATGTTCTTAGCAGCCAGCAGCCAGGGAGAGAGAGAGAAGGAGGGCAGAATTACCTGAGTTAGAGGTGATGTTCTTAGCAGCCAGGAGCCAGGGAGAGAGAGAGAAGGAGGGCAGAATTACCTGAGTTAGAGGTGATGTTCTTAGCAGCCAGGAGCCAAGGAGAGAGAGAGAAGGAGGGCGGAATTATCTGAGTTACAGGTGATGTTCTTAGCAGCCAGCAGCCAGGGAGAGAGAGAGAAGGAGGGCAGAATTACCTGAGTTAGAGGTGATGTTCTTAGCAGCCAGCAGCCAGGGAGAGAGAGAGAAGGAGGGCAGAATTACCTGAGTTAGAGGTGATGTTCTTAGCAGCCAGGAGCCAGGGAGAGAGAGAGAAGGAGGGCAGAATTACCTGAGTTAGAGGTGATGTTCTTAGCAGCCAGGAGCCAAGGAGAGAGAGAGAAGGAGGGTGGAATTATCTGAGTTACAGGTGATGTTCTTAGCAGCCAGCAGCCAGGGAGAGAGAGAGAAGGAGGGCAGAATTACCTGAGTTAGAGGTGATGTTCTTAGCAGCCAGGAGCCAGGGAGAGAGAGAGAAGGAGGGCAGAATTATCTGAGTTAGAGGTGATGTTCTTAGCAGCCAGGAGCCAGGGAGAGAGAGAGAAGGAGGGCAGAATTACCTGAGTTAGAGGTGATGTTCTTAGCAGCCAGGAGCCAAGGAGAGAGAGAGAAGGAGGGCGGAATTATCTGAGTTAGAGGTGATGTTCTTAGCAGCCAGGAGCCAGGGAGAGAGTGAGAAGGAGGCCAGAATTATCTGAGTTACAGGTGATGTTCTTAGCAGCCAGGAGCCAGGGAAAGAGAGAGAAGAAGGGCAGAATTATCTGAGTTAGAGGTGATGTTCTTAGCAGCCAGGAGCCAGGGAGAGAGAGAGAAGGAGGGCAGGATTATCTGAGTTAGAGGTGATGTTCTTAGCAGCCAGGAGCCAGGGAGAGAGAGAGAAGGAGGCCAGAATTATCTGAGTTACAGGTGATGTTCTTAGCAGCCAGGAGCCAGGGAGAGAGAGAGAAGGAGGGCAGAATTACCTGAGTTAGAGGTGATGTTCTTAGCAGCCAGGAGCCAAGGAGAGAGAGAGAAGGAGGGCGGAATTATCTGAGTTACAGGTGATGTTCTTAGCAGCCAGCAGCCAGGGAGAGAGAGAGAAGGAGGGCAGAATTACCTGAGTTAGAGGTGATGTTCTTAGCAGCCAGGAGCCAGGGAGAGAGAGAGAAGGAGGGCAGAATTAGCTGAGTTAGAGGTGATGTTCTTAGCAGCCAGGAGCCAAGGAGAGAGAGAGAAGGAGGGCGGAATTATCTGAGTTACAGGTGATGTTCTTAGCAGCCAGCAGCCAGGGAGAGAGAGAGAAGGAGGGCAGAATTACCTGAGTTAGAGGTGATGTTCTTAGCAGCCAGCAGCCAGGGAGAGAGAGAGAAGGAGGGCAGAATTATCTGAGTTAGAGGTGATGTTCTTAGCAGCCAGGAGCCAGGGAGAGAGAGAGAAGGAGGGCAGAATTACCTGAGTTAGAGGTGATGTTCTTAGCAGCCAGGAGCCAAGGAGAGAGAGAGAAGGAGGGCGGAATTATCTGAGTTAGAGGTGATGTTCTTAGCAGCCAGGAGCCAGGGAGAGAGAGAGAAGGAGGCCAGAATTATCTGAGTTACAGGTGATGTTCTTAGCAGCCAGGAGCCAGGGAGAGAGAGAGAGAATGAGGCCAAAATTATCTGAGTTCGAGGTGATGTTCTTAGGAGCCAGGGAGAGAGAGAGAGAAGGAGGCCAGAATTATCTGAAAGCAAATGGAGATAATGTAGGTTGGGGTATAGAGTTACTGCCCACACCACATGGCTTAACAATCAATGCAAAGGATGGGGGATGGTACAGAGGAAATTACAGGTAAACAATTATATCTAGATGAAAGTGGCTATGTCAGTAGATATAATAAACAGATATTAATCACAAAATTAATACATATTCAGGAACAATGTTAGAGAATCCTCAGAAGTCAAGATACCTGAGTTAGAGGTGGTGTTCATAGCAGCCTGGAGCCAGGGAGAGAGAGAGAAGGAGGCCAGAATTATCTGAGTTAGAGGTGATATTCTTAGCAGCCAGGAGCCAGGGAGAGAGAGAGAAGGAGGCCAGAATTATCTGAGTTAGAGGTGATGTTCTTAGCAGCCAGCAGCCAGGGAGAGAGAGAGAAGGAGGGCAGAATTACCTGAGTTAGAGGTGATGTTCTTAGCAGCCAGGAGCCAAGGAGAGAGAGAGAAGGAGGGCGGAATTATCTGAGTTAGAGGTGATGTTCTTAGCAGCCAGGAGCCAGGGAGAGAGAGAGAAGGAGGCCAGAATTATCTGAGTTAGAGGTGATGTTCTTAGCAGCCAGGAGCCAGGGAAAGAGAGAGAAAGAGGGCAGAATTATCTGAGTTAGAGATGATGTTCTTAGCAGCCAGGAGCCAGGGAAAGAGAGAGAGAAGGAGGGCAGAATTATCTGAGTTAGAGGTGATGTTATTAGCAGCCAGGAGCCAGGGAAAGAGAGAGAAGAAGGGCAGAATTATCTGAGTTAGAGGTGATGTTCTTAGCAGCCAGGAGCCAGGGAAAGAGAGAGAAGGAGGGCAGGATTATCTGAGTTATAGGTGATGTTCTTAGCAGCCAGGAGCCAGGGAGAGAGATAGAGAAGGAGGCCAGAATTATCTGAGTTAGAGGTGATGTTCTTAGCAGTCAGGAGCCAGGGAGAGAGAGAGAAGGAGGCCAGAATTATCTGAGTTAGAGGTGATGTTCTTAGCAGCCAGGAGCCAGGGAGAGAGAGAGAAGGAGGGCAGAATTATCCGAGTTAGAGGTGATGTTCTTAGCAGCCAGGAGCCAGGGAGAGAGAGAGAGAATGAGGCCAGAATTATCTGAAAGCAAATGGAGATAATGTAGGTTGGGGTATAGAGTTACTGCCCACACCACATGGCTTAACAATCAATGCAAAGGATGGGGGATGGTACAGAGGAAATTACAGGTATACAATTATATCTAGATGAAAGTGGCCATGTCAGTAGATATAATAAACAGATATTAATCACAAAATTAATACATATTCAGGAACAATGTTAGAGAATCCTCAGAAGTCAAGATACCTGAGTTAGAGGTGGTGTTCATAGCAGCCTGGAGCCAGGGAGAGAGAGAGAAGGAGGCCAGAATTATCTGAGTTAGAGGTGATGTTCTTAGCAGCCAGCAGCCAGGGAGAGAGAGAGAAGGAGGGCAGAATTATCTGAGTTAGAGGTGATGTTCTTAGCAGCCAGGAGCCAGGGAGAGAGAGAGAAGGAGGGCAGAATTACCTGAGTTATAGGTGATGTTCTTAGCAGCCAGGAGCCAAGGAGAGAGAGAGACGGAGGGCGGAATTATCTGAGTTAGAGGTGATGTTCTTAGCAGCCAGGAGCCAGGGAGAGAGAGAGAAGGAGGCCAGAATTATCTGAGTTAGAGGTGATGTTCTTAGCAGCCAGGAGCCAGGGAGAGAGAGAGAAGGAGGGCAGAATTATCCGAGTTAGAGGTGATGTTCTTAGGAGCCAGGGAGAGAGAGAGAGAAGGAGGCCAGAATTATCTGAAAGCAAATGTAGATAATGTAGGTTGGGGTATAGAGTTACTGCCCACACCACATGGCTTAACAATCAATGCAAAGGATGGGGGATGGTACAGAGGAAATTACAGGTATACAATTATATCTAGATGAAAGTGGCTATGTCAGTAGATATAATAAACAGATATTAATCACAAAATTAATACATATTCAGGAACAATGTTAGAGAATCCTCAGAAGTCAAGATACCTGAGTTAGAGGTGGTGTTCATAGCAGCCTGGAGCCAGGGAGAGAGAGAGAAGGAGGCCAGAATTATCTGAGTTAGAGGTGATGTTCTTAGCAGCCAGCAGCCAGGGAGAGAGAGAGAGAAGGAGGGCAGAATTATCTGAGTTAGAGGTGATGTTCTTAGCAGCCAGGAGCCAGGGAGAGAGAGAGAAGGAGGGCAGAATTATCTGAGTTAGAGGTGATGTTCTTAGCAGCCAGGAGCCAGGGAGAGAGAGAGAGAAGGAGGGCAGAATTATCTGAGTTAGAGGTGATGTTCTTAGCAGCCAGGAGCCAGGGAGAGAGAGAGAAGGAGGCCAGAATTATCTGAGTTAGAGGTGATGTTCTTAGCAGCCAGGAGCCAGGGAGAGAGAGAGAAGGAGGGCAGAATTATCCGAGTTACAGGTGATGTTCTTAGCAGCCACGAGCCAGGGAGAGAGAGAGAGAATGAAGCCAAAATTATCTGAGTTCGAGGTGATGTTCTTAGGAGCCAGGGAGAGAGAGAGAGAAGGAGGCCAGAATTATCTGAAAGCAAATGGAGATAATGTAGGTTGGGGTATAGAGTTACTGCCCACACCACATGGCTTAACAATCAATGCAAAGGATGGGGGATGGTACAGAGGAAATTACAGGTATGCAATTATATCTAGATGAAAGTGGCTATGTCAGTAGATATAATAAACAGATATTAATCACAAAATTAATACATATTCAGGAACAATGGTAGAGAATCCTCAGAAGTCAAGATACCTGAGTTAGAGGTGGTATTCATAGCAGCCTGGAGCCAGGGAGAGAGAGAGAAGGAGGCCAGAATTATCTGAGTTAGAGGTGATGTTCTTAGCAGCCAGGAGCCAAGGAGAGAGAGAGAAGGAGGGCGGAATTATCTGAGTTAGAGGTGATGTTCTTAGCAGCCAGGAGCCAGGGAGAGAGAGAGAAGGAGGCCAGAATTATCTGAGATAGAGGTGATGTTCTTAGCAGCCAGGAGCCAGGGAGAGAGAGAGAAGGAGGGCAGAATTACCTGAGTTAGAGGTGATGTTCTTAGCAGCCAGGAGCCAAGGAGAGAGAGAGAAGGAGGACGGAATTATCTGAGTTAGAGGTGATGTTCTTAGCAGCCAGGAGCCAGGGAGAGAGAGAGAAGGAGGCCAGAATTATCTGAGTTACAGGTGATGTTCTTAGCAGCCAGGAGCCAGGGAGAGAGAGAGAAGGAGGGCAGAATTATCCGAGTTAGAGGTGATGTTCTTAGCAGCCAGGAGCCAGGGAGAGAGAGAGAAGGAGGCCAAAATTATCTGAGTTCGAGGTGATGTTCTTAGGAGCCAGGGAGAGAAAGAGAGAAGGAGGCCAGAATTATCTGAAAGCAAATGGAGATAATGTAGGTTGGGGTATAGAGTTACTGCCCACACCACATGGCTTAACAATCAATGCAAAGGATGGGGGATGGTACAGAGGAAATTACAGGTAAACAATTATATCTAGATGAAAGTGGCTATGTCAGTAGATATAATAAACAGATATTAATCACAAAATTAATACATATTCAGGAACAATGTTAGAGAATCATCAGAAGTCAAGATACCTGAGTTAGAGGTGGTGTTCATAGCAGCCTGGAGCCAGGGAGAGAGAGAGAAGGAGGCCAGAATTATCTGAGTTAGAGGTGATATTCTTAGCAGCCAGGAGCCAGGGAGAGAGAGAGAAGGAGGCCAGAATTATCTGAGTTAGAGGTGATGTTCTTAGCAGCCAGGAGCCAGGGAAAGAGAGAAAAGAAGGGCAGAATTATCTGAGTTAGAGGTGATGTTCTTAGCAGCCAGGAGCCAGGGAGAGAGAGAGAAGGAGGGCAGAATTACCTGAGTTAGAGGTGATGTTCTTAGCAGCCAGGAGCCAGGGAGAGAGAGAGAAGGAGGCCAGAATTATCTGAGTTAGAGGTGATGTTCTTAGCAGCCAGGAGCCAGGGAGAGAGAGAGAAGGAGGGCGGAATTATCTGAGTTACAGGTGATGTTCTTAGCAGCCAGCAGCCAGGGAGAGAGAGAGAAGGAGGGCAGAATTACCTGAGTTAGAGGTGATGTTCTTAGCAGCCAGGAGCCAGGGAGAGAGAGAGAAGGAGGGCAGAATTACCTGAGTTCGAGGTGATGTTCTTAGCAGCCAGGAGCCAAGGAGAGAGAGAGAAGGAGGGCGGAATTATCTGAGTTACAGGTGATGTTCTTAGCAGCCAGCAGCCAGGGAGAGAGAGAGAAGGAGGGCAGAATTACCTGAGTTAGAGGTGATGTTCTTAGCAGCCAGCAGCCAGGGAGAGAGAGAGAAGGAGGGCAGAATTATCTAAGTTAGAGGTGATGTTCTTAGCAGCCAGGAGCCAGGGAGAGAGAGAGAAGGAGGGCAGAATTACCTGAGTTAGAGGTGATGTTCTTAGCAGCCAGGAGCCAAGGAGAGAGAGAGAAGGAGGGCGGAATTATCTGAGTTAGAGGTGATGTTCTTAGCAGCCAGGAGCCAGGGAGAGAGAGAGAAGGAGGCCAGAATTATCTGAGTTAGAGGTGATGTTCTTAGCAGCCAGGAGCCAGGGAAAGAGAGAGAAGAAGGGCAGAATTATCTGAGTTAGAGGTGATGTTCTTAGCAGCCAGGAGCCAGGGAAAGAGAGAGAAGGAGGGCAGGATTATCTGAGTTATAGGTGATGTTCTTAGCAGCCAGGAGCCAGGGAGAGAGATAGAGAAGGAGGCCAGAATTATCTGAGTTAGAGGTGATGTTCTTAGCAGCCAGGAGCCAGGGAGAGAGAGAGAAGGAGGCCAGAATTATCTGAGTTAGAGGTGATGTTCTTAGCAGTCAGGAGCCAGGGAGAGAGAGAGAAGGAGGCCAGAATTATCTGAGTTAGAGGTGATGTTCTTAGCAGCCAGGAGCCAGGGAGAGAGAGAGAAGGAGGGCAGAATTATCCGAGTTAGAGGTGATGTTCTTAGCAGCCAGGAGCCAGGGAGAGAGAGAGAGAATGAGGCCAGAATTATCTGAAAGCAAATGGAGATAATGTAGGTTGGGGTATAGAGTTACTGCCCACACCACATGGCTTAACAATCAATGCAAAGGATGGGGGATGGTACAGAGGAAATTACAGGTATACAATTATATCTAGATGAAAGTGGCCATGTCAGTAGATATAATAAACAGATATTAATCACAAAATTAATACATATTCAGGAACAATGTTAGAGAATCCTCAGAAGTCAAGATACCTGAGTTAGAGGTGGTGTTCATAGCAGCCTGGAGCCAGGGAGAGAGAGAGAAGGAGGGCAGAATTATCTGAGTTAGAGGTGATGTTCTTAGCAGCCAGCAGCCAGGGAGAGAGAGAGAAGGAGGGCAGAATTATCTGAGTTAGAGGTGATGTTCTTAGCAGCCAGGAGCCAGGGAGAGAGAGAGAAGGAGGGCAGAATTACCTGAGTTAGAGGTGATGTTCTTAGCAGCCAGGAGCCAAGGAGAGAGAGAGAAGGAGGGCAGAATTACCTGAGTTAGAGGTGATGTTCTTAGCAGCCAGGAGCCAAGGAGAGAGAGAGAAGGAGGGCGGAATTATCTGAGTTACAGGTGATGTTCTTAGCAGCCAGCAGCCAGGGAGAGAGAGAGAAGGAGGGCAGAATTACCTGAGTTAGAGGTGATGTTCTTAGCAGCCAGGAGCCAGGGAGAGAGAGAGAAGGAGGGCAGAATTACCTTAGTTAGAGGTGATGTTCTTAGCAGCCAGGAGCCAAGGAGAGAGAGAGAAGGAGGGCGGAATTATCTGAGTTACAGGTGATGTTCTTAGCAGCCAGCAGCCAGGGAGAGAGAGAGAAGGAGGGCAGAATTACCTGAGTTAGAGGTGATGTTCTTAGCAGCCAGCAGCCAGGGAGAGAGAGAGAAGGAGGGCAGAATTACCTGAGTTAGAGGTGATGTTCTTAGCAGCCAGGAGCCAGGGAGAGAGAGAGAAGGAGGGCAGAATTACCTGAGTTAGAGGTGATGTTCTTAGCAGCCAGGAGCCAAGGAGAGAGAGAGAAGGAGGGTGGAATTATCTGAGTTACAGGTGATGTTCTTAGCAGCCAGCAGCCAGGGAGAGAGAGAGAAGGAGGGCAGAATTACCTGAGTTAGAGGTGATGTTCTTAGCAGCCAGCAGCCAGGGAGAGAGAGAGAAGGAGGGCAGAATTATCTGAGTTAGAGGTGATGTTCTTAGCAGCCAGGAGCCAGGGAGAGAGAGAGAAGGAGGGCAGAATTACCTGAGTTAGAGGTGATGTTCTTAGCAGCCAGGAGCCAAGGAGAGAGAGAGAAGGAGGGCGGAATTATCTGAGTTAGAGGTGATGTTCTTAGCAGCCAGGAGCCAGGGAGAGAGTGAGAAGGAGGCCAGAATTATCTGAGTTACAGGTGATGTTCTTAGCAGCCAGGAGCCAGGGAAAGAGAGAGAAGAAGGGCAGAATTATCTGAGTTAGAGGTGATGTTCTTAGCAGCCAGGAGCCAGGGAGAGAGAGAGAAGGAGGGCAGAATTATCTGAGTTATAGGTGATGTTCTTAGCAGCCAGGAGCCAGGGAGAGAGAGAGAAGGAGGCCAGAATTATCTGAGTTACAGGTGATGTTCTTAGCAGCCAGGAGCCAGGGAGAGAGAGAGAAGGAGGGCAGAATTACCTGAGTTAGAGGTGATGTTCTTAGCAGCCAGGAGCCAAGGAGAGAGAGAGAAGGAGGGCGGAATTATCTGAGTTACAGGTGATGTTCTTAGCAGCCAGCAGCCAGGGAGAGAGAGAGAAGGAGGGCAGAATTACCTGAGTTAGAGGTGATGTTCTTAGCAGCCAGGAGCCAGGGAGAGAGAGAGAAGGAGGGCAGAATTACCTGAGTTAGAGGTGATGTTCTTAGCAGCCAGGAGCCAAGGAGAGAGAGAGAAGGAGGGCGGAATTATCTGAGTTACAGGTGATGTTCTTAGCAGCCAGCAGCCAGGGAGAGAGAGAGAAGGAGGGCAGAATTACCTGAGTTAGAGGTGATGTTCTTAGCAGCCAGCAGCCAGGGAGAGAGAGAGAAGGAGGGCAGAATTATCTGAGTTAGAGGTGATGTTCTTAGCAGCCAGCAGCCAGGGAGAGAGAGAGAAGGAGGGCAGAATTATCTGAGTTAGAGGTGATGTTCTTAGCAGCCAGGAGCCAGGGAGAGAGAGAGAAGGAGGGCAGAATTACCTGAGTTAGAGGTGATGTTCTTAGCAGCCAGGAGCCAAGGAGAGAGAGAGAAGGAGGGCGGAATTATCTGAGTTACAGGTGATGTTCTTAGCAGCCAGGAGCCAGGGAGAGAGAGAGAGAATGAGGCCAAAATTATCTGAGTTCGAGGTGATGTTCTTAGGAGCCAGGGAGAGAGAGAGAGAAGGAGGCCAGAATTATCTGAAAGCAAATGGAGATAATGTAGGTTGGGGTATAGAGTTACTGCCCACACCACATGGCTTAACAATCAATGCAAAGGATGGGGGATGGTACAGAGGAAATTACAGGTAAACAATTATATCTAGATGAAAGTGGCTATGTCAGTAGATATAATAAACAGATATTAATCACAAAATTAATACATATTCAGGAACAATGTTAGAGAATCCTCAGAAGTCAAGATACCTGAGTTAGAGGTGGTGTTCATAGCAGCCTGGAGCCAGGGAGAGAGAGAGAAGGAGGCCAGAATTATCTGAGTTAGAGGTGATATTCTTAGCAGCCAGGAGCCAGGGAGAGAGAGAGAAGGAGGCCAGAATTATCTGAGTTAGAGGTGATGTTCTTAGCAGCCAGCAGCCAGGGAGAGAGAGAGAAGGAGGGCAGAATTACCTGAGTTAGAGGTGATGTTCTTAGCAGCCAGGAGCCAAGGAGAGAGAGAGAAGGAGGGCGGAATTATCTGAGTTAGAGGTGATGTTCTTAGCAGCCAGGAGCCAGGGAGAGAGAGAGAAGGAGGCCAGAATTATCTGAGTTAGAGGTGATGTTCTTAGCAGCCAGGAGCCAGGGAAAGAGAGAGAAAGAGGGCAGAATTATCTGAGTTAGAGATGATGTTCTTAGCAGCCAGGAGCCAGGGAAAGAGAGAGAGAAGGAGGGCAGAATTATCTGAGTTAGAGGTGATGTTATTAGCAGCCAGGAGCCAGGGAAAGAGAGAGAAGAAGGGCAGAATTATCTGAGTTAGAGGTGATGTTCTTAGCAGCCAGGAGCCAGGGAAAGAGAGAGAAGGAGGGCAGGATTATCTGAGTTATAGGTGATGTTCTTAGCAGCCAGGAGCCAGGGAGAGAGATAGAGAAGGAGGCCAGAATTATCTGAGTTAGAGGTGATGTTCTTAGCAGTCAGGAGCCAGGGAGAGAGAGAGAAGGAGGCCAGAATTATCTGAGTTAGAGGTGATGTTCTTAGCAGCCAGCAGCCAGGGAGAGAGAGAGAAGGAGGGCAGAATTATCCGAGTTAGAGGTGATGTTCTTAGCAGCCAGGAGCCAGGGAGAGAGAGAGAGAATGAGGCCAGAATTATCTGAAAGCAAATGGAGATAATGTAGGTTGGGGTATAGAGTTACTGCCCACACCACATGGCTTAACAATCAATGCAAAGGATGGGGGATGGTACAGAGGAAATTACAGGTATACAATTATATCTAGATGAAAGTGGCCATGTCAGTAGATATAATAAACAGATATTAATCACAAAATTAATACATATTCAGGAACAATGTTAGAGAATCCTCAGAAGTCAAGATACCTGAGTTAGAGGTGGTGTTCATAGCAGCCTGGAGCCAGGGAGAGAGAGAGAAGGAGGCCAGAATTATCTGAGTTAGAGGTGATGTTCTTAGCAGCCAGGAGCCAGGGAGAGAGAGAGAAGGAGGGCAGAATTATCTGAGTTAGAGGTGATGTTCTTAGCAGCCAGGAGCCAGGGAGAGAGAGAGAAGGAGGGCAGAATTACCTGAGTTATAGGTGATGTTCTTAGCAGCCAGGAGCCAAGGAGAGAGAGAGACGGAGGGCGGAATTATCTGAGTTAGAGGTGATGTTCTTAGCAGCCAGGAGCCAGGGAGAGAGAGAGAAGGAGGCCAGAATTATCTGAGTTAGAGGTGATGTTCTTAGCAGCCAGGAGCCAGGGAGAGAGAGAGAAGGAGGGCAGAATTATCCGAGTTAGAGGTGATGTTCTTAGGAGCCAGGGAGAGAGAGAGAGAAGGAGGCCAGAATTATCTGAAAGCAAATGTAGATAATGTAGGTTGGGGTATACAGTTACTGCCCACACCACATGGCTTAACAATCAATGCAAAGGATGGGGGATGGTACAGAGGAAATTACAGGTATACAATTATATCTAGATGAAAGTGGCTATGTCAGTAGATATAATAAACAGATATTAATCACAAAATTAATACATATTCAGGAACAATGTTAGAGAATCCTCAGAAGTCAAGATACCTGAGTTAGAGGTGGTGTTCATAGCAGCCTGGAGCCAGGGAGAGAGAGAGAAGGAGGCCAGAATTATCTGAGTTAGAGGTGATGTTCTTAGCAGCCAGCAGCCAGGGAGAGAGAGAGAGAAGGAGGGCAGAATTATCTGAGTTAGAGGTGATGTTCTTAGCAGCCAGGAGCCAGGGAGAGAGAGAGAAGGAGGGCAGAATTACCTGAGTTAGAGGTGATGTTCTTAGCAGCCAGGAGCCAGGGAGAGAGAGAGAGAAGGAGGGCAGAATTATCTGAGTTAGAGGTGATGTTCTTAGCAGCCAGGAGCCAGGGAGAGAGAGAGAAGGAGGCCAGAATTATCTGAGTTAGAGGTGATGTTCTTAGCAGCCAGGAGCCAGGGAGAGAGAGAGAAGGAGGGCAGAATTATCCGAGTTACAGGTGATGTTCTTAGCAGCCACGAGCCAGGGAGAGAGAGAGAGAATGAAGCCAAAATTATCTGAGTTCGAGGTGATGTTCTTAGGAGCCAGGGAGAGAGAGAGAGAAGGAGGCCAGAATTATCTGAAAGCAAATGGAGATAATGTAGGTTGGGGTATAGAGTTACTGCCCACACCACATGGCTTAACAATCAATGCAAAGGATGGGGGATGGTACAGAGGAAATTACAGGTATGCAATTATATCTAGATGAAAGTGGCTATGTCAGTAGATATAATAAACAGATATTAATCACAAAATTAATACATATTCAGGAACAATGGTAGAGAATCCTCAGAAGTCAAGATACCTGAGTTAGAGGTGGTATTCATAGCAGCCTGGAGCCAGGGAGAGAGAGAGAAGGAGGCCAGAATTATCTGAGTTAGAGGTGATGTTCTTAGCAGCCAGGAGCCAAGGAGAGAGAGAGAAGGAGGGCGGAATTATCTGAGTTAGAGGTGATGTTCTTAGCAGCCAGGAGCCAGGGAGAGAGAGAGAAGGAGGCCAGAATTATCTGAGATAGAGGTGATGTTCTTAGCAGCCAGGAGCCAGGGAGAGAGAGAGAAGGAGGGCAGAATTACCTGAGTTAGAGGTGATGTTCTTAGCAGCCAGGAGCCAAGGAGAGAGAGAGAAGGAGGACGGAATTATCTGAGTTAGAGGTGATGTTCTTAGCAGCCAGGAGCCAGGGAGAGAGAGAGAAGGAGGCCAGAATTATCTGAGTTACAGGTGATGTTCTTAGCAGCCAGGAGCCAGGGAGAGAGAGAGAAGGAGGGCAGAATTATCCGAGTTAGAGGTGATGTTCTTAGCAGCCAGGAGCCAGGGAGAGAGAGAGAAGGAGGCCAGAATTATCTGAGTTCGAGGTGATGTTCTTAGGAGCCAGGGAGAGAAAGAGAGAAGGAGGCCAGAATTATCTGAAAGCAAATGGAGATAATGTAGGTTGGGGTATAGAGTTACTGCCCACACCACATGGCTTAACAATCAATGCAAAGGATGGGGGATGGTACAGAGGAAATTACAGGTATACAATTACATCTAGATGAAAGTGGCTATGTCAGTAGATATAATAAACAGATATTAATCACAAAATTAATACATATTCAGGAACAATGTTAGAGAATCATCAGAAGTCAAGATACCTGAGTTAGAGGTGGTGTTCATAGCAGCCTGGAGCCAGGGAGAGAGAGAGAAGGAGGCCAGAATTATCTGAGTTAGAGGTGATGTTCTTAGCAGCCAGCAGCCAGGGAGAGAGAGAGAAGGAGGGCGGAATTATCTGAGTTAGAGGTGATGTTCTTAGCAGCCAGGAGCCAGGGAGAGAGAGAGAAGGAGGGCAGAATTACCTGAGTTAGAGGTGATGTTCTTAGCAGCCAGGAGCCAGGGAGAGAGAGAGAAGGAGGGCAGAATTACCTGAGTTAGAGGTGATGTTCTTAGCAGCCAGGAGCCAAGGAGAGAGAGAGAAGGAGGGCGGAATTATCTGAGTTAGAGGTGATGTTCTTAGCAGCCAGGAGCCAGGGAGAGAGAGAGAAGGAGGGCGGAATTATCTGAGTTAGAGGTGATGTTCTTAGCAGCCAGGAGCCAGGGAGAGAGAGAGAAGGAGGCCAGAATTACCTGAGTTAGAGGTGATGTTCTTAGCAGCCAGGAGCCAAGGAGAGAGAGAGAAGGAGGGCGGAATTATCTGAGTTAGAGGTGATGTTCTTAGCAGCCAGGAGCCAGGGAGAGAGAGAGAAGGAGGCCAGAATTATCTGAGTTAGAGGTGATGTTCTTAGCAGCCAGGAGCCAGGGAGAGAGAGAGAAGGAGGGCAGAATTACCTGAGTTAGAGGTGATGTTCTTAGCAGCCAGGAGCCAAGGAGAGAGAGAGAAGGAGGGCGGAATTATCTGAGTTAGAGGTGATGTTCTTAGCAGCCAGGAGCCAGGGAGAGAGAGAGAAGGAGGCCAGAATTATCTGAGTTACAGGTGATGTTCTTAGCAGCCAGGAGCCAGGGAGAGAGAGAGAAGGAGGGCAGAATTATCCGAGTTAGAGATGATGTTCTTAGCAGCCAGGAGCCAGGGAGAGAGAGAGAAGGAGGCCAAAATTATCTGAGTTCGAGGTGATGTTCTTAGGAGCCAGGGAGAGAAAGAGAGAAGGAGGCCAGAATTATCTGAAAGCAAATGGAGATAATGTAGGTTGGGGTATAGAGTTACTGCCCACACCACATGGCTTAACAATCAATGCAAAGGATGGGGGATGGTACAGAGGAAATTACAGGTATACAATTACATCTAGATGAAAGTGGCTATGTCAGTAGATATAATAAACAGATATTAATCACAAAATTAATACATATTCAGGAACAATGTTAGAGAATCATCAGAAGTCAAGATACCTGAGTTAGAGGTGGTGTTCATAGCAGCCTGGAGCCAGGGAGAGAGAGAGAAGGAGGCCAGAATTATCTGAGTTAGAGGTGATGTTCTTAGCAGCCAGCAGCCAGGGAGAGAGAGAGAAGGAGGGCGGAATTATCTGAGTTAGAGGTGATGTTCTTAGCAGCCAGGAGCCAGGGAGAGAGAGAGAAGGAGGGCAGAATTACCTGAGTTAGAGGTGATGTTCTTAGCAGCCAGGAGCCAGGGAGAGAGAGAGAAGGAGGGCAGAATTACCTGAGTTAGAGGTGATGTTCTTAGCAGCCAGGAGCCAAGGAGAGAGAGAGACGGAGGGCGGAATTATCTGAGTTAGAGGTGATGTTCTTAGCAGCCAGGAGCCAGGGAGAGAGAGAGAAGGAGGGCAGAATTATCTGAGTTAGAGGTGATGTTCTTAGCAGCCAGGAGCCAGGGAGAGAGAGAGAAGGAGGCCAGAATTACCTGAGTTAGAGGTGATGTTCTTAGCAGCCAGGAGCCAAGGAGAGAGAGAGAAGGAGGGCGGAATTATCTGAGTTAGAGGTGATGTTCTTAGCAGCCAGGAGCCAGGGAGAGAGAGAGAAGGAGGCCAGAATTATCTGAGTTAGAGGTGATGTTCTTAGCAGCCAGGAGCCAGGGAGAGAGAGAGAAGGAGGGCAGAATTACCTGAGTTAGAGGTGATGTTCTTAGCAGCCAGGAGCCAAGGAGAGAGAGAGAAGGAGGGCGGAATTATCTGAGTTAGAGGTGATGTTCTTAGCAGCCAGGAGCCAGGGAGAGAGAGAGAAGGAGGCCAGAATTATCTGAGTTAGAGGTGATGTTCTTAGCAGCCAGGAGCCAGGGAGAGAGAGAGAAGGAGGGCAGAATTATCCGAGTTAGAGGTGATGTTCTTAGCAGCCAGGAGCCAGGGAGAGAGAGAGAAGGAGGCCAAAATTATCTGAGTTCGAGGTGATGTTCTTAGGAGCCAGGGAGAGAAAGAGAGAAGGAGGCCAGAATTATCTGAAAGCAAATGGAGATAATGTAGGTTGGGGTATAGAGTTACTGCCCACACCACATGGCTTAACAATCAATGCAAAGGATGGGGGATGGTACAGAGGAAATTACAGGTATACAATTACATCTAGATGAAAGTGGCTATGTCAGTAGATATAATAAACAGATATTAATCACAAAATTAATACATATTCAGGAACAATGTTAGAGAATCATCAGAAGTCAAGATACCTGAGTTAGAGGTGGTGTTCATAGCAGCCTGGAGCCAGGGAGAGAGAGAGAAGGAGGCCAGAATTATCTGAGTTAGAGGTGATGTTCTTAGCAGCCAGCAGCCAGGGAGAGAGAGAGAAGGAGGGCGGAATTATCTGAGTTAGAGGTGATGTTCTTAGCAGCCAGGAGCCAGGGAGAGAGAGAGAAGGAGGGCAGAATTACCTGAGTTAGAGGTGATGTTCTTAGCAGCCAGGAGTCAGGGAGAGAGAGAGAAGGAGGGCAGAATTACCTGAGTTAGAGGTGATGTTCTTAGCAGCCAGGAGCCAAGGAGAGAGAGAGAAGGAGGGCGGAATTATCTGAGTTAGAGGTGATGTTCTTAGCAGCCAGGAGCCAGGGAGAGAGAGAGAAGGAGGGCGGAATTATCTGAGTTAGAGGTGATGTTCTTAGCAGCCAGGAGCCAGGGAGAGAGAGAGAAGGAGGCCAGAATTACCTGAGTTAGAGGTGATGTTCTTAGCAGCCAGGAGCCAAGGAGAGAGAGAGAAGGAGGGCGGAATTATCTGAGTTACAGGTGATGTTCTTAGCAGCCAGCAGCCAGGGAGAGAGAGAGAAGGAGGGCAGAATTACCTGAGTTAGAGGTGATGTTCTTAGCAGCCAGGAGCCAGGGAGAGAGAGAGAAGGAGGGCAGAATTACCTGAGTTAGAGGTGATGTTCTTAGCAGCCAGGAGCCAAGGAGAGAGAGAGAAGGAGGGCGGAATTATCTGAGTTACAGGTGATGTTCTTAGCAGCCAGCAGCCAGGGAGAGAGAGAGAAGGAGGGCAGAATTACCTGAGTTAGAGGTGATGTTCTTAGCAGCCAGCAGCCAGGGAGAGAGAGAGAAGGAGGGCAGAATTATCTGAGTTAGAGGTGATGTTCTTAGCAACCAGGAGCCAGGGAGAGAGAGAGAAGGAGGGCAGAATTACCTGAGTTAGAGGTGATGTTCTTAGCAGCCAGGAGCCAAGGAGAGAGAGAGAAGGAGGGCGGAATTATCTGAGTTAGAGGTGATGTTCTTAGCAGCCAGGAGCCAGGGAGAGAGAGAGAAGGAGGCCAGAATTATCTGAGTTACAGGTGATGTTCTTAGCAGCCAGGAGCCAGGGAGAGAGAGAGAAGGAGGGCAGAATTATCCGAGTTAGAGGTAATGTTCTTAGCAGCCAGGAGCCAGGGAGAGAGAGAGAGAATGAGGCCAAAATTATCTGAGTTCGAGGTGATGTTCTTAGGAGCCAGGGAGAGAGAGAGAGAAGGAGGCCAGAATTATCTGAAAGCAAATGGAGATAATGTAGGTTGGGGTATAGAGTTACTGCCCACACCACATGGCTTAACAATCAATGCAAAGGATGGGGGATGGTACAGAGGAAATTACAGGTAAACAATTATATCTAGATGAAAGTGGCTATGTCAGTAGATATAATAAACAGATATTAATCACAAAATTAATACATATTCAGGAACAATGTTAGAGAATCATCAGAAGTCAAGATACCTGAGTTAGAGGTGGTGTTCATAGCAGCCTGGAGCCAGGGAGAGAGAGAGAAGGAGGCCAGAATTATCTGAGTTAGAGGTGATATTCTTAGCAGCCAGGAGCCAGGGAGAGAGAGAGAAGGAGGCCAGAATTATCTGAGTTAGAGGTGATGTTCTTAGCAGCCAGCAGCCAGGGAGAGAGAGAGAAGGAGGGCAGAATTACCTGAGTTAGAGGTGATGTTCTTAGCAGCCAGGAGCCAAGGAGAGAGAGAGAAGGAGGGCGGAATTATCTGAGTTAGAGGTGATGTTCTTAGCAGCCAGGAGCCAGGGAGAGAGAGAGAAGGAGGCCAGAATTATCTGAGTTAGAGGTGATGTTCTTAGCAGCCCGGAGCCAGGGAAAGAGAGAGAAAGAGGGCAGAATTATCTGAGTTAGAGATGATGTTCTTAGCAGCCAGGAGCCAGGGAAAGAGAGAGAGAAGGAGGGCAGAATTATCTGAGTTAGAGGTGATGTTCTTAGCAGCCAGGAGCCAGGGAAAGAGAGAGAAGAAGGGCAGAATTATCTGAGTTAGAGGTGATGTTCTTAGCAGCCAGGAGCCAGGGAAAGAGAGAGAAGGAGGGCAGGATTATCTGAGTTATAGGTGATGTTCTTAGCAGCCAGGAGCCAGGGAGAGAGATAGAGAAGGAGGCCAGAATTATCTGAGTTAGAGGTGATGTTCTTAGCAGTCAGGAGCCAGGGAGAGAGAGAGAAGGAGGCCAGAATTATCTGAGTTAGAGGTGATGTTCTTAGCAGTCAGGAGCCACGGAGAGAGAGAGAAGGAGGGCGGAATTATCTGAGTTAGAGGTGATGTTCTTAGCAGCCAGGAGCCAGGGAGAGAGAGAGAAGGAGGGCAGAATTATCCGAGTTAGAGGTGATGTTCTTAGCAGCCAGGAGCCAGGGAGAGAGAGAGAGAATGAGGCCAGAATTATCTAAAAGCAAATGGAGATAATGTAGGTTGGGGTATAGAGTTACTGCCCACACCACATGGCTTAACAATCAATGCAAAGGATGGGGGATGGTACAGAGGAAATTACAGGTATACAATTATATCTAGATGAAAGTGGCTATGTCAGTAGATATAATAAACAGATATTAATCACAAAATTAATACATATTCAGGAACAATGTTAGAGAATCCTCAGAAGTCAAGATACCTGAGTTAAAGGTGGTGTTCATAGCAGCCTGGAGCCAGGGAGAGAGAGAGAAGGAGGCCAGAATTATCTGAGTTAGAGGTGATGTTCTTAGCAGCCAGCAGCCAGGGAGAGAGAGAGAAGGAGGGCAGAATTATCTGAGTTAGAGGTGATGTTCTTAGCAGCCAGGAGCCAGGGAGAGAGAGAGAAGTAGGGCAGAATTACCTGAGTTAGAGGTGATGTTCTTAGCAGCCAGGAGCCAAGGAGAGAGAGAGAAGGAGGGCGGAATTATCTGAGTTAGAGGTGATGTTCTTAGCAGCCAGGAGCCAGGGAGAGAGAGAGAAGGAGGCCAGAATTATCTGAGTTAGAGGTGATGTTCTTAGCAGCCAGGAGCCAGGGAGAGAGAGAGAAGGAGGGCAGAATTATCCGAGTTAGAGGTGATGTTCTTAGGAGCCAGGGAGAGAGAGAGAGAAGGAGGCCAGAATTATCTGAAAGCAAATGGAGATAATGTAGGTTGGGGTATAGAGTTACTGCCCACACCACATGGCTTAACAATCAATGCAAAGGATGGGGGATGGTACAGAGGAAATTACAGGTATACAATTATATCTAGATGAAAGTGGCTATGTCAGTAGATATAATAAACAGATATTAATCACAAAATTAATACATATTCAGGAACAATGTTAGAGAATCCTCAGAAGTCAAGATACCTGAGTTAGAGGTGGTGTTCATAGCAGCCTGGAGCCAGGGAGAGAGAGAGAAGGAGGCCAGAATTATCTGAGTTAGAGGTGATGTTCTTAGCAGCCAGGAGCCAGGGAGAGAGAGAGAAGGAGGCCAGAATTATCTGAGTTAGAGGTGATGTTCTTAGCAGCCAGGAGCCAGGGAGAGAGAGAGAAGGAGGGCAGAATTACCTGAGTTAGAGGTGATGTTCTTAGCAGCCAGGAGCCAGGGAGAGAGATAGAAGGAGGACAGAATTACCTGAGTTAGAGGTGGTGTTCATAGCAGCCTGGAGCCAGGGAGAGAGAGAGAAGGAGGCCAGAATTATCTGAGTTAGAGGTGATGTTCTTAGCAGCCAGCAGCCAGGGAGAGAGAGAGAAGGAGGCCAGAATTATCTGAGTTAGAGGTGATGTTCTTAGCAGCCAGCAGCCAGGGAGAGAGAGAGAAGGAGGGCAGAATTATCTGAGTTAGAGGTGATGTTCTTAGCAGCCAGAAGCCAGGGAGAGAGAGAGAAGGAGGGCAGAATTACCTGAGTTAGAGGTGATGTTCTTAGCAGCCAGGAGCCAAGGAGAGAGAGAGAATGAGGGCGGAATTATCTGAGTTAGAGGTGATGTTCTTAGCAGCCAGGAGCCAGGGAGAGAGAGAGAAGGAGGCCAGAATTATCTGAGTTAGAGGTGATGTTCTTAGCAGCCAGGAGCCAGGGAAAGAGAGAGAAAGAGGGCAGAATTATCTGAGTTAGAGATGATGTTCTTAGCAGCCAGGAGCCAGGGAAAGAGAGAGAGAAGGAGGGCAGAATTATCTGAGTTAGAGGTGATGTTCTTAGCAGCCAGGAGCCAGGGAAAGAGAGAGAAGGAGGGCAGAATTATCTGAGTTAGAGGTGATGTTCTTAGCAGCCAGGAGCCAGGGAAAGAGAGAGAAGGAGGGCAGGATTATCTGAGTTATAGGTGATGTTCTTAGCAGCCAGGAGCCAGGGAGAGAGATAGAGAAGGAGGCCAGAATTATCCGAGTTAGAGGTGATGTTCTTAGCAGTCAGGAGCCAGGGAGAGAGAGAGAAGGAGGCCAAAATTATCTGAGTTAGAGGTTGTAACGGCTACCCCGGTAGTGAGAGGGTACCAGCCGTTGGAGACGTCCTTTTCTTAAGCAAGGTGCTGTGCAGTAATGAAATGCTTATTCGCCTCCACGATATCCCATTGTATAATCCAGGAGTGCTGTAAAATGTGGCAGAGTAACTGTACCATAAATCCCCCCCAAAGAACGAGACAATGCTACGTTTTGAAGGGTCAAGTAGAACTCTCTTTTAATGACAGGGAATCTCCTTTTATGCAATGTTGCCCTCTGAAGGGCTACACCCACATAATTATCACAACAGCCAATTATCTGCATGGTTCAACCCCCACGTCTCCTCCCCTCAGATAACAGGTAACACAATTAAAACAGACACAATTTTAACCACATTCTGGATGTACCCCAAATACAGGGGGTACACCTTTAAGTCCAGCACCGTTCAATATCTCTCACCCAGGGGAACAACATATACAAAAATGGCATGAATCAGACCAGGGGTTCAAAAGTTAGTAAAAGTATGTTTTTACACATAACACACAGACATTGCACATATCCCCCATACAATACACATATAGGACAATAGGTGAGTAACACCTCCCTGGCAACTTGGATACAATCAGACATTAATTAGATCATTCTTTGTTCTTATCAGAGAATGAAAACACTTTGGAAAATGCAAGGATCCTTTACAACTTTCTTATCTCTTGAATCTCTGTAACAGGATTATCTATTAGCCTAGGTCTGCAAAAGTCTGGCTAATATTCTGAGCCAATATATTCTGTAGAACATCAACCAACATACATATAGTAGGATCATATTTTAACCATAATAATCATAAAACAGGGTAAAACAGTGATGGGTTCCGTTACACACCTCCCCCGTGACCATAAGCCGGCATACACGGTCTGATCCCAACGGATCGGCCTGGGGATGTCCGGACAAAACGATTTGTTGGTCACTTCTACAGTTTGACAACCCATCAGCATTACTGCAATAAACATTTCAAGGAGAGGGAAAATACATTTTACAAACTGGTTTCAGACAATTAAATAATTAGGCAGAAAAGCATCAGCCTTCCAAATGAACTGAAGTCCTTTAGCAAAACCGTCCCAAGTTGCAGAGTACATTCCTCCCCCAGCTCGTGGTCGGGCCGCTATTGCACAGGGCCCACTGTTCTTCCCCTGTACACCCACCCAAAAAAATCCAGGATCCCATCCCAACAGTCCAGTATCCCAATGTCCAAAAGGTGGGCCACAATCTCTGTCCCATAGAAACCCCTTTCCATATAAAACATTCCTTCTCATCCCCTCTATTGTCGGCTAATGCTCGGTACTTTTGGAGGGTGGGGTCCTGTCTAGTTTCCTTCACAAGCTCTTCGGGGGTGTCCCACGCTATGGGTCTCTCTGTGGCATTAGTGCTAAGTGTCTGCTTGTGGCTTACCTGGGTCTCCCGACCTGTTGTAGGAACGTCCTCGGTACGGGTCTGTGAGCGGGTGGTCACGGGACAAGCAGCAGCAGTCGTGGGTAAAAAGGCTGAGGCTAGAGGGCCAATGTCGTTGCCCAGCACGACCTCAGCAGGTAAATTGTCCATGATGCCTACTGTGGTCTTTCCCGACCCGACTCCCCAATCCAAGTGTACCCGGGCGGTGGGTAAGCGAAAAACAGCCCCCCCTGCGACACGAACAGCAACGGTACGATTAGATACATGTTCTGGTTTCACGAGATGTTTCTGCACCAAAGTGATGGTAGCGCCAGTGTCTCTTAAGCCTTGTGCTATCTGTCCATTCACACGCACCTCTTGGCGGTGATGCTGGCGGTTGTCTGGGGATGCAGCTTGTATGGGGTTTGCCTCGTACAGGATGCCCAAACACTCCTCAGGGCTCCCTTTGGTTTCCAGGCAATGAGCAGCAGAGGTACGTGATAAAGGGATCTCTGGGTTATTGGTCGGGCGCCTCCAGTTGTTATTGGATGATCGCAAGGGGCAATAACGAGCAATGTGCCCCGGGTTGCCGCAGCGATGGCACGTCATTTTGTAAGAATCCTGGGGTTGGTGGTTAGACCCCTGAGGTTGTGGCGGTCCTGGGGGTACTGGGGCCCGAAATTCTGTGCTTGCAGCGGGCATTGAGGTGCGTGGCTCTGCTCTAGAGGTTGGTCGTGTGGACCCTTGGCTCACCTTTCTGGACTCTGCGTATTCGTCCGCTAGCCGTGCTGCCTCGGTTAAGTTAGCAGGGCGACGATCTCTCACCCAATCCTGTATGTCTGCCGCCAGATCTTGGAAGAAATGTTCCATCAGGAATAGCTGTAGTACTTCCTCTCCTGTGTTGGCATTGCACCCTCGCACCCAATGTGATGCCACCCTTTGTATATTGCTGGCCCATTCCATGTGGGAGTCTGCAGACTTCTTTTTAGACTCCCTGAAGCGGCGGCGATAAGTTTCTGGGGTGACGGCATATCTGGTGAGCAGTGCAGCCTTCACCCGGCGATACTGCGCAATATCTTCCTCAGTAAGCGCCCGAAAAGCCTCATTTGCTTTTCCTGATAGCTTTCCAGCCAAAATAGTGACCCATTGGTCTGGTGGTACCTGGTGTAGTGAGCACTGCCTCTCGAAGTCAGCCAAATATCCATCAATTTCTTCCTCACTTTCCACAAACGCTTTGAAGGCAGTGAACGGTATTTTCTTTACTGTAGCAGCGGGTGGGGGAGTATGAACTGTATGTGCCAGGGGTTGTCTAGCTCTTGCCAGTTCAAGTTCGTGCCCCCTCCTATTTTGTATCTCCGTTCTCGCTTCCCGGAACAGCTGATCTATTAGCTCCACGGATGTTGCTGGGTACATGGATAATCTCCGCTGAACCAGGTTTGTAATTTCCTCCTCCTCGCTGGCAGGGGAAGGTTGGTCCACGACCTCCATGGATCGATCCATCTCGTCCAGCTCCAGTAAGTCAGCTATCAGCTCTCTCCGTGGTCGGTTGCTGGCACTCCTTCCTCTGGTTTCCAAGAGATCCTTTAGTGTGGATCTTTTCAGTTTAGCGTACTGGGATTCCATTCAGCACTTGCGTTGGGGATGAAAAGGACCATCCCACCACTGCCATCCAATGTAACGGCTACCCCGGTAGTGAGAGGGTACCAGCCGTTGGAGACGTCCTTTTCTTAAGCAAGGTGCTGTGCAGTAATGAAATGCTTATTCGCCTCCACGATATCCCATTGTATAATCCAGGAGTGCTGTAAAATGTGGCAGAGTAACTGTACCATAAATCCCCCCCAAAGAACGAGACAATGCTACGTTTTGAAGGGTCAAGTAGAACTCTCTTTTAATGACAGGGAATCTCCTTTTATGCAATGTTGCCCTCTGAAGGGCTACACCCACATAATTATCACAACAGCCAATTATCTGCATGGTTCAACCCCCACGTCTCCTCCCCTCAGATAACAGGTAACACAATTAAAACAGACACAATTTTAACCACATTCTGGATGTACCCCAAATACAGGGGGTACACCTTTAAGTCCAGCACCGTTCAATATCTCTCACCCAGGGGAACAACATATACAAAAATGGCATGAATCAGACCAGGGGTTCAAAAGTTAGTAAAAGTATGTTTTTACACATAACACACAGACATTGCACATATCCCCCATACAATACACATATAGGACAATAGGTGAGTAACACCTCCCTGGCAACTTGGATACAATCAGACATTAATTAGATCATTCTTTGTTCTTATCAGAGAATGAAAACACTTTGGAAAATGCAAGGATCCTTTACAACTTTCTTATCTCTTGAATCTCTGTAACAGGATTATCTATTAGCCTAGGTCTGCAAAAGTCTGGCTAATATTCTGAGCCAATATATTCTGTAGAACATCAACCAACATACATATAGTAGGATCATATTTTAACCATAATAATCATAAAACAGGGTAAAACAGTGATGGGTTCCGTTACAGAGGTGATGTTCTTAGCAGCCAGGAGCCAGGGAGAGAGAGAGAAGGAGGCCAGAATTATCTGAGTTACAGGTGATGTTCTTAGCAGCCAGGAGCCAGGGAGAGAGAGAGAGAATGAGGCCAAAATTATCTGAGTTAGAGGTGATGTTCTTAGGAGCCAGGGAGAGAGAGAGAGAAGGAGGCCAGAATTATCTGAAAGCAAATGGAGATAATGTAGGTTGGGGTATAGAGTTACTGCCCACACCACATGGCTTAACAATCAATGCAAAGGATGGGGGATGGTACAGAGGAAATTACAGGTATACAATTATATCTAGATGAAAGTGGCTATGTCAGTAGATATAATAAAAAGATATTAATCACAAAATTAATACATATTCAGGAACAATGTTAGAGAATCCTCAGAAGTCAAGATACCTGAGTTAGAGGTGGTGTTCATAGCAGCCTGGAGCCAGGGAGAGAGAGAGAAGGAGGCTAGAATTATCTGAGTTAGAGGTGATGTTCTTAGCAGCCAGCAGCCAGGGAGAGAGAGAGAAGGGGGGCAGAATTATCTGAGTTAGAGGTGATGTTCTTAGCAGCCAGGAGCCAGGGAGAGAGAGAGAAGGAGGGCAGAATTACCTGAGTTAGAGGTGATGTTCTTAGCAGCCAGGAGCCAGGGAGAGAGAGAGAGAAGGAGGGCGGAATTATCTGAGTTAGAGGTGATGTTCTTAGCAGCCAGGAGCCAGAGAGAGAGAAGGAGGCCAGAATTATCTGAGTTACAGGTGATGTTCTTAGCAGCCAGGAGCCAGGGAGAGAGAGAGAAGGAGGGCAGAATTATCCGAGTTAGAGGTGATGTTCTTAGCAGCCAGGAGCCAGGGAAAGAGAGAGAAGGAGGGCAGAATTATCTGAGTTAGAGGTGATGTTCTTAGCAGCCAGGAGCCAGGGAAAGAGAGAGAAGGAGGGCAGGATTATCTGAGTTATAGGTGATGTTCTTAGCAGCCAGGAGCCAGGGAGAGAGATAGAGAAGGAGGCCAGAATTATCCGAGTTAGAGGTGATGTTCTTAGCAGTCAGGAGCCAGGGAGAGAGAGAGAAGGAGGCCAAAATTATCTGAGTTAGAGGTGATGTTCTTAGCAGCCAGGAGCCAGGGAGAGAGAGAGAAGGAGGGCAGAATTATCTGAGTTAGAGGTGATGTTCTTAGCAGCCAGGAGCCAGGGAGAGAGAGAGAAGGAGGGCAGAATTATCTGAGTTAGAGGTGATGTTCTTAGCAGCCAGGAGCCAGGGAAAGAGAGAGAAGGAGGGCAGAATTATCTGAGTTAGAGGTGACGTTCTTAGCAGCCAGGAGCCAGGCAGAGAGAGAGAGGAGGCCAGAATTATCTGAGTTAGAGGTGATGTTCTTAGCAGCCAGGGAGAGAGAGACAGAGGAGGCCAGAATTAACTGAGTTAGAGGTGATGTTCTTAGCAGCCAGGAGCCAGGGAGAGAGAGAGAAGGAGGGCAGAATTATCTGAGTTAGAGGTGATGTTCTTAGCAGCCAGGAGCCAGGGAAAGAGAGAGAAGGAGGGCAGAATTATCTGAGTTAGAGGTGATGTTGTTAGCAGCCAGGAGCCAGGGAAAGAGAGAGAAGGAGGGCAGAATTATCCGAGTTAGAGGTGTTGTTCTTAGCAGCCAGGAGCCAGGGAAAGAGAGAGAAGGAGGGCAGAATTATCCGAGTTAGAGGTGTTGTTCTTAGCAGCCAGGAGCCAGGGAAAGAGAGAGCCTGATATGAGGACATCACCTATGTTTGATTGCGCATGTAGCTCCATTTACTGTATACGGACTCATAATTGGGTATATTGATTACACAGTTCGAGCTTACTACATTCCTACCTGTGACAAGACCAATCTCGCCACTGTACATTGGAGGAGCCTGGTTGCCCGCCTGGTGCCTTTTGACTATGGACCTGCATTTAAATACTTTATTTTCCTATGCAGAAAGACTTTGGTTCCATGGCCATTGAACTGTATGTGTGGTCTAAACGCCATTCAGTATTAATGTGTGCTCAGACCTAAGCTATCTGCAGATATGTTCTGGGTTATAATATGTTGTGGTTATATCTGTAAAAATATTGTATTGTGTGGTATGCAGTCAAATATCTTTGGTCTCATATACTTGGTCAGGAGTTGCCCATCTGCCTCGTTATCCTATCTGCTAAAACACACAAGAGATAGCAGAACAAAAGGGTTTTAGCAGACAAGATGGCACCATGAACAATAACGGGAAAGGACTCTTGAATAATGAGATGGCCTGGAGTTTCCCCATACTCCCAGCAGGGGAGTAAGTGAGCTAGAGATGTTACTCTCTCCACCGCCAGAGGTAGAATGAGCAGTTAGCCATGCCTAGTGGGTGGCTCCTGGGGGAGGGGACCCCTGGTTCCCACGCCTTAAACCCGTCTGATTGACCAGAGGTAATTAGGGGTTGACCAAAGGTAGTCATTGCCCCTACTGTGTATGTGAAGTGTTTAAAAATTTGTTTTGTTTCAATAAAGATGAGTTCACTGCTTGACCCTCAAACACAGAGCTTATGTCTCGTTCTTGGGGGGATTCATGGTATGCTGTTACAGACTGACTGCCAGGAGTGTAAGCATCTTGGGGCGCTTTTCCTGTTCAGCTGCTAGCAGCTATTCGTGAGGTTCCAGTTCCAGGCTTGGAGCATTTTCCCCTTGGATCCAGTTTGGGGGAATGGGTGTCCTGCAGTAGCTGTCCCTATATCACTGGACGGGCAGATCAACTAAAACGGCCTTGGCACCCCCTTATATGTGTGGGGGTACCGTTACACTACCAGCATACTACTATAAGCTACCTGGCACTATTACCTATTAGAGTGATCCACTGCACAGTAGAATTTACTTTTTATTGCTGTTTGTATCCACACAGCTACCTTACAGTTCACACTTAGGTAATGGGGAGGCTATATTACACCTTTACTTGGGGATAGCACTGTCTCCATTAGTATTGAAGGTCTACATCCATAGACTTTCGGATCTCCCACTTACCTCACAGTCCACCTGTGCAGTGTTCCCCACATTAGCCAGCTATTTGGGTTTATCTACCTGGTTACGGCCTCCTATCCTTCTCCTGCTTATTTTTACTTATTTTTTATCTCAATACACTTCATGTGTTAGGTGTTTCATGCTTTCAATTTGTAACAAATAAAGGTTAAGTTTTATTATATTGGTCTCCGACTAGTATCTTTCTTAACATTCTATTTACTTTGGTACTAATCACCACACTATACTTACACTGTTTTGGGTTACGTGAAGATGAGAGTAGAGATGTGGGCTGTGAGGATGTAGTGAGGCTTTTCATGTAAGTGTCGAAAGTTTGAATCTTATTACGCAAACCATGGGGAGCCTATGGAGAGACTTATAGAGAGATGCAGTGGAGGAGGTGTCATGAGAAGGTAAGTAGGTGTATTCTTGTAGAGGCATTCATCATGGGTTGAAGTTGGCCATACTGTTGAAGTTCACTACACATTGGATTTCCCTTTTAATTTGTAAGGACTGGAAGCGCTGGTACCTTTGTATCTGAGCAACCATCTTGGTATCTCTAGCAATCTTCCCTCTGTAATGCCGTGGCCCATGTACACCAGAGCTCCTGAACTATCAAGGTACATAATAACCATAATACATATCCCCATATTAAATGGGTTCCTAGTACTAGCTAACCAAGCCAAGAACCTATTTGCAGTCTGGCTGACTGCCACAGGCCCTAAGAAACCATGTCCCACCCCACTGACCACTGGTAGTCTCTCCCAGTTGGAAAAAGGTGCTAAACCAGCAAGACAGTCCTTTTCTGTGGGTTAGTCATGTTGTGGAAATTAGGTGAATTAGTGTTACCTTGCAGAAAGCATGGTGGAGCTCCTGTTGAATGTAAACAAATGACCACAAAACCTCAGATGCTTGAGAAATATATAACAAACTGATAACATGCAATATGGGAACATAAAATACTTTTTAGAGAAAATAATAAACTGATCTGGCTCTGCTTACGTCATGGGAGATTCTATTTTAGACCAGTAGTCTGCCTGTAGCTTCAGGGGAGGGTTATCTTATGGGGTCTTACTCCTCAGTAGATTTCTATTTTCATGTGGTTTAGAGAGCAGTGTTCAACACAACATTGATGATTTAAAAAAAACCCATTTTTTTTTTCACATAATGAAGTCAAGTTCTTCAAGAGAGAATACTATTAATATGACAACAACGGTCCTTTAATTAAGACTCCGGGCAGCCTCTAAGAGGAATCTGAAAGAAACCAGAGTATGAACATGAAATAGCCCATACAGTGGCATTGGAAGGGAGACGTGACATTTCTACATCCAAAACAAAGTGGTGGTCTTCAGTGCAATCCCTCTAAAAGATCCAACTCAGCAACAAATATTTGTCCTCTTATTGTGTATTAGTCCTCATTCCTCTGCCCTTGCAGCACTGAATGGAGAAATACTATGGCTGTGAAAAGCAAGGCTCAACTGCTGTCTTCATTTCTTTTTCCTGACTACTTCAGCCAGAAAAGTTTGTCACTTTATCACAGCCTCGACCAGACACAACACTGTAGCCCCATAACTCCCTATCCAGTAGATTTTGACTGACAGAGGCAACCAGGTGTTCCTGTCTTTGAATGTCCACTTGGCTAAGGATATGTCTGATGCCATATGTAGAGTCTTTTGTAGGGATTATGAAACCTTGAGAGTAGTCTTCGGACAGTGGTCAGAATGGTAAGTATCCTGCAAGGTATTAAAGAGAATTGGCAGAGCCCATACAGGGAGATGAAGCCTGACTTCTCTTGGGAGCCCAAAGCTAGTGGGATCTGCCAGTAACCTGTGGATAAGTCTATATTGGTCAAATGGGTAGTTCATCTAATTGGTTAAGGGATTATCTATCCTGGGCAAGAGATACGCATCTGTGGTGGTACAGCTGTTTAGAAGTAGTTTTTTCTGCAACTAAATTAAAAGGTGAAGGTTTGAATCTGATGATATTCTGTCTTGCTCAGCCCTTGATGGCCTGCTAAGAATGTTGTTGGCAATACCTAACCAAACAATACATAACTGGAAAAAAAATAATCCAAGTAGATTTTCAGACCTGGTTGCCCTGACTAGGGACAGTGATCCAATTTCACAATGCAGCCTTGATCTTTCCCACCTTCACCGTCTCAGCCATGGTTAGTGGTCATGGAAAGACCACATGGTGGCTCCTGCTTGAACACCTTGGGCTTGACTTAGTGAAATAAGTCAGTGGAATTTTTCTGACTGCAATGTGATTTATCAAGGCCAGGTTCTGTTTGGGAGACATTTTGCTGCTCCTGGCAATGAGGTACAATATTCTCATATCAGCAGTCCATCTTGCCCAGGTCAGTAATAATCCCATTTTTCATTTCAAACTCACAATATTCATACCCTGTTCCCCAATTAATCAAAATCCAGGTGATGGATATTAAATGTTGAGCCCACCACCAGTCACGGTGTCTGACAATCATTGCTGAGGTAGAGAATAATCAGCCTCTGTGCATTGGACTCCTACTGACAAATGTTTCGCAATACACGGATGACATGGGAAAGGTCCAAATGTGTTCTGAAAATTATTAAAGTTACAGCAGACCTATAATTGTCACTTATATATCCTTTGGTTGTCTTGTAACTATGGCTACAGGAATGTAGACATTCAAGAGCAAGAGGGAAAAAACCCTGCGTTTCCGTGACAACTGATGAAAGCATGACTGCATGAAAGCAAAAAAAAATGTAATAATAATAACGAAAGTGCTGCATCTTTTTGGAGCTAAATCACTGAGGATGCAAGTGGTATCACCACGAGCTGCGCAACGACCCCGTGGACTGGTAAGCCTGCAGGTCTATGTATCTCCGTCCATTGTGATGCTTACAGTGTGGTTGTGTGTACCCTGGGGACTAGCACTGAAAATGAGTAATAATGGCCCCTCTAGCAGGCTTGATGCACTACAGACAGACACCAGATGAGTAAGAAAGCTGCAGAAACTCTTCAAGTTGGGTACCACCTGAGACCTACTGGAGCTAGCCTGGAGCTCCTACAGAAGGACATAGAACCCATCAGAGCTTTTAGTACATTACAAAGGTTTTTTTTACTTGGAAATTGAGTGAAGTGAAATATAACAAAACTTACATTGAAGGGACAGAACTATCTACAGAAGGAAGCTGCTACTCCTCCCAACATGCTAAAAAAACACGGCAGAGATCCCAGAAATCACAAGTAGCCAACACTTGGTTGTTGTGAAAATTTTTAGTAGAAGTGATTGAAAACTTATTTTGAAAGTTGAGTGTTTATTAACATAAATTATCTATACAGGAAATACTCCTTCTCTCAATCTCCTTATCGAGGGCCATTAATTAACTCTCAATGGGGGTGATAAAGAAGAGCAAGCCAGCATGGCTAAAATGTAGGAAAGCTTGCAGCTTTTAATTACATACAAAGTTGTGCAAGCTCGTCACTCAACACTGGTACCACCTGTTGCACTTGTATTCATGTACATCCCCATGTGCATCCCCATGTGCATCCCCATGCATGTACACCCCCATGTACAACCCCATGTGCAACCCCATGTGCATCCCCATGTACATCCCCATGTGCATCCCCATGTGCATCCCCATGTACATCCCCATGTGCATCCCCATGTACATCCCCATGTACATCCCCATGTGCATCCCCATGTGCATCCCCATGTACATCCCCATGTACATTCCAATGTGCATCTACATGTACACCCTCATGAATATACAACATATCAGATTCTGATGGCTGCAATGTTCATGCTTTTAATACGGCCAAACATCTTCAGGACTTTTCAGAAAACAACATTATAGTCCTTTTTATGTAACACAAATACTCCAAAGGTTAACAAAAACTTTCTTCAAATGCAGTTTTGCAGCATTGTCAGGACCTCACTTTAACAAATTCCAGTTTAGGTGTGTCAGCTGCAGCTAATCAGTCTTGAAGGAGTAAATCGTTTCTTCATAGAGTCCCATAACTCAGTTTGCGGCAACATAGGTAAGATTTCAACATCCCGTAGGGTTTTTCCGCATGTAGCTTGTAGAGCGTTTGCGGAGAGCTGTACGAGGCCAATTTAATAGCCGTATGTCTAGCGGGCTCCGTAACAGACTACAGCTTTTCACGTTGGGGGAATTTAGTAGGGATGCTAGAGTATGAGCTGCAACTTTTTAGTTACAGTTAAAGAGTCAATTTACATCAAAATGCATTGGGCCCTATTCTGCTACCCAAATCGTAAACTTAAACACACTTAAAATCACTCTTAATATGGCCACATATTCTATTAGTTACTCGCAATCCGATTACGAGTTCCCCGTCCACAATCACTACCGGCCAGCCAAACCCACAAAACTGGCCTTAAAACTCATTGGTTTTAGCACAGGTCGAATATTACGAACTCTAATTAATTAAAATTGTTAAAATCGATATTCTATGAGACCCGCAAATAAAGTCTGACCCGCAACTGAAAAAAGCCTTATGTTTCGGTCAAAAAGTACTAATTAGGACTCACATGGGCTTTTTCATACACTTATTAGAGCTGTAACAGCAAATAAACACACAATACTGTACTATAAAAGCACGGGAAGGCTGGAAAGACATTAGGAATAATTGCACAACAGTCTCAAACTCACAAATATGCAATTAAAAATATAATTTTAACTGTTATTTCTAAATAATATCAATCCCAGGACTCAAGGGGTTAACACTTATCATGAAACCCACATGGAATAGAACAAATAATCTAATGCATTTTATAGAAAGCGAGATTGTGAGCCCAATCAGCAAATATTACTTATTGGCACAAATTAATTTTTAGCTTCCGATTGCAAATTAATGTAACTTCCATGTGTTACTGAGCCCATGATGAAGGTCTCATTTACTATTGGCTGTGTCTAAGAAGTAAATTATGGGTTTGTTTAAATCTCGTCAGATCACATGATCGCACCCCCTGAAATCAGACTCACAAAGGCAGGGTTTAAGAGTTTGAGTCAATAGAATACATCTAAACATAATTACATAGTAATTGAGGTTGAAAAAAGACTTTTAGTCCATCAAGTTCAACCTTTTAAGATCTTCTCTGATCTGCAGTATTCAGTTTAATTTGTTAATTAATTTGAACAATTTGTTAATTGTTCCAGAGGAAGGCAAACAGAAAAAAAAAACCAAGTGAAACTTGTGTCTAAAAGAAAAAAAAATGAATTCCTTCCTGCCCCCAGATACTGGCGATCAGATTCCTCCCTGGATCAATACTCCCTCTCTAATTATCCAGGATTACCCTGAATGTCCTTTTTATTTAAGGATTTATCCAATCCCTTTTTAAAGTTATCTATCGAATCAGCTGTCACCACCTCCTTTGGTAGAGAATTTCACAGATTAACCCCCCTTACTGTGAAGAACCCTTTTCTTTCTTTAAGGTGGAATCTTTTTACTTCTAATCTCAAGGGATGTCCTCTTGGCACAAAAAGGCCCCTTGACTGACCTTGGATGTATTTATATAAGGTAATCATATCTCCTCTTAGTCGCCTTTTTCTAGAGAAAACAAGCTTAATTTGGTAAGTCTTTCTTCTTAACTTAGCCCCTCCATTCCCCTTATTAGTTTTGTTGCCCTCCTCTGTACCTTTTCCAGCTCTAAAATGTCCTTTTTATGTAGTGGTGCCCAAAATTGTATGCCATATTCCAAATGAGGGCCTAATAGGGATTTGTATAGTGGCAGAATTATATTTGCTTCCCTGGCTTCTATACCCTTCTTAATACATGCTAATATTGTATTTGCCTTTGCAACTGCAGCTTGGCATTGAGCACTGTTACCTAGGTGGTTGTCCACAAGCACTCCCAAATCCCTTTCAGTATCTGATACACCTAGATTTGCTCCATTTAGATGATAAATTGCATGGTTATTTTTCCTTCCCAGACGCATAGCTTTACATTTATTTGTATTAAATCTCATCTGCCATTTAGATGCCTATTCCTCTAATTTATGTAAATCCCTTTGGAGGGAAAGTATATCATTTTCTAATTTAATTACCTTGCACAACTTAGTGCCATCAGCAAAAATGGAGACAATAATTTCAAGTCCTACTTCTAAGTAATTAATAAATATGTTAAAAAGGAGAGGACCTAATACTGAACCCTGAGGAACCCAATTACCACATTAGTCCAATCTGAGTATATTCCAATTACAACAACCCTTTGCTTCCTGTCTTTTAGCTCTCAATCCATGAGCAGATATTTACTGCAATTCCTGCATCTCTTAGTTTGCACAATAGACTTCCATGTGGCACTGTATCAAAAGCCTTTGCAAGATCCAAAAAGACTACATCCATTGAATTACCTCCTCATAGAAACTAATTAGGTTTGTTTGACATGACCTATCCCTCATAAATCCATGTTGACTACTACTTTTAATCCTGTTCAAATAGACATATTCTTATATATTATCCCTTTAAATATTTAGAGAAAAAACACCCGCAGCCAAATTACGTGTTCAAGTAATTTGCAAGCAGCAAATAGAATAGGGCTCATTGTCATCAACAAAGAGCAACACATTCCAGCTCTGACTGGAAGGCAGTCCTAAATGGTAAAACAAAAACTTGTTTCATCTCAATATAATACACCTCCATCAATGAAAAGAATCTGCTCCTGTCTAAACATAAACTTATATCTGACCATTGTGGACAGTCAGTAGCTCCCATCCCTTGATAACCTAATAAGAGGTGGAGACAAGCAGTTCAAGTGCAGGTTTGCAATGTGATGTTTGAAAGTAATATTGCTGGTGTAAATCATTTAATATTAACTGGTTTGTAGTAAGCTCGAAAAGAAAAACTGAAATCTTCATGCAAGTGTTTATTTATTGGTTCTTGGTGACCTGTCTCTGAGTATTTATATGTGTTTGTTGATAACTGTCTAATTAGTCTGTATACTGGAAGTGATAATTACCAGAGACTTCAGATAAATACTTCATCTCATATTTTACTCTGTTAAAGATATCGGTACTAATAGTATCAGCTTTATTATCCGTTATTCTCTAGACACGTATCAGATACTGTTAGCTCTTTTATCACTAAAGAAATAAAAATAATGTAATGTAAAGCTGAAATATGTGGGGGAGATCCACTAAGCTATTGTATAGGAATCCTATAGGAATAAGAATACATAGCACAGCTTGTGATACTTAGGGAATCTCACCATTAACAACTACACTATTGATTATGTTTGTTTAATGGTTGTATTGAAACCTACTATGGAACCGATTAATTAGTCAATCTCCCCTCATGTTATGCCTAACTTAATCTACTCTTATGTTTGGCATTTGTTTTAGCGTCATTCAGTCAGTTACCACTCTTTGTGACCTCATGGCACATCTTTATGCCCATGGTCAATTTGATCCACTTGATATTCATGGCATAGACACTGGACTGGGTTGCCAGTTCCATCTCCAGTGGGCCACAGTATACAGCTCCGGGAATTCCCAACCCTACTGAGCTTCAGGGTGGTGTGACCTCTTGGTTCCCTGGCTGGAATCAAACCCAGGTCGCAGCGTTGAAAGGAACAAATCCTAACCGATGGACCACCAGAGTTTGGTTTGGCATACCATCCCATTATTTCTTATCAAATTGTTTTTAGCACCCTTATTGTGCCCTTATCACATCTACTGAAAATCTTAACAAAATAATACTACAAGAGGGCATATAAGACTGCACGCCATTTAAATAGACATGGAGAGAATGTTTTCTTTGTTACATCAGAAAGAGGGTATTTGCAAAGTATTATTATTAATATTAAATATTAAAGTGTAAGAAACGGCAAAAGGTCTGTCGCCATCAAAGCAGAAATAGTAGAAAAAAATGAATATAATAGTTAATTAAAAGTTGTATTAATTTAGTTTAAACTTTGTAATAACGTTTCCACCTGAAGAGTACACTGCACACATGACACTTCAGTTGTATTTCGTTAATAAGACTAATATTAAGAATAAGATTTTTTATACATTTTTAAGTATGTACATAACTGCAGTTTCCCAGTCTGTCTAGGGGAGAAGTTCGGCTTTCTCTGCCTGCACGAAAAGATTATAAAGAAATGACCTGCTGCTGGTGATTCACGCAGAGAAAACGGCATATGTGGAAAAACAAGCCACGGAAAGCTATTCAGCGACTGTTCTTAGATATAGCAATCTTCCCTACATGTCGGCGTCAATAACGTGCTACTGAAAGGGACAAAACCACCAGCAATTCAGAAATGTAACATGCAGCGTTAACCCTTTCATGGGCAGAGGACACAGCAATATATTGCTTGGCAATTTGTTACTGCCCCTCTGCCTGTGAAAAAGTTAAAGTGACACACAGAAGGTTCCAGATGTGGTATAATTTAGCAGTTGGATACTACCAAAAACATGTATTTTCCTGCAGGAAGTTTGCAATTTGATGCTGTCAATCAAAAAGATATTGAATAGTTTTGTTAGTGAGAGACCATTGCAATTATTAATAAGCGGCTGAGGCATTGAGCCCACTGATTCAGTGCAGTTGGCTGCACAAGGACGATACACACTGTGACAGCGTGATACAAAGTGTTTCTGTGAGCCACAAACTTTACAAAGCTCCAGGAGGTGTGAAAGAGTTAACTTACCTGAGCAGCTGATTAGAAGCACCTGAGTACAGCTGACTTAATACTGCTATTGGAATTTGGGTGGGGCAGTTTGGACTGCAGCTGGCAGGCTCAGAGGCTGTAAAACAACTGGGTGCACATTGTACTCTTTGCATAGGTGGATCAGAAAGTTTTTCACAGCTGAAAAAGGAACATTTTAATGTTTAGCTTACTGTAGATTAATAACATTCAACTTATATCATACTTGTTATCACCTATTGTTTTATATTATACCATATTTGGGCCCTCTGCTTTGTTTTGTGACCACTCTATAATAAGATCCCATAACAAAGTATGAAGACATAACCTTCCCGGCTTTTGCATCACGGTAGCAATGCCTGGTGCTGTATACTTTCATTGATCCAGCCACATTTTAGTGAATGTGAAATGCAAGACCAAGAGGTCATGCTTTGATGTTGTCACTCTATTCCCTAAAGACTGCTAGGGCAGACTATAACTACAACACACCTCTGTTTAAGACTTTATACCGTGAGGAAGCTAGTGAATGGAGCAAACACGAGTCAATTATTTTCTTTTTGTGGGGGCCTGGGGAGTAACAGAATTTTTTTATAGATGAATAGGATTTATACTATTGTATAAATATATACTGTATATAAATATAAATAAATATATATCTATATATATATATATATATATATATATATATATATATATATATATACATACACACACATATACAGTGCCTTGCAAAAGTATTCACCCCCGTTTACTTTTTACCTATTTGGTTACATTACAGCCTTAAGTTCAATATTTTTTTAATCCGAATTTTATGTGGTGGATCAAAACACAATAGTCTAAGTTGGTGAAATGAAATGAGAAAAATATATACATAAAACAATTTTTTTGAAATAGAAAACAGAAAATTGGCATGTGCGTATGTATTCACCCCCTTTGTTATGAAGCCCATAAAAAGCTCTGGTGCAACCAATTGCCTTCCGAAGTCACATAATTAGTGAAATGATGTCCACCTGTGTGCAATCTAAGTGTCACATGATCTGTCATTACATATACACATCTTTTTTGAAAGGCCACAGAGGCTGCAACAACTAAGCAAGAGGCACCACTAACCAAACACTGCCATGAAGACTAAGGGACTCTCCAAACAAGTAAGGGACAATGTTATTGAGGAGTCAGGGTTAGGTTATAAAAAAATATCCAAATCTTTGATGATCTCCAGGAGCACCATCAAATCTATCATAACCAAATGGAAAGAACATGGCACAACAGCAAACCTGCCAAGAGACGGCCGCCCACCAAAACTCACGGACCGGGCAAGGAGGGCATCAATAAGAGAGGCAGCACAGAGACCTAAGGTAACCCTGGAGGAGCTGCAGAGATCCACAGCAGAGACTGGAGTATCTGTCCATAGGACGACAATAAGGCGTATGCGCCATAGAGTTGGGCTTTATGGCAGAGTGGCCAGAAGAAAGCCATTACTTTCAGGAAAAAACAAAATGGCACATTTTGAGTTTGCGAAAAGGCATATGGGAGACTCCCAAAATGTATGGAGCAATGTGCTCTGGTCTGATGAGACTAAAATGTAACTTTTCTTCCATCAAAGAAAACGCTATGTCTGGCGAAAACCCAACACATCACATCACCCAAAGAACACCATCCCCACAGTGAAACATGGTGGTGGCAGCATCATGCTGTGGGGATGTTTTTTAGCAGCCGGGACTGGGAAACTGGTCAGAGTTGAGGGAAAGATGGATGGTGCTAAATACAGGGATATTCTTGAGCAAAACCTGTACCACTCTGTGCGTGATTTGAGCCTAGGACGGAGGTTCACCTTCCAGCAGGACAATGACCCCAAACACACTGCTAAAGCAACACTTGAGTGGTTTATGGGAAACATATATATATGGCCAAGTCACAGCCCAGACCTCAATCCAATAGAAAATCTGTGGTCAGGCTTAAAGCTTGGCTTTAGGGGGGTGAATAGTTATGCACATTGACTTTTTCTGTTATTTTGTCCTATTTTTTGTTTGCTTAACAATAAAAAAAAACATCTTCAAAGTTGTGGGCATGTTCTGTAAATGAAATGATGCAAATCCTCAAACAATCCATGTTAATTCCAGGTTGTGAGGCAACAAAACAGAAAAAATGCCAAGGGGGGTGAATACTTTTGCAAGACACTGTATACACACACACATATATATATATATATATATATATATATATATATATATATATATATATTAATATAAAATGAGTTGGCACCAGAGAGGGGCCTGGGGGGCAAAACAAAAAAAAAATAAGAAAATTAAAAAATATATATATATATAATATAGTTTATATATATATATATATATATATATATATATATATATATATATTTAAGTCACACCCGCCAGTTTTGGGGGAGTACGCTCACCCCGATTCTCTCTCTCGGATACGGGTCGCAACTTTTCGACACCAGCAGACACTTCAGATTACAGCATAATTTCTGAAGAGACAGGCACCAACAGACCCCTTTTCTAAGGATCTCAGAATCACCCACCATGTACCTTTGATTAGTACAAGCAGACTCAGACACCACCTTTGTTTAGTGTGTCCAAAATCAGACTGCCACTTCTTTATTGTTACAGAGATACAGTAAAACAAAACACAGAAAGATGACACAAAACACCAAAGACTTTCCCCAAGTTCTAGCCCATCCTCCTGGGCAAATAGCTTGCTATCCTCCCTCCATGACTAAAGCCAGAGCCTTCACACGTGGCCGATCGCAGGGCCATATAAATTGTTTAGAATAACTGATGAACCCCAAGCAGTCCAGTGGGCCCTTCTGTTCATGACAACATATATATATATATATATATCACATATATAGTTGTGAGCAAACGAGTTGTTGCTAATGCTTGCGGGCTCGCGTAATGAGCCGCGGCCCTTGCAAACAACATACGACACAGCAACTGCGACCCTCGCAAACTTTACGTCGTAACGTAAACAACATACAACACAGCAACTGCGACCCTCGCAAACTTTACGGCGTAACGCAAACAACATACGAGACACGTTACCACTCATTACGACCTCGCAAAAATTGTCCGCAACCCGTGGACAGGAAAAACTGAAAAACACAATAAATACACACAACACATACATAAAAAGCTTACCTACAGCAAGAGGGAGCATCCAGGACCTCAAAAAATGAAGTTACACCTTAATTTAACTCAAAATAAAAGAGTTTAGACACTCAAAAATTCTCTAAGCGAGAGAAAAAATGGCTGCCAAACAAAACGAAAACGAGGCTACAGCACTCTAAACAAGCAAAACACCACAAGAAACACGCAATACTCCACAAAACACCTACGGATATTCCGCTACAGACGTATACCACAGATTACCCGCCATTTTAGAACAATGCAGAAGTACACAACTACGCTAACGGTTTGGTCTCGCGCACGCACACTATTACACTGCACACATTCATCACGCTTACACAGCAGCTCCACACCACTAATGCTGCAGCAACATCAAAACAGATTGCCAGCTCTTCAGCACAATGCTTCCTGCATATATTACTTCAAAATAGGTAAAGTATATTACTTTATTAATCTATTAGTTATTTCATTATTATACACCAAATAGCATTAGCTCACTTACAATTTCATTGCCGTAATTTTTTGAGGGGCAATTCGCTAGTATATATATATATATACGGCACCAGAGAGGGGCCTGAGGGGCAACAAGGAAATGTGTGTGCCCTGGGGCCCTCCATTCTATAGCTGCGCCACAGTTTTAAGTGATATTCTAATCTATCTTTGTTCCTTATATGAACTCAGGTATTCTATATACTGTGTAATTATTATTATATATAATGTGTCTGTGTGTGCATGGGGTTATATACCAATATTGCACATGTGTACCAGGTATTTCCTAAACACAATGGGCCTCATTCAATTGTGATTTGGCCAATTGAATACGGCTCTATATAAGCACACAGCATATTTTTTTACAGAAGTTTTTAGTTAGTGAAAACCTTACTTTTGGTTAGATGCTTACTAGCTAAAAACTTCTTTAAAAAAAAATTGTTATGTGCTTATTTAGAGCCCTATTCAATTGGCCAAATTGCAATTGAATGAGGGCCAATGTGTGACAATGAGAGTGTGAATGAGTGGGAGGTTCATGTAAGTGACTAATATTGTGTGACATAAACTTTCTGTAATTTAGTGAAGTGTATAGTGACTGCTCATTGTGTATCCTGCAAGAGAGCCTAGCCGGGTAATATCCTCTAAATACGGAGGGATTTCTTAATGGTTAAAAAGAAAAAAAGGAAGGAAATGTCTATTATACAGAGCACCATCTTAATTACCGTAACTCTTTCATAGAAGGAGGGTGAAAGGGCTAACACAATCTGGATCTATTAAGTAAAGATGGTAAATGATGTGATATTTGTTGCCACTGAATCATTAAAGGACGACTATGGTGAAAATGTTCCTATGTGGTCTTCAGAAAACCAAAAGGCTTATTTTCCCTTCTCACTTACCCCTTAGCTGTGCATTCTTCTAATGTAAGTAAACTCTTTGGCAGTGAAAGCCAATCATTTTAGTGTTGTGAGCAAAAATAGGGAAAGCACTTTCTAATCCAAACTAACAATATTAGCAGCTGTGTAAGCTATGGACGTAGATGATATTTGGGGAAAATCTGAATTTTTTAAGACTCTGTATATGAGTATAGGAATACATTTTGTGCTTGTTACATCAATTCCTCAGAGCTGTGGGTGTATGTTTTTGGGAAAGGGGTGGGAAATGAGGAAACAGAGAGACTTTGTTGAGATAATTAGATAAGACTGAAACCTACACCACACTCCATTCCCCTTCACTGGCACTGAAGCAGATTCCTTGCTTCAAGAAATGCAAACATATCTTTCCAAAAACTTAAACTCCCCTCTCACACACACACAACTTCCACCTATATATCATGGATTCCCCTTTAGACCAGCAGAGTCATCACATTGGTATTTTTTTCTTTAACACTATCAGTATAACATTCTTTCCTGCTTAAAAGCAAATCTAAGTTTGCTGGATTATGAATGCATCTGATAGAGGAGAATTAATAGTGTATGAAACATTTTATGTGCATGAAAAAATACCAAAATAGATCAAAGTAATCTTGGAGCAGCCAGCAACGTACCAGGCTAGACGCATGTGGCAGGAGCTCTGCTCCTCTAGCTGCTGAAACGACATACATTGGAGAATAGTTGCCCCAGCACCACAAAAAGAGACATTGACAGGCCCCCGTTGTCCCCCTGAGCACAATATGTGAGAAGCAGGGATTCAAAGCAAGTGGCCTATGGCAGAGGCCTACAGAAGAAGCCTGCGCAGCAGTGGGATCCGACCTACCTCTATCCCCTGTTCAAACTCCCCTGAGCCTCCCACGCGATTACCTCATGACTGGGGCAGAGACTTGCACCGAATGCCGGCGTCAAGTGGACTCTCACTCACCAACAGAGGAGCCGCAACGGAAAGCTGGTGAGGAGGTCGCATCCCGTGACCTGTCGGGTCTTTGGAGCGCAATCTGCAGCAGAGGAGCATGGAGCGTGGCGCCTGAGAGGAGCGGCATCCTTGCTCCATTTTATTTCAGCTCATCAGGGCTAGCAAGCTAAAGTCGCGTGGCTCCACCTAGTCTCCTCACCCCACAGGGTTTGGAAATGAAGACGGGAGAGTCAACCCTTGTTGAGGGTTCTAGGCTTCACCACTGTCATGGCTATTATAGACTTTACATTTATGAAACGCAATGTACAGGGCTTTAACTCCCAATTTAAGAGGAGGAAAGCTTTCCTGTACTATGGAGAAGTTAAAGCATCCATTCTATTTTAGCAGGAGACACACTTTTCACATAATCATGTCCTAAAATATCTACACAAAGACTATCCTGTATATTTCTCAGCGACCCAGCCCACTAGGAGAGCAGGCACCTCGGTACTTTATTCACGAGAGTTCCCCTTTAATTTGGAATCTAAAAAGGTCGATAAAGACGGGCATTATATTATCCTAAAAGGCTCTGTACATGATGAGTCCATTACGCTAGTCTCCATATACGCTCCCACCACATCCCCACATAAAACTCTACTAAATATTCTGAGGATTCTGGAAACACAGGCCTGCGGGAAAGTGATAATAGAGGGGGGACTTTAACTTAGCTTTTGATCACAAATTGGATAGATCAAATAGTCTAACAAATGGGCATTTTTCCAGTAAAATAAAACAGATCACTAAATCCCTACATAAGTTAGGCCTGGTGGATTCATGGAGGGGACACCACCCCAGGTCTTAAGAGTATACATATTATTCACATACTCATGGGTCATATTCGTGTATTGATTCCTTATTAACAGACTCTTCTCTCCTCCAATTGACTCCTCCAAGGATGCTAAAATCCTCCCTTGCACTTGGTCAGACCATTCAGCAGTCCTGGTAACCTTAAAATTAGGATCTCAGCTTAGACTCCCATATGCATGAAAATTTAACGACCTGTTGCCCACATTTCCCTCCATACAAGAGCAGATGTCTAACGACCTGCAGCTATACTTCTATCTGAATCCTCACACAGATGTGGGAATTGGTTGGACCTGGGTTGCCTATAAGGCATTCATGAAAGGAACTTGTATAAAGTTAGCATCAGGCAATAGGAAGCAGTGTAAGCAAAGAGAATTGGACTTCATGGAAGAATTAGGGAATCTAGAAGGTCAGAACCAAATGAACCCCAAGCCCCAATTGCGCTGAAAGATTGATACATGTCGACTGGAATTGGATACTCTCCTATCCGATAGAACAGAGAAGGCCCTCCGGCGCACAAAACATTTACTTTATGTTAAAGCTAACAAGCTGGACTCTCTGTTAGTAAGGAGGCTTAAAACTAAATTTAACATGGCCAAGATTACTAGGATTAGATGACCTACTGGCTCAATTACAATGAGCCAAAATGAAATTCAGAAAACATTTTTTTAATTTTACCAATCAATCTACTCCTCAAAGCTTCAAAGTAAACCAGGGGCCATTCAATCCTAATTAGATCGATATGTCCTACCCTCCCTGTCAGATCAAAACTTAACTAAACTTAATTCAGATATCACAGTTGAGGAAGTTCAAGCAGCCATTAAGAGCCTCAAGACCGGCAAAGCCCCTGGACCTGATGGGTTCACTAATTCATATTACAAAAGGTTTGCTAACCGACTATCCCCTTATCTCTGTAAATTGTTTAATTTGTTTCTGGATAATGATGGGATGCCCCCAGAAGTCAACCAGGCTGATTTGGACCTTTTTCCCAAAGAAGATTGGGACCTCCTTGAGGCCAAAAACAACAGATATCTCTTATGAACTGAGATATTTAACTCCTTGTTCTTGATGACATGGACCCCGTGGCTAGACTCCCAACATAGCATTTCAATTAGGTAAACTATTCTTGTTTCTTTCTTTATTTATTCTTTTATTTTATTTTCCTCCTTCTCCCTGTTTAGTTCCCAGTTGGTATTCTTCTTTTTTCTTTCTTCTCTCTACTTCTCCTCTTTTGTTTTTTGCTTTTGTTTCTATTTTTTCCCTTCTTCTTCTAGAATACTTTAACATGTTTTCTTTAGTATTAATAAGCTCCTGGTTTCATATATCAGGAAAGTTTAAGTTAAGACTTGAGGAGGGAACTCTTCTCTATGTTAATCACAGAAAATGGTAAAAAAAGGTGAGAAGGCAACGGATAAACCATAGATTGATTGCAAGTTTTGCTTAAGCCTGGCCTTATTTTATATTTTTGATTTGACATTCCAAATGCTATTCATTTTTTCTCTTAGTGCTCAAGGTTGTCATAACATTCACGTATACTCAATACTATTGTGGAATCTGTAAAATTTTCAATTTGATTTGTTGTTGCTTATTGTTTATTGTCTTCAATAAAAAGATTGGAATAAAAAACATACCAAAATAAACATTTAAACACCTACCTTGAAGTTAGCAAAATGTATTGTAATTTCTGACAGTTGAAAATTAGGGCTAACACCCCCTCCAAACCCAGGCTAAATGAGCATTCATTTCATAATTTGTTTTGGGCAATCAGGTTAGCTGGACCATTTGATTTAAACTCTGGGGTTCCAGTTTGTGCTGCAAAGCAGCCTGGGATTTATGTTAGGTGCTATGGCAGCAGCACAGGCAGAAGGCAAAATGGAGTCATATTCCAACAGTGACCTGGGGCTGACATCAGTGCTCTCCTATTGGCTGAGGAAGAAACAGCAGGTGACTAATTGGTTAAATTGATCCCCTAATGCTGCATGCTGATTAGGTGGGGATCAGGGGCCTGTGTAGATACCCCTCTGGGGATGTCGACATAACCATTAGAGAGATTTGTAGATATTAATAAAATATATATATATATTAGATACATACATATAGGCTGTTTTTTGCCTATAGAGTGCAAAAATGTAGTAATCCATGAAACTTGTATATGCCTTTAATTATGCTCATAGACTCAAAAATTTCAAACAACTATATCTTTCTTCATTGTGCAGAAATCCTTTAATAAAAATATGTTAAAAAGTAAAAGACCTGAGAAGCTGTTACAAGCTCCAAATCTTGGAAAACTGTTAAACATCAGGATCCTCTCCAGTTTTTCCTCCACCTCTATCTACACATCCCTTCCTTTTTCTTTCTCTTTCACCTCTTTGTCGTGTTTTTTTTTCTCAGCCACAAAAGTTGGAAAATGTAGGAAGGAGATTCACAGGACCTCATTCAAATGCGATTTGGCCAATTGAATAGGGCTATATATAAGCACATAGCATATTTTTTTACAGAAGTTTTTAGTTAGTGAAGACCTTGCATTTGGATAGAAGTTCACTAACTAAAAAGTTCTGTAAAAAAATATGCTCTGTGCTTACATAAAGCCCTATTCAATTGGCCAAATCGCATTTGAATGAGGCCCACAGTCTAGCATACTCACTTGTCTATGCAATGTTTTACTTTGATGTGAAACTTTATTTTACAATTAATTACTGTTTGTTGCTATTTAAAGTTTGCTAAATAAATATTATTGAAACCAAAAAATAAAATGAAAGACCTAACACTGAATCCTGAGGAACCCCACTTACCTCATTAGTCTGAGTATGTCCCATTTACAACAAGCCTTTGTTTCCTGTCTTTTAACCTGTTTCTATTGATTTGCATATATTTACTACAATTCCTGTATCCTTTACATTTGATCTTTTTCAAGGGGATACATTTCTTTATATAATCCCTTAGCAACCATTAGCAACCATTATAAGAACAGAGAAGAGGCTTATTGGTCTATAGTGGATTTTCTATTTTCCCTCCTTTAATAAAGGTATCACATCTGCTTTTCTTTGGCCATGTGGTAACGAACCGGTGGAGACTAAGCCTTGAAAAAATTAGATTTGGCTATAGCAGAGCCCGGTTCCCTCAGTACCCTTGTATGTCTTCCATCAGGACCTCATACTTTATTACCATTTATTTTTTCAAATCTCTTTTAGATTTCTTCCTGTGCTAACCAATTACCACAGTGGTCCTTTAACTGTCATTATGTAATTAACTGTGATTATTTAAATGTTACTGTAATATTACTCATTATAGAAGCAGGTGTCTTAGAAGATTTTCCTCTCTGCTGTTTTGTTCCTATAAGTGTGCGGTAATCTTAAGTGCAGCTTTCTATTAGAAATGGATAAATAAAGGCATGAAAAAACTGTCAGCCCAGTAACTCCAACGCGAAGTCCGCAGCGGCTAGAGACTCAAAATTCCCCTGTGTTACGGTGCTATTAAATTGGAAGGGGCTGCGAGCTACTGGCCGGAGATGCAAAAGCACAACGCAGTCTGTTGCTTGCTGGATGTGCGGCCGTGAACATTATCAATTAGTCTAACCCATAGTAAAGGGTTAGACATAGCCAATGACAATAGTGATTGCATTCCAGGCTAATTAAAGCCTGCGGGAACTCCCGCAGGCTCCCTACATCAACCCCACTTCAAGTACCCCCCCCCCCCCCGACATCCAAAATTAACCTCCCTATGCTGGGGGGCCCCATTGGGACACATGCAGTGTCCTTATACTACCCCTTGAAGCGGGGGGGTCCTGATCGGGAAAAATTAACCCCCCTAGCACCTAAAAATAAGCCCATCACTCACTGGGCTCTATCTAGACCCTTGTGAGCCTCTAAGTAACCCTATCAGTCACATAAGGGTCTATACAGACCCTTATGGGACAAGACTTAACCCTCCCAATTAACACTATAGGTGCCATAAGGGTCCTCCAGGACCCTCATGACACAAAGTCTAAACACTACACTATTAACCCTTATCTACCCTATCCCATTCTATTAACCCCGTCCAACTAATTAACCCACCCTCTACCCTATTAAACGCCCCTCTACACTATTACCCCCCCTCAACACCATTACAAAAGAGGGTTCTTGTGCATGCTCCACTAACATTTAGAAATGGCACCTTCTGATTGGCTGAAAATGCTGTCAATCATATTTCAGCCAATCAGAAGACACAAAGGTAAGACAATCAGAATGGGATACACGCCTATATCCCATTCTGATTGGCTGAAGTAACTGTCCATAATTTATAATCCAATCAGAAGGCGCTATTGCCTTCAGTTAATCAAAATGTGATACACCCCACAGGGTTTATACCATTCTCATTGGCTCCAAGCATCTGCATCTTCTGATTGGCTGCAATCTGATTGACAGTTACAACAGCCAATAATTTCTAATATTTAGCAGAGCATGCACGATAACCCTCATTTGCGGTGGGGAGCTCCGCAATGGAGGAGCTCCATTAGATTTCTAACTTTTTTAGACCGTCAGGTTTTTTTGGGAGGGGCCCTGCCTGTGAAGTCTTTGAGGAAGACGGGGGCATTGCTGGATGGGCATTTTGGACAGCTAATTGGCCTATTTAAAATGTAATATAAAACATGTGTATGTATTTATGTATTAGTTTTAATGTTTCTTTTATTTTAGGTGTGACTGGACCTGTGGACATTTATGGAGGGCCCTTGTCTGGGACGAAGAACAGAATGCCATTGTCGCTGGAGGGGCAATTGGGCAATGTAAGTGATCTAGTTTACCCTATTCTAGTTTTAGTAAGGGGGGTTGTAGAGAGAGCTAAGTCTTATTCCATAAGAGTCTGTATATAATCTTATGGGACTGATAGGGTTAATTAGTGGCTCATGAGGGTCTAGATAGACCCCCATGAGGGATGGGGTTCATTTTAGGTGCCGTGGGTGTGCTTATTGTTCCCCCTGCTGCAGGGGTTAATTTTTTAGTTAGCGCGGATGCTTTAGGGACCCGCAAGGTGGCAAATTAGAATTTTTAACTGCCGCAGGGGTTCCAATCGGGACCCTCGCAGCAAGGGTTAATATAGGGACACTGGGGGGATCCCGATGGGGACCTCCTGCATAGGGGGATTAATTTTAGGTGCCGTGGGGGTACTTCAAGTACCCCTGTGACAGGGGTTAACAGTTTAACTGCCGCAGGTGTCCCGATTGGGACCCCTGCAGCATGGGAATTAGTCTGAGGAGCAAGGGGGAGCTTTATGGTCTGGAGGGAGGTTTGGGGGCCGGAGCGGGGGTCTCTTCTGCTGCTCACGCAGCAAATGTAAAGGCTTTTAAAGCCTTTGCGAGTCCCCCCTAGCACACGTTGGGCTTTGGGCTCCATTTGCGGGTTACAGGCTAGCTCAAGGGGGACTTTACTGTCACCGTTTAGAAATTTCCATTGGCTCCTGAGCAGGCTCTTGAACTTTTGACTCAATCAGTTCAGCATCGTAAACTACAAAAATGAAATTTAAAACAGCAGTTTCTTCAATCCACTAAAATGAAACAATAACTAGAAAACTAGTCAGGTTTTATTACATTTACATAGTTATAATTCTCTAAAAGTGATGTTTATTATATGTTTATTATAAAAGAAACTAAATGTAGGTTGAAGTTGCACTTTAAGTACCTCTGAGGCAGCAGGTAAAATGCTTAATTCAAAAAGCAAACATACACATATGTAATATATATATATATATATATATATATATATATATATATATATATATATATATATATAACTGTATTTCTTGGAATTATGAGCTGGAAACTATTTTTTAACTTGCTTTTGACATTCAAATGTGAACACAGATGTACTTTTTATTTACTGTACTACTGTACGGTGGAGGCTTCTATCGCTCTTTTGCCCACCATATTATAAATGATTGTTGTGGTGAACTACCTACTCATAAGGTCCACAACACAAGCTGATCCCGCCCCATGCTGATGATAGACAGTAAGCTTGAAACGTCTGTCCATGGGTATGATTCCCAGCTTGTGTATAATCCAACCTTGGCTTTGCATAAAAGCTGTGTAATGCAGCGGTAAATAAGCTTAGGAAGTCATGTTTAAAATGGTTTATGGATTGACGAGCGACACATTTGTGGGCACATTTGCAAGTCCCTGCTCAGCTTCCCAGAATGCAGTGTAATAACTGTATTTCTCGGAATTCTGATGTGGAAACTTGTTTTAGACATTCAAATGTGAACACAGATGTACTATTTATTTACTATATATATATATATATATATATATATATATATATATATATATATATATATATATATATATATATATATATATCTGGGTAGCATCCATAATATATAGAGTATACTGCAATCCCACAGATATGGCTTTGTAGATTATGGCCACCAGGTCCTGTCTATGGCACACAAGATGCCAATTTTGCATTTTACTAATCTCAGGAGAGGCCCAAAGCACATTTTGGAACAGGTAGAGAAGAGGTTAAAATTGAGTCGTGTCATTTCATACGCCCACACAGAGCTGCAGTGGCACAGGCATTATAAGCAGAAAAACCATATTAGCAGGCACGGTCATTAAAACTCTAACCACACTATGCCAGCTGGCCCCCCATAACCGATCTCAGGAAGGGAGGGCGAGGACACCCGCTGAATCTACATCTTAAACCCACGCCGTGGATTGATCCTGCACAGGTTAGCAAGGGTAATAAGGAGGGCAATGAGGGGCAAAGTGTTATTAGAGAAGCCTGTCCAATCATCACAAGACCCAAAGGTGTAGCACATCCCCTAGAAAGTAATTAAGGAAAGTAACAACTGAGGATGCTGATTGTAAGTGCAACCTGCAATGTCTGGATGATTTTATGGAGGATTAACAATAACCGTGTGATGGTCTTCATGAGTCAGAACACAGTAGAGTGCAGCAGAAAGTGACACAACGGAGGATTCATACATATTATAGTTTAAAATTATAGATAATAACAAGTACTTTATTAGTTGAACTCTAAGTAAGCTCTGTATCTTTTGCTAATTGAAGCTAATATCCAGTAATTGCAAATTAATACCTGGGGTTCTGAATGTATAATGTAATCAGCTCAATTAAAACCTGGGGTCTTAGCATGCCCAGTCTTATTTTACACATGATTTATACTGAAGACTATAAACTAGAAGTCCAAGGGGGTAATCAGCAATTGTTGGCAATCTCATGCCATTCTTACATGTTACTACCTACAGTATTAAATTATAAACAATTTGGAACCTGAGCTTTTACTTTGTGTTCTTTATATTGTTTATATTAGATCATGTGTGACATTGTTTTACATCCATATGTAATGGAATTTGTGTTGTTTTGTTGCTCAGTCGTGTTCGGTCCTCTTTGTGACCATATAGCCCATAGCATGCCAGGCACATATGTCATCTGCAGTCCCTCTGAGCCGCCTCAAGCTCATGTTCTCTCCCTCCAAACTTCTGTCCACAGATCTTCAGGCATTCTGTCTACCATGTCCAGTCCCTTATATCTATTCTTTACCTCCACTACATATTGGTAGTGGATATTATGTATTTTGTATCCTCTTGATCTGATTTTTTTCACTTTCTTTTCCTCAGTTTCATTTTGAACTTTACAATAAGAAGCTTATCATCCTAGCCACAGTCAGCCCCACTGCGTGTTTTTGCTGACTGTATAGATCTCCTCCATCTTTGGATACAAAGTATATATAGAATTCTGCTAATTGCTGAACTGCTTCAAGGCCAAACTTGCCCGTTATTTCAGGTACATTTTTTCCCTATGTCACAACCCAGACATTAGGGCACCCCTAACCCTCCTGCTTTAGCTTACATGAACAATCTCTATGTGGTAAGATTTTGTGTTCACCTCAGTGCCCAGCATGCCAATTAAGATCAGAACATCATTCAAGGAGAAGCAGAATAGCAGATGTATTGCCGACTATAACTTTAATCCTTTAATAAGAAAAACACAGAATACAAGAAATAGTAGCTCACACCTTTTCTTAGTGCATCAGACAGACTTAGCCTTTATTATCCTTATACAAATGTTTTAAAACAGCACAAAAGAATCCACCCAACATGGCCCCCCCATTATTAGCCTCTCTTAAAGGGTCTGCTTTCTTACTGTGACCTCTCCACCCTAGGCCACCAATCCCCTCTCCCTGGTTGCCAGATACATCAGAGCTTTATGATCACACGTGAGAGGTTTGCAAAGGGGTAGAGGGCATTCCTATTCAAGGAAAGAGACCAGGTGTCTCGCAAATTGCTCTTTCTGGTGCCATCAGAGTCAAGAAGTGCACACACTTACTTCTACTATCTGGGGGAAGGAAACATCCACCATATTTCACACAACAATAGGAAATAAGCAATAAGATATTCACACAGGCTGGGGTTACAAATAGTCCATGATTCGGGTACCAGGTTTCCCTCAGGGCCCAAACAGTGCATAGTCCCCAAAAGCCCAGTGGGCCCTCTGGACATAACACATTACTTTAACAATCCAATCTCCTATAATCAGAGTAATGTCTTTTCTTGGTGTTATATCTATGAGGTGTTCAATATCTTTGTAGAATTAATGTTAAATGGCTTGCCTTGAATTTCAATTTAAGTAATTCTGTAATTTATTGGGTTGTTACCGAGCCCTACTTTGGCCATCCTTTAATTGACTATGAGGGCTACTCCATTTCTTCTGTGGGATTCTTGACCACATTAGAAGATCTGGTGGTTGTCTGATATGAAATGTCCAATTCCAGTCCATTTGATTTAACTAATTCCCAGGATATCAATATTTAATCTAGTCATCTCATGTTTGCTTTGGTTCACGGTTCTAACATTCCAGGTTCCTACACTGAATAGCGGACTTTCCTTTCCCATCCAGACACATGGGCAGCTGCGTGACCTCTCGACTTTTGCCCAGCCACTTCATTAGATCAGGTCCTTGCCCTCTGCTCTTCCTCGGTAATGTGGAAGACACCTTCTGACCTGAAGGGCTCATCTTTTGGTGCCATATTGTTCAGTTTGCGAAAAGAAGGGCTGCATACGTTCATCTCGTGTGAAAACAGAGTCATGCCACATTGCTCATATTATAATACAAAGCAGCAGCTAATGTAAACTTAATCGATAAAGGAAATGCACCATTATAAAGTCAACAGGAAAACAAAAAAGAACATTTTAACTGCCTGAGGTGGTGGGTCTGTCTCCATCTACATCCCGACACAACTCGTATTGTTTTTCTAGAAGCCATGATATAGGCATTGTTTTCATCTGACTTATCTTCCCTTATGCCTGTGCTGTGTGTATTACCATGCTTTTTTTCAAATGATTAAGAAACCTACCAGATGAAATAAGCACCTCTCTCATGCAGATAAACAATGTGAGTCATGTGCAAGGAGGGAGGAGGAGAAGGCCCCAGCATCCCGAGCAGGAAAAATAAATTAAAACCATTTTCTTTTTATTACAGATGACTTTTCTGTAGACTTTATAAAGGTGCATTTCCAGAACTAATAAGCGATGGATGAACTATATACTCACAACCCTTCACCTTGCCCTTTAAGTGAATTTATCACAAACAAACATTAAAGAGCTGAGGTACATATATTATTTATATTTGTGCATGGTTTCCCAATGTTATCTGTCATGTCCATTTAAAAGTAACATCAATGCAATAAACTGTATTTGTTGAAAAGAAAATGCTGTAAATGTGTGTTCATGTGCCAGTCCCATGATTGAGGCCTCGGCTGTTTTTCACAGATGTGTTCCATCCCCATGTGCACTTATTTCATTATTCTGACTCACACTATTACTCATAAGGAGAGTTACCCGCCCCCTGTGCTTGTCACAAGCTCACGTTTGGGGTCTGGTGACTCACTGCTATGATCTGCAAGAGATACACAAGAAGAAGAAAATCTAGGGAGGGGGCTCTGAGAGGACCACAGGGGGCAGCAAAGGAGTGAGTACGTGTATGGAGCAAAGAGTGGGCATGAGGGAGGAGTGATAGGACAAGTTATAGGAAGAGGTTATGTAAAGCAGCACGAGGAGGGGCTATGGGAGTTATATGGAGAGATAGGAGGAGTTATGGGAGTTATATAAAGCAGTAGGAGGAGGGGGTAATATATTGTATTAGGAGTTATAAAGAGGGATAATATGGAAAGATGGAAGAAGTTATGGGAAAGGAGTACATGAGGAGGGGCTTTATATATAGCAAAAGACTTATAAGGAGGAGTTATGCGGAGAGATCTTAGGAGACATATATATATAGCGCACAGGAAAAGCGCTACATAGTAATATGAATTATGTGTATGGTTATATGGAGAGATAGGAGGAGTTATTGGACGTTATTATAAAGACAAATAGCATCTGTATTTAATAATATGAGTAATAGGAGAGGGAATGACTGAATAAGAGGCATTATAGGCTTGCGTAAGAGGAGGAGTTATATGAAGGTGATACATCTGGAGTTTCAGGAGGCAGTATTATGCAGTAATATGAATTAAAGGGTGGGATTAAATAGACACACTAGGGTGAGTTATATGGGGGGCATATATGGAGTAATTGGAGTTAAATTGATCACTTATAAGGAGTGTGAGGAAAATGTATAGGGAGGGGCTTTATGTTGTAATAAAAATAGTAGTTACGAGTAGTAATAGGTCTTTTATTGAGGTGAAATATGAGGAGTTATATGAAGGGTTTATACAGTGCAATTACATGGTTAGTAAGAGGAGTTATAGGGAGCAGTAATAAGGCTGCTATATTGCACAACAGCTCCACGACTTGCAGCTTTCGAGTGGGTCGGGGGATATTCATGATTTGGTGAGTTGATAAGTCACACATTTTATAACCATTACAAAAACTTCTGTTTGCATGAAGAATAATTGTTGCAAAGGTTAAACATGTTCTTTTAAACCATGTACAAACTGCTTCTGGAATAAAGTCAGAACCTCCTTCGGACAAACTCTTTTAAGGGTGTGTCAGGGTACTGCATCAGGTGAGTTATGGACCTCTATGGGGAAAAACTGCTCCCTGCAATGGATGAAGCTGATACAGTTAATAAAAATAGGTTCTCCCGACTGTTTAGGGATGAAAGGGCCCATGGAGTTCAGAAATGGCCCTTGCTCCTTAAGTATGTAAAAAAATCACATTGGCGGCATAAAAAACGTTTCTTAGAGAAAATAAGAATTGTAGAAGATGTCATCTTGCCTGGATGCATCACTTCCTAGGATCAGTGAAGGGAGGGTGGGAAAGAGGAAAAGTTAGGGGGATTTGTTATATAATTGGATATAATTGGAACTTCACAGGCCCAGAAGCAGACAGCTTGTATCAGTAGATGCAATGCCTGAAACCCCAAACTGTAAGCACTCCTTTCACACACACACAACAGGGTACAACAGAGGCATTGGAATGGTTTCTAACTTTATGACATTTTCCCTAATTGTAGTCTTGGTTAGATTCAGTATTTTCAAAGATATATATTTTTTCATTGTACAGTGATCCTTTAAAGGGACATGTTTTAACCCTTGTAACATGTTTCCATGCAAAGGAAAACATTTGTAATGTTTACAATCTTGTCTTTTAAATACATGTGACCTCAGTGTCCGTAAGTTAGAATATGAGTTGTGGTTTACCCCACATACAGTAAGTTCTGTCTCCAGGTTACCATGCTGTAAACGCCCCTGTTGATTTCCCTCCGCTTCCTCTTTTTGAAGCCGGTTCTTTTATCACCATATCCTTTTTGCAGAATTACTGTGTGTTTGGCCTCGACAGTGACAGAGGACATCTGGGGCCTTCAGTAGATTTCACCCAGACCTGGTGCTCTGACATGTGAGATAAAGGGTTTATCTTCACGGGAAGACCCTTCATGCTGCAAGCACCGTGTCTTGTGGAAGCAACAAATACCATGCAGAGCACCCAGGAAATAAGAGCAAGGCACAATTTCAGTGTCAGCGCCACAGGCACGCACGCTCCACCCCAGGCAGACACTGTGCTACAATGGCATCTCTTGGACAGAATAGGTAAGCATGATCGAAATTGGAAAATTGTTGGTATTATTAATTTGTAACATGCTCAACACAGGTAATGTGAAAGGAAAAATACTGCTACAGAAATTGAGGGCCCTGTCCCAATGGCAGCTAACTCTGAGAGTGGGTGTAAAGGATGTTAGAGACAAAAGGGATGAGGTTACGTGATGGTGGTCTGCTCAGGATCCGTGGCAAGTTTGGTTAGTGGACATTAGAGATACCGGTTGTAAACTGAATTATTATTATTATCGTTTATTTGTAATACGCAAACATATTCCGTAGCGCTATACATGGGTTACAATCAGGGCAAAAACAATAACAGTATTAAGACGTTGTGAAGGATGGAGGGCCTGTCTTTGAGCTTAGAATCCAGTGGCCAAAGTGCTTACAATCTAATTATTATTATTATTATTCTATTCAGATGACTTTTCAGAAATAATTTCAAGTTGTGAAAAGAGGGGGAGAGTCTGACAGAGCAATGTAGGGAATTCCTCAGTGTGAGTGAAGAAATACTTTAGAGATGAGTAGGAGGAGGTAATGACGCAAGGTGTGAGGGCAGAAGTTAGATCAGTATATGGACATCAGATTTGAGATTTAGGGTACAGTATTATTGAAGTGAAGGTGGAGTTCTTATCTTATTCCTCCGGAAGAAGCCTTGAGATATATACATTTAAGATGGGTTGAATTGGGTGAGGAAAGGGAAGGCCAAATAGGAGTAAGATGCAGCAAGGTAGGACATAATAAATGTATTAGGATCTTGGATGTGTCTTGTGTGACCTAAAGATGGATTTCAGAAATATTTTGCACTGAATGAATGAGGGGAGTGAATGACAGAGTATGAAGAGTAAATCAAGACAGAAAGTCATACAAATAACTTTTAAATAGAAAAAATATTTTTGTATGCCTCTGCTGGGCCTTTCGGTGAAATCATGATACAAAGGTGGAAGCTGTGTGCGTGTGAGGAATGTTTACATTTCCGGAGACATATGGTTGCATTTCTTGAAGCAACTAGTGTGCTTCTGGGTCAGTGAGGGAGAAGGGGAGTGTGTCAATGTCAGTATTTCCAATTATCTTATGAAAAGCGTTCTGTTCTTTTCTTCCCCTCCCATCATCCAGCTCTGAGAAGTGATGTAACAAACACAAAATGAATTCCTGTACTTATAAAGAGATTTCAAAAATACAGATATTTCAAAAAAATGTCCATGGCTTACACAGCTGCTAATATTAATATTTTGGTACATACTTGACAAAAAGCATCTTTTTTCTTGAACTGCAGTGGTCCTTTAGGACACTGCAAAATATCTGAGACTATTCAGTGATATAAAGGAATATTATTTTTACATACTCCCCTCAAGAAGTCACACTGCAGATGAGCAATTATTGGCCTTATGGTGCCTGTCTGGCCCACCTTTGTAACAAAAAACATCTTACTAATCTAACGTCTGCAACTTTTTCTTATGATAATGATGCCCGCTTGCAAACCTTGGCCGCACAGAGCAGTGTCTTCAGTGATAAATATCAGTGTCTGGCTTTTTACAATAAAAAACATAAGTTCTAGTTACATGTAGGCAGTGATACTTTTCGAGAGCAACATAACATTACATTTGTAAACTTTAAACCAGTATGAACCCGATTCAATTGAGCAATCAGAATTTTTTATTCAATTGACATCTTTTTGCGGGCTCCGAACAGGTTAAGGCCTTGAAAACTTTGCGATGGTTAAACCCGGAAATTACAGCCTCCCGAAGCCTTCAATCTTTCACTTACGCAAGAATTACGATGGCTAAAATCGCAATTGCTCCAATTCCCCAAGGCCGCAAATGTTTTCACACCCGCAAATGGCAAATGTAGGAGAAAATCCTATGAGTGCTAGAGTGGACCCGCAAGGGGGATAAACACCTGTTCGCAAAGTTTTCAAGGCAGTAACTCGTAACCCGTTTGGAGCCTGAATAGCAAATTAACTTAAAGCCTCACTTACGGGCTACAGTAACGAGCGAAAGCTCAATTGAATCCGGCTCAGAGTTTGGCTGTAGTTAGGTACTTGTTTATTAAAACATTTTGATACTTGACTCTTACTGAAGGGTCAGTGACAAAACACAAAATAAACATTTAGCCCACATATCCAATGACACATATAGTACAATGTCATGCCCAGGGCCTGACTGGACTGCTGGGGACTGTGGCCTGGGGCTGGGCTGGCCAGAGTTACCATGTTTATTACTATGGTTATGCATTTTTTGTTGCTTATGGTTTTAAAATTACATTTGTATTGTGTGTATATGATTGTGTTGCAAGTTGAATATGGGTTTCTCAGGGACCAGGAAGCTATGGGGTACCATAATAACTTACATGGACAGTAACAAGGAATTCATACACTGTTGTTAGCTTTGTGCTTACTCACCCAGCACCACCTGAACAAATACAAAGATTAGGGGACTTAAGTGCCATCAACTGCTATTGTCTGGTGGGTCCTTGAGAGCTAGGCTAATCTTCAGAAGATACTTGTACACATAGACATGTCTAGGCTATTACAAAAAAACTGTGACAACACAGGATCTAAGTTAGATCACACAGGCACAGAGCCAGATGGCCCGTACATCAAGTAAAAATTATCCTAAGTTCATTACCAGATAAGGGCCCTTGAGCAGTTATCTACTGCAGAGATAATCTGCCATCACTAGATGTACAGGGACTTCCAGTAAACCAGGGGCAGGCTATTGCCTATTGATCTCTCTTCTGTGCACTTAAGGAGTGGGGGTTGTTGTGATTGGCCAGCCGGTGGCTAGAAAACTAAATAATATGCGGTGTGGCAGTTTTTTTGAACCTACGTAATCAAGGCTTAAGTGGCATTCTGTTAATTAATCCTAATATTCTAAGGGATTGTAGGGTGTATCCAGGGGTGGAGAATAGTCGGCGGCTATTGTGTTCCTGTTATACTGGTCTGTTGAAGCAAGCTCCTGGGTGTAGTACTTGGGTTTGGTCCATCTTCTGCTATTAGAGGTGTAAAAGGACCACACGATTCTGCTGGATAGGTTTGAACCAAGTTCTTACCACGTCCAACTGAAGTAGCAGATCTTGACATACAATAAAGACTGTAACAGCATAGAAATGTTATTTAAGCAGCTTACTGTGAGACCCGCTTGAATTTTCAACGAGCAGTAGAAACAAACAGCTTTTAAAATCCCATAGATTTATTGGTAGAAAAATCTTATAAGAAAGATATTTGTAGACCAAGGCCAAGTGGAACAGTTTCCCCGCCAATATGAAACTGCGAGTAGACGTCAAAATATAAAGTAAGCTAATATACGATGAGAAACTGAGGAGCAAGTATGGCTCCCATGGCGGATGGGAATGCCTTCTTGTAATCGAAGTGAATGTAATTGAATAAAGGACGTTTGGAATAATATTATTAAAGAGTGCATTAGAAATACTTGGAATCTACACCCGCTGTGAGCTGCAATATCTGTGAGGACAATTATAACAAACTGCTAATAGCAAGAAATCATTCTGTACTATTATAGGGAAAGAAGGAATATGAGCAAGAAAGTTCCCAGGCACATTCAGAAAATAGCAGAAAAGAGGTTAATTAAGGGGTAACAGAGTCATTTATAGAGAGAAGTGCTTTGGGGGCAAGAGAGAGCGTGGGTATCATATCATTGCATCCTGATGCTGTTTCCACTACTTATCACTGAAAGATTTGGACAGAACAAGTCAGTTGTGTAAATGATATAATATGTGTTTCTACTACATAGCACAAAATGTTAGTATAAGGTGTTTTTATCTTGGCATCTTGCATTGGCCATATGTACGTCATTAGCAAATGGATCTTATGCATTTTTATTAAAACCACTTTTGAACATATGTTTGCTATCTGATCATTTTCTGTATTTTTTGCTAATTAGTTACCACAAAACATATCTTATTTACCAAATATGGGCTTGATTACAGGGAAATTCTGTGAATGAACTGTTGACGTCGGGAGCCATGTAGTTATGGCATTCCACCCACAGGAAACCTTTACAAGTAAACATTTATGAGTGCTAGATATGAAGTGATCGCTGCTCCTTACCTAAAGTGCGACTTCATGGCTCTTGTAATAGTTACTGAACATCCAAGGTGTTCTTGTAAGGCTCTGCGGGTGCTCACTGTGAGACAGATCCTTACCTGTAAGATCAACTTCCCGCAAGAGCAGAGAAAACTCCTTTTACACTCAGGACATTAATAACATAAACTTGAAGACTACACATTCTAAAGCACAAAGACGCCTTTCTAATGGTTAAATCAGCCTCATACAACAATGATAATGAACAATCAACTGAATCATAATGTCAATTAGAAATATTTGGTCACACAATTAAACACTGGCACACAACTAATGCTGAGTTACACATGATTAATACAACGCCCTACATGGGTTAATGTTTATTTGCCGTTGACGCAAGCTTGTAAACCATTCTTGCCCATGTTGCATGTGTGACTGTGTACATGATCAATTAGTTAAACCCGTAGTTACAGGTTTAGATGGAGCCAATGGCAAAAGAGATCGTTATCATTGCGTCACTGAAAAATGGAGGTTAGATTTCAAAGCCTTAAGGGCTTCAATTACGAGTTACGATCGGACCTGCATTGCAGAAATAATGCAATATTAATAAATCCGTAAATATGATATTCTAGTCCATGTGAGTTCCATTATATATTAACACATTGATTGCCGGGATCGATATAACACGGAAAGTAAACAAAAAATAAAGTATTTTAGATTGCAGATTTGCGAGCTTGAGAATGTTGTGCTATTAATTTTAATACCTAACATCACTTTAATTATGAGTACAGTAGTGTGTTTATATTTACATTTGCATTTACAGTGCTACATATAGGACTTTAAACCCTGAGCGGGTCCTCTCTAGCACCCGTTTGCTTCTTGGCTCCATTTGCGGGTTACAGAGTTGAACGCCAGTGGATTCATAACAATTTAATAGCGATTTTCAAATGTAACAGTTACAGGCTTTACAGAACAAATGATTTGCGGCTGCAGAGTTCAAATTTCGACATCCCGTAGGGTTTTTTCGCCCTTAACCCGCAGATTGTTAGCGGGTTGTTTTACGGGGCCAAGTTATGGGACCCAGTTTTACATGTTGAGGAAATTTAATAGGGCTGTAGGTAAATTTAAGTTAATTTAACTTATTTTTTTCAAACTTTTTATGTAAAAACAATGGGAAATTACTACTCAACATTTCTTTTGCTTATACAAGGCTTGCTTGGATGGTGTTTATAAACTGATCATTTATCTTATCTAACAAAAAAGCAAAACTACAATATGACTGACAAACCTTCTCCTCTCTTTTTCTTGTAGATAATTAATTGTGAAGACAATCTTTTGTAATGGAGACATCAAAAGTGACAGTCTTGTCATCAGAATTACCATGGCCTGCTTCCACTTCTACAACACTAACTGGGATTCATCAACACACAGTGATGAAACATACTGACCAGTCTTGCCCACAAACAGTCTTTTTGAAAGCAGTTACAATGCCACTATACCAGCTTTCCCAAACAGGGGGATGTCAGCCACCATTTCAGCTTGCAAATGGTGGTGCTGGTTTAACACTGGACAGAGCTAATATGTCTGTGCTGTTGAACCACCAGCCTTCAACTGTCATCCAGAAATTACCATCTCAAACACTGACTTTGAACATTTTGAATACTTTACCAGTGTTGCCACCCGGTTGCTCTCCAAGCCTCATGAGCGTTAGTCCAGGGAAATCAAAGAATGTTGGGAAACACATATGTGCACACTGTGGCCGAGACTGCTTAAAACCAAGTGTACTGGAGAAGCACCTAAGGTCACATACAGGAGAGAGGCCATTCCCCTGCACCACCTGTGGTATCGCATTTAAAACCCAGAGTAACTTATACAAGCATCGAAAAACACAGACTCATGTGAATAATTGTAAATCAAGTGTTGATTCAGACTGCAGCAGTTGTCAAGAATATAAGACTAGTGAAAACCTTGGCGACAATCCGCTAGTATGTCCTACTGATAACACAGATCTGTTTGTCTGTACAGCTCAAGGGGAATGCGCAAAAAAGGAGATGGCAGGCACCGATTCCTCAACCCAGGGAAACACTATTCTGTCAGATGGAAATGAAGAGGTCTTGCCAACCTGTATGAATAGTTTGCAGTCAACCGAAGGAACTAGTGGGAAGACACTTGGAGACCATGAGAATGCATATCTAGTCTCACAATCTGTCCTGAACCAAAGGAGGATGATGAAGGACCAATGGTCTCCCAAAGCCAGCCGACAAATCCAACTGCAAAGGCAGCATGCAACCTATGTAGATAAGCAGTGGGACTATAATCCTTCAGAACGCAAACTGAAAAAGTGTGAAAGCACCGACTCTGGGTACTTGTCACACTCAGATAGCATTGATTTGCAATTTTTCACAGGAAGTCCCTTGAACAGTCTTTCTGAAAACAGCATTGAGTCAGAATACATGTCCAGCAGCCCTGCCCTAAAGCCCAATGTGCCAAATACGACAATCATGGAGTGTTTAGATAAAACTACTCCATCAATGGAGAAGAAGAAGTTGGAGGAACACATCTCCATGCTAATCTCCCAAAACAAAGTTGTGGTGGATGACACTCAATTAGACAATGTGCGGCCTAGAAAGACTGCTCTGTCCAAGCAAGGAAGCATTGACCTGCCAATGCCATATACTTTCAAGGACTCATTTCACTTTGATATCAGATCCCTCGATGTGAACAGAAAAAAGGTTTCCATCTGCCCATCCAAGTCTATTTTCACTCCCCCGGAAAGAAATAAACCCCTTTTTTTTCATTCAGTACCTACTCAGTTCTCTACAACTATGGAGAATATTACAGTGTCAAGGAGCAATTCCTTGCCATTTACAGAAAACTGTAGGATACCACCTGATAAAGTGGATGTACATGCTTCTAAACATCCTTGCCTGGCAAAGCAGCCCTTGGATACAAGCTTTGCCAATCTATTGCTTACCAACCAGGCGGTGGCGTGTACTGTCGATTTCTCAAACAGCCACCCTCGATCTCTTGTTAGGCAGACGGCAGTAGATGAGATCCCAATAAATTCAGCTACAGAAAGTTATGCCCAAGAAGGAATAAAAGATAGGAAAAAGCATGCAGGAGATAAATCCACTCCAAAATCTAAAGCAGGAAGTAGGAAAGGAGGTCAGAAGAAACTAAACATGTTTTCTCATGAGAAGTGGCAGATGTATGGGGATGAAACATTTAAAAAACTCTACCAAAAAATACAGAAAAATGAAAGTATTAAAAAACTGAAGCAAGGAGTGGCATTGCCAAAACACGAGGCCAATAATGAACATGTCTTGCAAACGTCAAATGGTTCTGTAATCTCATGTCTTGCTTCTACACCAGCCATTGCACCTACAAATTGTAACCCAAATGAGTCTAGTTGCAGCTCGCAGGCCAATCTATTACCTCAGGTGGCTTCAGGGAACAGTAATCACAAGCCGTCACAGAGAATGGAAACCCACCTATCTCCTATAAACCTCCACAACTCTACTTGTCTGGCACAGGAAGACAGGACCAAATTAAGCTCAGGAATCCAGCAGGTTGAGATGAGTGGTTTGGAAAGGAAGCAGCAGCCATTGAAAAATCCACCAACTAATATAGATATGCCTTATACGCCAAGTGATTTCCCACAGCCTGTTTTAACAAGTCATAATATTGCTCCAACTGGTAGCTCAGAAACGGTGGTCATTATATCAAACAATGGACATGGTAAATTGCCAAGTACTTCACATACAGAACATAATGTCAAAGTGTGCAGTAACAATGTACTCACAGATTCTGAAAAATCACCTTCAGAAAGAAAAAAATTCAAGGTGGAAGAACTTAAAGATACAGAATCTTATAACATCAAGGATTACATCAAACTAAGTGAGAACATTCATGTTCAAAATGCAAGTTATTTAGAACTAGCACAAAATGTTATTGTAGATGAACTGAAGGTTACCGATGTGGATGGGAATAATGGCCCCGTTGACACGATTACTGGAACAGAAGACAGACAATCATTATTTGAGGGTATCTTGAAATGTCCTAATTCTAGTTTAAAAGATATCACACATGTTAATGTCTGTGATAATCCTGGGGAGGCAACAGCACATGTTTTGGTACAAATGCCATTGATTAGGTCACCTCTGACAGAAAATAAACTTTCAGAAAACTATTTAATCAATTTACCCCCAGTTGAATGTCCTCCTGAGATGTCTAATCTTTTAGAAGCAAACAAGGATGGTGTTTTTGGAGCAAAATGTGAGGAAAGAGGAGAAGACCATCTGAACCCCACACATAAGGGACCTGACAAAGACGTCACCGACGCCATAGCTGAATCCCACATGAATATCCACACAGATCAGAAACAAGATGTCAAAACAATAATGCAAACACAATACCCACCAACTGGTTCAGTATTGAAAAGCAGTTTGAATGCAGTGCACATACCCATCAGTTCCTCTGTCCTCTCCATCCATGGAAGGCAAAATAAGACCCAAGACACTCATGGAGATTATGACTGTAAAGATATCTCGGATCTGACATACACAGAAAGGCACAATAAGAACACAGTGCAGGTACCGGTTCAGTCTATTGCTCCTATTGCTCCTTTCTACAATGGGGGATTTTTAATTTCTTCAGGACTTGGGAACTGTCCCGAACAAATATTGCAACAGAACATAGAGAGCAATGATCTTGTACATATACAATCAACAACAGAGAACGAAGCCAGAATTAAATCAGAAATTACTCAAATGTTGGTTAATATGTCTACTGAACATGCTCAAAATCTAGATGATCCAACAAAAGTTCTAGGGCCTACTATAGATAAGCCAAATGCTTGCATGTCAACCTGTAATCAGCCTGCAAACACAGTGAGTACTCAGGACTCAGGTTGTTTTGTTCAATCATCATTCCACCAATCTCTACACTCAGGGAACCACAACGTAAAAGCCACAAAGACTTCCATTCCAAGTTTAAAAATGGGACAAGAACCAAGAACATGTTTTAAAGGGTTCAGACTGAATAGGAATGGACCCCTTCCTGGAGCGAACCAGGAGAAGCCCTTCTCAGTCTATTCATCCTTCCACCATGATGCCCTAAAAAGAGAAAGACCAGAGCTGAAGCATTGGACTGAACACCTTAATATGAAATATTTGAGCAAGAAAGGAGCTTGTGGTTTTTCTTCTACTGGGAATCCCAAGTCTTTAGATTTGACATCTCTTTGTCCTTCACAGAAACAAAAGGTAAAATGTTAGTTCAGCTCTTCAAATGAGGGTAAAATGTCTACCATCTAAAATTGTGATTTTTTTCTGGAATCAAAAAATAGTAGCATTAAAAAATAGTATTGATCTCCTTAAGATGCCACGTTAGCTGCTAGAGCCATACACATGTTTGAACATTAAACATTTTCAAATGTTCTAAAATTTACCGGAGGGTGTTATGGTCAGTGTGTATTAAATTGGTGATCTGTACCATAATTCTTGTTCAAATGCTATAAAAATCTCAATGCCCTTATAAAGAGTTAATTTGCTTTCTATCCAGACCCTCATTTTCTTTACGTGTAAACCAATTAGAGTGATGACGTGACCTGATTAATGCAGACATGAAAAGTATAATTCATTAAAATTACAGTTGTGTGTTATTAGTTGTTGAGTGGGAGTGTTAAATAACTAAACTTGAAAGTTGGGTATTTAAAGCATCAAAAAGTCCTCCCTCTCACCTAATGACTTTATCTCACATTATTTAACCACAAGAGCATTCTCAGTTTGTCTAGATTAAAGTAATGATTTAATGCATAAAGGTTTCTGTGCCTATTATTATTTACCATAATGGGCATGCTCTTGTATCATTGACTGTAAGTTAATGACAACAGAGATGGTTATTAAGAGAGTGGAAGGAATTCTTCATAATGTTTTTGCTTAAAATACCCGACTTTCAACCTCAATTATCTAACACTCCCACTCAATTTTTCTGAAAACAATCTGTGTTATATATATTTAATTATAAGTGTCATTTCATTTCTGCAATATCAGTTACCTTCAGCAGCATGTACTGACCATTTGTGGTGGTTTGTCTAGGAGACCTTGGGAGATTCAGTTCCATGTCCTGAGGGTGTGAAAGAGAAGGGCGCCAGCAAATCTCAGGCCTCCGCCAAGAGGTCCAGCAAGACAGGGCCACGGACAAAAAATGAAAACAAGAAGAGGTACATTTTCTGCTTTGTGTACACTATTCATATCTGTATCTTAGAACACAAAGTCAAGGCTGTCTCGTTGCTGTCTGGAGGAGATAACTTTCATCCACTGAAAATAGTATTAGGTCAATGAGTTTCACAGCAATAGTTTGGAAAATGAATGAAGATACTATTAAAAAAAGGATCATTTAAAGAACAATAGTGTTTATTTCCTTCTATGTTTTACATAACTACACTTAATAATTGGCTAAATGTTTTTACAAAGCAATAAATTAACAAAGGCTGTTAATATTTCAGTTTCAAGTGCAATTATTCTTTTTTCTGCTACTTTGTAAACTAATTTCATTACACCTTATGAAAGTACTGGCACTTATAGCTGCCACTGTTCCATTGTGCAGATGTACATTTAGCTAGAAGCAAAATCCCCCTCCCACCATAGGAAGTCGAGCATTATAAACCAAAATGATAGATTACATGGCAGCAAAATTCTTTATAAAGACAAAAATTCCTTAAAAATAATGAGCCCATCATCACGTTTAGTTTTTCAAAAGAGTTTAAATGTAAGATTACAATGGAGTTGAACTACTTCCAAGATTGAAAGAGAGCATAAGATTACTGCTGGAATATACTGTGAGACTAATCTATTTTCCCAAAATCAGACTAGCATCTTAAATGGGTTATCTCCACTTCTACAACGTACTCTATGCTTCACCCCCTACTCATATTGCATATACCCGTTCCAATATACCCCTCATCTATTCCTCCCATGCCTCCTCATTATACTATCTTACAGCACATACATCACGAGTTGGCCTTTCCCTGAAGACCTATCTCTTTATGATGTTTCCTGATAGACCATAAGACATTTGTTCCTGCTGCCACGCCCAGCCTTGCCCATAACATCTTATAGATCACTTCATCCTTCTTTACCCCCTGGCACTTTCTGCCATACCTGCTAGTCAGTTGTGCCACTTCTACAACTAACACCAATTCTATTCTCTGCTTTTCCAGCTCAGGATTGTACTGCTTTGAAACTTTGTAAAGCGCGTTAGAAAAAAATGAAGTATAAATGTAATAAGTATATAAAACACAAGCCCCATACACATATACCACCACATCCTGTTAGGCGGCACTGCTGCTCATAATGTGGTTAGGATTTCACTTCCTGCGCAGCAGTGGCTTACTGACAGTACGGGAAATTAGGTGACACGCAAATACAACTTCCAAATATGGCAACTGTACATAATAACAAGTACTTATCAACTGAAGGGAATGAGAAAGAACCTCCATGTGTCCCTTTAACAAATGCCTGTGTATCTTCTGCTTTTTGTAGGTACGGTGGAGGCCGCCAGCGCAAATACAGCACGTGTGGTTCATGCAAACAAGCCGCCAGGGAAAGGTTTCATTATAAAAAGTGCCATCCAATGACAAAAGCCAGTCTTCAATCCAACAGCCGACAAACTAAATGCGTCATTCCAGTAGCTGATACAGGTAAAAACAATGGCCGCCGTTCTGTAATGGCAAAAACATGTGTAATCTATTTATTTAAGAATTCTTTAATAATAATCAGTGGGACAAATGAGAAGGGTATGCACTGTAGGGCAACTCTTGGACACGACCACTAATAGTTTAGACATGACCTGGGTAAACATTACTTGGGATATGTCTCATTCTGAAGAATGGGATGGGGTATGGTACTGCCTGGAAATGGTTGTGTGCTCTTGTTTCTTATAACTGGAACATATGTGTAATCTAGCGTGTGTGACGCACACCTCCTCCCAATCCTCCTCATGTAGGCTTCCCCACAGCTTCATCCTATTGAATAGCATATTTGGGGGTTGTTGGGGTCATCTAAAGCTAAGTATTTGGTAGGTAATTATAATTAAATGACAATAAGCATTAGCCTACATTGTAAGTGCCATCATGCCCATGCCTTTTTGCTTCCCGTACATGAAAGAAAATTCAATGGACACATTTTTCAAAACAGAGATAAAGGTTTGTGAGCTGTTGGGAATGTAAGGTTTGAGGGTAAAGATATGGATTTAAATATATCTAAAGAAATCTTTATTTATAACGGCACCTAGTGCTTTCACTTCTATTTTATAATCTTGATAAAGATATTTGGATCTTGCAAGCCAAGCTGCTTCAATGTTTGTAAAAAATGTAGGAATTAGGCCTGGGGGGACCCCATGTTCAACAGAAAAGTGATGTATGAAGAGTTGACATGCGAAAGACTCCCAGTCTGTGAACATTTGTCCCAGAGCTGAAGTTGGTTGTGGTCGGGCAGTTGGTGTTGAGAAGTATTCAATATTGTTTATACAATGCATTTTTTACATGATTTGTAAATGGGCTTATTGACAGTTGGGGTCAGGTTTAATTCTTAATGGGGTGAGTGACTGGAAGGAGAAGGTTGGAATCAGCACCAGATTTAACTGTTCTGCTACCCCAGGCCAAACATTCAGAAGCACCGACCAGGAGAAGTTACACCGGAAAGAGTGAAGTGAAATAAAAAAGAGAGACAGTAAAAGAACAACCATGTTGATTTAAAAGTATAAAAAATATGGCACTACAGTGTCTCTTTATAAATCAAAGAATGGAAACTTGAAGTTTAATCAATAGATGCTTGGACATTTCCCACTTAATTCCAATACAGTAATGGATTTGAAGATTCCCAGCTGAATCGAATGAACTCGGTTTAGAAGAAGTCCCAACAGAATAGGAAAATAAAACCTTAAGGCTTTGGAATGCTCTGCTTCCTCTAAGATGACCTCTAATGCTTATCTGTAAAATGCATCACTGACTTTAAACCTCATTACAATTTTTCAAAACTGAAGAAATTCGTCTGGCAATTTACCATATTCTGAATATTTATGAAAAGGAGCAAATTGAGATCAGGAGGGGGCCGGGGACTGTGTGAGAAATAAGTAGCAGCAGATTTTTATAAAGAGGGCTGGTTCGTATTAAGAGACAACTTGTGTACCAATCTGGAAGTGCTATAAAAAGTCCATTCCTTGGGGCAATGTTTAACTCACACAGGAGTTTCTTAACTGTAGGAATGTTTCCTAGAAACAAAGACAAGTTCCCTGTTGTTCTGTGCCTAATAACCTGGCATTCCTCAAGGTTTCTTGAGGAATTTGATTCCAGAGATGGAATTACAGATGTTAATCTCACGCTGTCTCTGGTCAAACTGGAGATCTTGCCACCTCAGTTAGAATGCGCATAGTTTGAATGCCCGTCTCCTTCAGAGCTGAAGCCAAAAGTAACACAAAGATCTTCTTATTCATCACTTCCCTGGCATGATGAGTTTGGGTTTGGTTAGTGGCCAAACTTGTCAAATATTTTGTAAGCCAGAAGGACTAAATTTAGAAGGGTATCATGACTGGATGAAGTCAAAGACAATACAATGAATATGAGTTCAAGGACAAATAGTACTATATATAGATAGAAAAGTAGAGTATTGATGATATATAGGAACTATTAACCCAAACATGTTTGTCCAGTCCCGAGTGCACATTTGCACCACATCCTGTGGAAGGTTATCACACTGAAAAGTAAATATGCCACTTGCTTCTACTACATCAACTCTTCAACTTCAAAGAAGACCTCTTTTTCTGGTACTCTTCCTTTTTTTTCTTAACTATTTTACTTCTGACCTTTATTACATCACTTAATATATTTGAAGTTCTCTGTTAGATTACGCCTCTCACATCCTCCATGGTGTACATAATAAGGCTATGGTATCTATGTGCACAATGTATATGTATTGTATATACCGTAGTGCTGGCTGTTGAATATTCAGCACCATGCATATTTCAGAGTTACTTGCCCAACAGAAGAAAGAAGATAGATTTGCTTATCTCAGATTCAGTGTTGGTATTTCAAAGTTAGTGTCTTTATGAGCTGTGAGCATCCATGTTCAAAAATATATTAGGCACTAGCGAATTGCCTGTCAAAAAATGACGGCAATGAAATTGTAAGTGAGCTAATGCTGTTTGGTGTGTAGTACTGAAATATATAATACATTAATAAATGAATATACTTTACCTATTTTGAAGCATTGTGTTGAAGAGCTGGCAATCTGTGTTGATGTTGCTGCAGCATTAGTGCTGTGGAGCTGCTGTGTAAGCGTGCTGAATGTGTGCAGTGTAATACTGTGCGTGCGCGAGGCGAAACCGTTAGCGTAGTCGTGTACTTCCGCATTGGCGTAAAGTGGCGTGTAATGTGTGGTATGCGTGTTAAAGGAATATCCGTAGTTCGTTTGTGGTGTTTTGCGAGTTTCTTCTGGTGTTTTCCGTGTTTAGAGTGCTGTAGCCTCGTTTTCGTTTTGTTCGGCGGCCATTTTTTATCTCGCTTAGGTGATTTTCTGCAGTTTAAACTAGTTTTTTTATACATAAATGGACTTGTAAATTAACTTTTCAAGGTGCCGGATGCCCCCCCTTGCTGTAAGTAAGCTTTTTATGTGTTTGTTGTGTTTATTTCTTGTGTTTCTGATGTATTCATGCGCGCCGTTTTCGGCTGGTTTTGCGTGTTGGGAATGGCTTGTTTCACGGCCGTATTTTTTTGCGATGCAGTCGTATTTTTTTGCGAGGGACGCAGTTGGCTTTTACATGTACAATGCAGTTGTTTTTTTTCTAAGTCGTGCGAGGCGCCTTTTTTTTTTTTGTTAAGTCTTGTGTGTGTGTGTGTGCTGCCGACATTGGACCTTCCACCACCGCAAATGCGGCCCCTCGCTTCGCAAGGGTGGCATTTGCGGACAAACACAGCCGAGGTGGGATACTCCACCATCGCAAATGCGGCCCCTCGCTTCGCGAGGATCCGCATTTGCAGGGACGTTGGGATGCTCAACCACCGCAAATGCGGACCCTCGCTTCGCGAGAGTCCGCATTTGCGGAAACACAGCAGACGTTGGAGCCTCCACCTCCGCAAATGCGGCCCCACGCTTCGCGAGGATCCACATTTGCGGGGACATTGGGATGCTCCACCACCGCAAATGCGGCCCCTCGCTTCACGAGGACCCGCATTTGCGGGGAACTGCATCCCTCGCTTTGCTCACGGCTCGCATGCTCACAACTATATATGTGATAGATTCTATTCATTTGTTATATACTACGTATGTTAATACAAATAAGGGTGTGCGTGGAGAGAGAAGATTATTGGGAAGGGATGATGACCTATGGGGGTGGAAGGGGAGGGTCGCTGACCTGCAAATGGGGATGATTTATGAGGAGGTGCATAGAGAGGGTGGATGGCCTGTAAGGGATGATGATGTATGAGGAGGTGCAGGGAGAATGTGCCTGATCAGTAAGGAATGATCATGCATGAGGGCTGCAGGTACATGGATGATCAGTAAGAGATGATGACCTATGAGGAGGTGCAGTGAGAGGGTGTATGATCTGTAAGCAATTTTGATCTGTGGGGAGGTGCATGGAGAGGGTGGGTTATCTCTAACAGCTCATGATCTATGAGGGGGTGCAGGGAGAGTGTGGATCGTCTTTAAGGGGCGATGATCTATGAGGAGGTGCAGGCAGATGGGGGTTGATCTGCAAGGGGTGATGATCTATGATGATCTGCAGAGACAGGAAAGATGATCTGTATAGTATAGGAAAAGGGTCATAATTTATGGTGGGAAGTGGGAAGAGGAAACTTGATCTGTAAGGGGTGATGATCTATGGGTGGGTGAATGGGTGAATGGTTTTTAATGTGTTATGAGGTAGGCTGCAATATTTAGAAAGGGTGATGATCTAGGATGGTATCCAAATGGAGAGGAGAAATGTTCTGTAAGGTATGATGATATTTGTGTTGGTATGGGGTGCTTGTGGGAGCAGATGAACAATTAATAGGATGATGAACTTTGAAGAGGTAAAGAGAGAGGCAGGATGCCCGATGAATGGTTATGACCTGCAAGAGGTGCAGGAGAGGGGAAATGACCTGTAGGATGATGCAGTACTGAAATGTAAACTTGGAAGTGTGAAGATTTGCACACAGTAAAATGCATCACTATCCTATGCAATGTTATTTACCAAAAATGTATTTGTGTAAAAATATTAATAATTTAAATTCAAATTTGTCAGAAATTTGGATGTCACATTGCTATATAAAAGGATATATGTGTTCTCATCTGCCTACACTTATTCAGACAGAGTGATAGACATAATAATGACCTCACTGTATTGAATTCCTTTATCCTGCAGCTTTAGGTCAGAGGTTCATAGCCCCGAGCCCTGGCTGGGGATTCTGTTGTCTCTTAGAGATGGGCTACTGACATGTTTAACTTTTCCTGCTGTCTTAACAGTTCAGTGGCAAACAGCTTTGTGTATTATTGGAATCCCCTCCCAGCAGAGGGGCTAATGCATCACTTGTAAGTAGAGTTATATGAAAGCAGAGTCAGGGAATAATTTGATTATCTTGTTTATAATGTTTCACACATGTTAAAATCAATATTTTGTATTGAATCTGAGAACTTTAACCATATATACCAAGGTATTCTCAATAGAGGTTTTACTAGAGGTTAGTGTATTTACATATATCCTGGATTTCCTGGGTGTTTCAGAGGTGCTCATCAGAGAATGATGGTCCAGCCCCGAAATACCAGGCAATTTACAGGAGAAACAGCAAACCCCAGACGTACCTCGTCAGTGAGGTGTAGCTGAACACACGCTAGGATTTTAAGAAGATTATCTTAACCAATAAAGATGATTACATAAACAATCAAGATACTCAAACAATCACTAACTACCATACAACTAAAGCCTTACTCACTACCACTTAATATAACACAGAATTGTCTTGCAAAAATGAACCCTCTTTCCCCAATTCAGAGAATATACTGGTACTTTTTATGGGTGCCAGTGCTATTATAAAAGTAAGTAGACCTTTGGGATACCCTTAGGGACTCCCTGCCTGCTTATGAGGTGTGTATGTGATTAGGAATAAATGCCTATGTATGTTCACAGAGGTATGCCCCTTCCATGTCAATGACTGATAGGATCAGATTAGTGAGTAAATATATATTCTGATGTGTGTGTCAATTATATCTGGGCACCTAGATATAATGAGAGAAAAATAATGCACAGAAATCAGAGTGTCATCAGGATAATCTCTGAGCTTTATTTAGACAGTCTGTCTCTTATATAGCATAGAACACGTCACAACTTATTAGCATAGTTGGAAATAGGGTTAAATACAAAATTGCAAGCAACTGTCTTTTTAATGTTTACTCAGCAAAACATTATCTAAAAACCCCTGTTTGCTTCAGATACATTGTCTCAGTAGTATCTGAAGCAAAAACAGGACACAGGATACAGATGTTTTAAACATAAACATTCTACAGATGACGCACTTAAACATTCTAGTGAGATAAGAAAAATGCTGACATACTTTTATAATCATAATACTCTTAGCTAATTAATTTCTAAATGAAGCAATTAAAATAACTAACATATCCCTCCTCTTATAAATGTATTAGACGAAGGTCTTAAGGCAAGGTTCAGGTCATAGTCCTTTCTTTAGTGAAGAGTTGGGGTCTGGACCATCATGGTGCTTCTCTTAATCCACTTGTTTTTATACATCATCAATGTCATGATCAAGATAAGAATCAGATTCTCCTTGAGTGAGGGGTATCGTCTCTATTAGGTATTGTTGAGTTACTGCTTGGTCAACAACCTTATTCACCAATCCACGGATGCATGGTATCACACAGCATCCTAACAAAATGATCAGTGTTAGGACTGTGCCAACAGTGATCAATATCCCTCTGATGTAAGCTGCCCATTTACCAAAGGTGTCTTGGAGCCATTTAGACAGAGGATCATTAATACCGGAATTTTCTACTAGTTCATTTGACAGGGCAGTGAGGCCTTCCAGTGCTTTGGTCACAGATCCGTCTGGAGCTGTGTTGTTGGGTATGAAAGTGCAACAGGCAGTCCCAAACATTTTACATACCCCTCCTTCTTTCGCCAACAGCATGTCCAGAGCTATCCGGTTCTGCCAAGCCATCAGGCTAGTTCTATCCAGTTGCTCTGCCAAGCCTTGAACTGCATCTCTGGTATAATTTACGAATCTCTGTTGATTATAGTAGATATAGTTGATCCAATCTACATTCTTATTTATAGTCACCCACCAGGAGATGATGGTTTCGAATCCAGCCGCCACTTGATTTCGGGCTTTAAACTCATCAGGTACTCCTCTCGGAATCCCAATAGAATCAATGTATATTCGGTCATCAAAGCTCCCCTTTGGAACTGACCTTCTGGCCCGCTTCAGGTTTTTTTCGGTTATCCACATCATACCAGCACTTCTATCAGGCAATATATAAAACGGTTGAGCCAGTTGGATCAGGGTACATATTCCACCCCACAGTGAGGGTAATACTTGTCTCACTTGTTTACCTCCACAATACCACCAGATATCTGCTCGTCCAACTAAGTGGTTGGAAAACAATGTGTCTGGATATTCTTTACTGCCCACGTGTATAATGTCCGAACAATAAGGTGCTTGCCCAACACTTATTCTTGAGTTCTGTCCGGTACGGTTAAAGCACGTAAAATTACCCGGGTATATCATAAATTGGGGTGGTTGGATCCTTGACACTGGTGGGTACAAATAGTGTAGAGCAGTACAATTGGATACTGGCGCTATTTGTTGGAACAACTGTAACATGCACTTCAGTCCCTTTTCATCATTCTGTTGGTTCAGTTTAAATGGTACCGTTGCCATTGATGGTCTGGCAGTGGAACATGCTATACAGTTACTCATTTCCATGGAGGCTGCTGTATACAGCATCCATTCCAACCAGATGTTTTTTTCTGCATACCCAGTCTCAATTTCAAAAGTGTCAATCAGGCGGTCAGGTTCCAAATAAATGACCTGTGAGGGCACAGTCCTATTCACAAGACTCACCTTGGTGAGATCAATAGTCTGTCTGGGCTCCTCTTTTTGAAGTACCTGAATATGCAAATATTCCATGTTGTTACCTCTGCCTGAGGTGTAAATTCCAAGAGTATATCTCCCCTCATCACACTTTTGTGGGTCCTGGAGGGTGATCCAGATGGGGTTGCATAGCTGATTTTGGCTGCAAGAGGATGGCTCCACACCCCGTGTCAGCTTTAAGCGTCTCTTTGTACTTTTGCACTTCATGTGATTAGGTGGGGAGTAACCCCAGTCAGCTCCTGTATTCCATAAGGCCAGTTTCCAGCTAGGACATCTCTCATTTCCATACGGAGAGGCTATACACAAATATACTGGCGCTTTTCTCACCCCTCCACTACGTCCTCCTCCAGAAAGTCCACATCTTAGTACTTGACATAGGTCTATTTGGTTGGTTCCTATCTGCCCTTCCTTGAACACTAGGGTCACTTGGCCAGTTAAATTGACTTCCATCGTGTCTCTTCTCATTCTGTTCATCCACATCTCTCCAATAGATTGCGTCTGGTTGCCTCTGGGTCTTGTTACTTCTTCCCATATGATTATGGGTGCTACTATGCAAAGAGTTATCAAGATGAGGCATGTCAGTGAGATTCTTAGGCCACACCAGTTAGGTCTTTTGAACAGGTGCCAGGACATTTTCTTGGGCCAGTTGAGAACCCCAAAACCCCGCACCATTCGGTTCTTCACTGGGTTTGAGACGAGTTTCCCCCCCTTTGTAGCCCAGCCTGACTCGCAATGAGTCAGCTAGCAGGTTTTTAGGAATCAACTGGCTCAAGCTCTGGCACTTTTACTCTCTTGCAGTGAGTCAGGTGTATCCAGGTGGCTCGTTCGGCAACTTTCAAGGCAGTGGGTGTTGACAGCAGAACTTGGTACGGTCCTTCCCATCTGGCCGATGCCCAATTTTTACGCTTGATTACTTTAATTAGGACCCACTGGCCTGGTTGTACCAAGCAGGGTCCCTGCTGTTGCTGTGGATGAGAGAGAGAGATGGAGGTAATATCTTTCTTACTTAACATTTTTCTCATATAGTCTGCTAAGTTTTCACTCATGTTCTCATCTTCTGAGATGAATGGTCTAAATTCTGGTAGTAGGAATGGTCTCCCATACAATATTTCAAACGGGGTTAACTTCTTCCTGCCTGGAAGCATGTGCATGTTTAGCATGACTAATGGTAAACAGTAAAGCCAATTTTTCCCTGTCGCTGCCATTGTTTTCCTCAATTTATTTTTAATGGTACCATTAGTTCTCTCCACTAATCCAGCTGACTGTGGGTGGTACGCACAGTGGTTTTTCAACTCTATGTGTAATGCTTTACTCAAGTGGTTGATAATCCTGTTCACAAAATGTGTGCCGTTATCGCTATATATTTTCTCTGGTATACCAAACCTAGGAATTATTTGTGTCACTAAGGTTTTAGCCACTGTGATTGCGTCAGGGTGTGCACATGGTTTTGTTTCCACCCACCTAGAGTATACATCAATTATCACTAGGCAATATTTATTCCCTTCACACTTTGTTAGTTCAATGAAATCCATACATATTGTCTGGAAGGGGTATGTTGGTTCTGGGAATGTGCCCCTTATGGGGTGATAGTTACCCTGAGGGTTATGTTGTGCACAAACAAGGCACCCTGCACAAAAATTTTTAAAATAGGTGTTTAATCCATAGGCTGAAAATATTCTGCTGACCATGTCTACCATACTCCCTCTTGAGACATGACTAATTCCATGGCTCAACATAGCTGCATATCTGAATAGTGATTTTGGTAAAATTGGTTTCCCTTCTATACTCTCATAAATATTATCAGCATTTAGTTTACTCCCTTTCTTCAACCAGTATGTTTTTTCCTGTGAGGGTGCATTTGCCTGTAGTTGCTGTAGAATACTCTTGTCAATATGGTTTACGAAATACACAGATGTGTAGCTGTGTAAGAGAAAAATGTGTATGTTTCCCGTTTGAGCCGCTTGCTTTGCAGCTGTATCTGCCCTGCCATTTCCTATTGAAATTGCGTCTGTGGTCGTGGTATGAGCCACACATTTACATACCGCAATCTTCAAGGGCAGTTGAATGGCTTCAAGTAACTGCAAAAGGAGTTGTTTATGAGTGACTTGCCTGCCAGTAGATGTGACCATACCTCTATTTTTCCACAATTGTGCAAATATGTGCACAGTTGAGAATGCATATTGGCTGTCGGTGTATATATTTACTATTTGTCCCTTTCCTATTTTACAGGCTTCAGTAAGGGCCACGATCTCAGCTGCCTGTGCTGAAAAATGTGATGGAAGTTTTCCTGCTCTTATAGTTTCTTCTTGTGTTACTACTGCATATCCCGTTGCATTTGTACCATCTTTGTTTCTACTTGATGACCCATCTACAAACAGAGTTAGTGTAGCCTCGGTGTATGCAACATCTCTAAGGCCGTCTCTTGGTGAGACTTCTTTTTCTATGATTTCAGTACATGCATGTGGTGTGCCATCTTCCTGGATGGGAACTAACGTTGATGGGTTCAGTGTTGTGCACCTTTCTATGTGCAAGTGTGGTTGTGACAGAAGTATAGTCATGCATGATAAGTGTCTTGAAGGGGAAAGGTATGAAACCTTATTTTGTAGTAGAATGACAGATACAGCATGTGGTACTCTTAGAGTCAAAGGGTGGAACAGGACTAAGGCTGCTGACGCCAGAACTGCCATGGAAGCCGCCACTACAGCCTGTACACAAACCGGAAGTCCCCTGGCTACAGGGTCCAACCTGGTTGAGTAAAAAGCCAAGGGTCGGTCTCGCAGGCCATGTTTCTGAGTCACAACAGAAGTCATATAGACTCCCCTTGAGTCAACAGTTTGTACAAATGGCTTGCTGTAATCTGGCAATCCCAATACAGATGTTCCCACTACTGTGTTCTTAAGCTGAATGAATGCTGCTTCAGCTTCATGTGTCCACGCTACCTTTTCATTAGCTGACATTGATTGTGCATAAATAAGGTGTTGTATGGGCCCTGTAAGTTCTGCATAGTTGGGAATCCAACTCCTGCAGAAATTTACCATCCCTAAGAAAGACATAACTTGTCTCTTTGTGACCGGCTTAGGGGCTTCTAGTATGGCCCTTTTCCTAACTGGGTCTAGTGATCGTCCCTTTCTGCTCACTAGGTATCCCAGGTACTTCACTTCTGATTTCCAGAGCTGTAATTTATCCCGACTAACCTTATGTCCCTCTTCTGCCAGGAATGTGAGTAAGGCTAGCGTGTCCTCCTGGCATATCTCTTCAGAAGGAGAGGCCACCAAGATATCGTCCACATACAGTAGTATTTGGCTTCCCCTTGGGGGCGTAAATTTCGCCAAATTGGAGGACATAGCTTGGGAAAATATAGTTGGACTTTCGGTATATCCTTGAGCCAATCTTGTATATGTGTACCTCCTCCCCATATAGGTGAAGGCAAACCAATATTGGGAACCTTTATCCACTGGTATGGAGAAGAATGCATTGGCTAAGTCTACCACAGAAAAATGTGTGTTATCTGGCTGCATGTCATTTAGGAGTGTATGTGGATCTGGCACCGTGGGTGCTCGGGGAATTACAGCTTTGTTTACTGCTTGTAAATCCTGCACTAATCTCCAAGCTCCGGTTGCTTTCCTGACTGGGTAAAGTGGGGTGTTACATGGGGATCCTGGGCATTCTATTATAATCCCTTTCTCAATCAAAACTTTTATAATAGGTTCTATGCCCTTCTCTGCTTCAGGTTTTAGAGGATACTGTCTCTGATGTGGCCGAAAAGTACTTTTTGGGGTGATTTTTACTGGCTCTACCCCCTTTATAAGGCCTACATCAGCGGGCCCTGTGGACCATAAGGTGTCCAGAAGGCTCTCTAATGCTACCTCCTGTTCCTGAGTGAACAGTATCTGTGTGTTGTGTCATGGTTCCTCTAACAGAAGAACTTTCTCCCACCTGGATGACTGTAAGTGTATTCCTTTCTTTGTCTCAGTTACCCAGTTTAGGATTTTCCGATATATTTTTGTGCTCGGTGAGTACTGCACTCCGAGGTCATAGGGTAAGTACTCCCATGGTGTTTTATCTCTTCTACCACCCCTCCTACCTGTACCCACCTTCCACCAGCTGGCATAGTCAGTGATATGTGTGGCACTGTGTGTCCTGCATAGAGTAACTGGTCTTGATTATTCAGTTTTACTCCCACCCCTGTATACCCATTTTCTGTCCAGTATATGTAATCCAAGGTTATTCTGGTATTGGTGTGTTTGAAAAATGTTTTTTCATAGTCCACATCCCTCCCCGATGTACTTTCAAATTTCATAGTGCAGTGTAATGACTCTGTGCTTTGTTTTACACTGGAAGATGGAGCTAGGTCATTAGCCATGGCTATCAAAGCGCTAGATACTTGTGCCGGCCCTTTTGACACCATGTCTAATGTATAGAAGTAATGTGGTTCACCCATCCCTTGCACTACATTCACATCGACAGGTATGTCCCCCATGTATGCTTTCATGCCTTTCTCTGTGGGAACCACTCTAATGTTGCATTTCAGCATCAGATCTCTACCCAAGAGATTTATCGGGCATCTAGGGGAGAGTATAAAAGGATGCTCAAATGTTTGGCCATTGAACAATCTCACTGTAAGTGGGCATGATACAGGTTCACTATTTGTCTGTCCTGCTGCTGACCTAACCAGTATGTTTTGTGACGACGTGTAACTAGTCCATGTGCCATCATTGCTCAACACTGATTTACATGCTCCTGTATCACATAAAAATGTTATCATTACCCCCTCTACATTTAGCTGCATGACTGGTTGTTCTTCTAAAGCCATTAAGTCTATACATGATTCTAAATTCAACACATCATTTTTTCCTGGCAATTTTACATCATTATTACCATACTCATACAATTCAGATTCATGCAATTCTTGTTCAGCAAACATTTGTAAAGGAGGGGTACAACCTGGTTCTAGTCATTTGTCAGTCTGGTGGTCATCGTCATCCGCTCCCTCTTCCTCCTGGTACTTTCTGTTTCTGCAGTGACGTGCTAAATGGCCGGCCTTGCCACACACGTAACAATTTCCATAAAATTTTCCTCTGTTTCCACCTCGACCTCGTCCACGTCCACCTCCTCTCCCTCCACGGTTTTGATTATTTCCACCATCACCAGAAAAGAAAGCAGAAGTTATAGGTTGCACTTTCCCATCAACAGAAGTCATTAAATACACCTCCTTTGGTTTACTATCTTGCTTTTTCTGTTTCTTTTCTTTTGCTCTCTTACACTGCTCTTCTGCATGTTTAGCATATTCTATGGTTTCCCTAAGGGGACATGTTTTATAAGTAATTTGGTGTTGTATCACAAAGTCATTTATTTCTGGGTAACATCCCCTGAGAAAAGCGTTCTTTAGCTGCTGAGCATATGGACCAGCATCATCATATGGGTTAGGTCTGGCTACCTAACAATGACCTTTCAATGTTTGCACCCTCCCCTGCCCTAACTGGCTGATTTAATTACCAAAGGCAGAAGCTTAAGCTATAATGGTGTCCTTTGACAATGATGGAATGAGTAATGTACATTTTTTCTCCAAAAGGATTTGTATTTCTCATAATGTTGGTACTATGGCCCCAAAAAACGTATGCAAATGGGTTTGGGGGCATGGATAGTGTCCCAAACCTCGCCAGTGGGTCATGGGTGGGGGCAGGAAGCCAGTGGACCCACATTATGTATATTGAAGTGGGAAGGGGGATGAGCAGGTCTTATTTTTTATCCACTTCACAATCTGACTGGTTCATATTTTAGTCAATGGATCTTTCAGTGCTACAGTTTAGTATAAGAAAAGGAAATTGTCATAAAATTACAGACAGAAAAAATGAAAAATAATTTAGCTTAAAATTTGCAATGTTCTAGTTACATCCAGTAGTGCTCGAGCATCCCAACAAGTAAGAAATGACGATGGAGAAATTAGCTGCCGATTCTTGTGCTAACTGAAAAAGAGACACGCAAGATGCTTGCATGGATTAGCAGCATGTACTAAATGCGCAAAAAAACGTACAATGCACGGTTAGATTTTACTAAAAACCCTATATATTGTTTTAAATGATGTTTTTCTGCATACAGTCCACACAATAAAAATAAAAATAGATTTGACGTCACATAAACCTCTGCTGGATACTTTAGTAGAAGTTGTGCCTGAGAGAGGGGTGTTTACATTTCTGGAGATCAATGCTTGTATTTCCTAATGCAAGCAGTCTGCTACTGGCCAGTGAGGTGGAAGGGTTTGTAGTGTCAGCTCATTGAGATCCATTTATCGAACAAAGGCTTCTAGTTGTTTCCCCTCTCATGATCTGGCTCTTAGGAAGTAACGATCACAAAATAGATTCTATGCTTAAACAGTCTTTCAAAATTCTGATTTCCCCCCAAAATGTTCTACATCTATGGCTTACGCGCCTAATGTTTGTTACATGCATCATAAAAATGTGTCTTTTTACTTGAACTACAATGGTCTGATAACAGAACCACATGCACAGTATGTAAGTACTGTATATATTGGGTGTTTATACACAATCAATATTTGCACCCAATAGAACTGCAAATGAATGCAAGTCATCTCACCCAGAATTTCTGTGCTCGCACGTCAAAACCTTCTAAATTTTAAAGCCACCAAATTTTTATTAGATTTTTCTTGATTGATGGAATGAATCTATCCAGTAATTTTAGATGCAGCTGGATATGCTGTCCAGTCATAAATTGATGTAGAAAACTTACAAATACTTACTGAAAAGCAAAAGGTTAATATTGATAAAAAAATGTACATAACTCTTGCCTAATCTCAATTCATATTCCACTTTGTATTTGCACCATGATCCCTTGTGATAAACTGAGAGGTCTCCCTCACTTAGAGGATAACTGGCATTGGGTAGAGAAATTATGTGGAGCTCACCTTCCTATGGGGGAGTTTGCATCCTAAAGAGTATTTTGTTGGCTTTACTACACTAGTTCCTCTTTTAATATAATTTAGCAGATTCAAAAGAGTAAAAAGTTTTACTAAGTACTCTGATTCATGAAAAACTGCTTGGTTGTGAAGTATATAACAAACTAACTATTAACAGCTGAGTAAACCATGAGTATAAATATATTTTAGAGAAAAACAGAAATCGGTTTATGCACATCTGGTTCTTTTTCAACACTGATTGAGAACTTGAAGCCTGGGCGGCAGGGGCATAAGAACTGGGGGGGGGGGGGGACACAAATCCCCCCCCCCCCCCATATTAAATGAACAGGGGACACACAAAATAGCATAATTAAACTTAATCATGCATTACCAGTTTTGGCCATTATGTTATGGCGCAGTATGTCTTTCCCAAGAAAGCTTTGACCCATAATTTATCTAATATACTGTATATATCTATATATATATATATATATATATATATATATATATATATAAAAATAATATATATATATAGATAGATATAGATATATAAGTTAGCATATAGACATATCTATATCTATATATATATATATATATATATACATATACATATATAAGTTTTAGTTATAATGTGGATCCAGGAGCATTGAGAATTTAAACAAAGAAATGTTAAAAAAAAGTTTTTATGGGGCACTGCAGCATTAGACCCACAGAGATCCAGTTCTGGGAGTAGAGATGAATTATCATTTAGGCTCCTACATCCATGCTGGGTGGTGTACATATATTTATATATGTGGAGGGAGAGATTGGAAGGAGGAAAAGGTGGGAAGGAAGATTTATTGATACCCCCTTCACCTTCAAATGCTCAGAAGAAGGCAGCTTGCAACATTAAATATACGTTTTAATCTTCAGAAATGTAAACACCCCTCATTTATATAACCTTCACCATAGTATCATGGATGACTCCAGAGGCCAACAGTGTCATCACAATGTATTTATTCATATATGCATGAATATACTTGTTTATTATAAAATTTGCTTAATATCCCCCCCCAGGCCCCCCTCCTTGTCAGTTATGCTCTTAGTCAGACTCACCGTTTCCAAACATGTATATTTTTTCATTGTACTTTGCTCTTTTACATAATACAATGTGGATCTTTCATCAGAAAACAATAACATATTCTGCTAGTTGGGCCGTAGAATGTATGGCTGTCACATCTGATCTTTTCAAACAGTTATTAAAATAAAAATACTTCTGTTTTGGGTTTAGATTGTGTGGAGCAGGTGGTGCCGTGATAAAAGTGTCAAACATAATTCCATATGAAAAGCAATGAAACTATTTATTTCATGATGCTTTGGGACTATACTGTATGCAGTTTTCCTGATCTTAAGGAGTTCATGATGACACTGTATGGGGGCAACAATTTTACATTTGACCTATTTAAAACAGTTTATTGTTTTTTTGGTGGGTTGGAGGTCATTGCATTTTATTCTGCTGCATTCTTTCTACATGAAATTATAGCTTTCAAATCCACCAGTCTATTGTCCAACTGTTCCGCCATCTTGAAAACATTAGCACCACTTCTGTTTTGGGTTTAAAACATAATGTTACCTGCAGCTACTCTACTGGATATCATTTTCTGCAGGAGGAACATAACTCTGTAATGTGATATGTTATTTCCGAAATATTTTTGGAAATTAAACACCTGTAAAATACCAACAAATTATTTATAACCTTTGTCATTAATCCTGGCACTCATAGGATGTTTGAGGTTTATTTTGTAGGAGGAAGCTGTAATATGTTCTAGAATTTGTTGTCTTAAAATGAAACACATGTTAGAAAAACACATGGTTGTTGAAGCAGTAAATTCCAAGACTTCTAAATAAGTTGGAGAAGAGCAAATTCATTGAACACAGATTTTATGGTATACATTAAACGTGTAAGATTTAGACATTGTACAAAAGGTTTTCCTCCATGATATATTAATAATATAAGGTTAGAAAACTAATATTGATATAAAATATAATATAAAAATATACTGTAACTGTAGAGTATTTGCTCATACTCTAGATTGATCTGTTAAATTACAAGTTGGGAGGAAGTCTGTCAAGTGGTTGTAAAGCTCCTTTAAGTTCATGCATGTACTTTAATCTGAATTTGTGTGTATGAATCTGCAAATGTGTGATTGTATTTATCAGTGTGCGTGTTTGATTATTATTAGCATGTCAAAAAGATCAGTATCCTTCTAGTTGAATCAACTGATATGACCACAGAGCCCTCCTATAGACCAAATTGAATATATGTAATTACCTTATAATTCCCAAGTATTTCTTGCACTTATTGTGGAATATTACGGGATTAATTATGATAAATTCAATAAATAAACATGTGGTAAAAAAATTGAACGTGAACACAGGACATATGGAAGGTGTGATTTCCACCTATATGTGTACATAAAATACCTCTTGTGTTAGAGGGTTTTTCAATGTGAGTGTGCATTTATCATGAAAATATTGTTATATTAAAGAGCGTGCGCTCTGTTGTTTTTTTATTTTTTGGTTATTATTAGCATGTGCAATAAGTACATATACCAATGTAAATATTGTGTGCATCAGGCACTAAAAGTGTTCACATGTGGGAAAAAGTGTCTATTAGTGCCATTCCAATTATCGTAAAAATAATGTCTCATAAATATGTCTACAAAATCAAATAGTCAAAAGACCATATGCTACTATGCTCGCACATAGAAATAAATATAATGTATACTTGTGTACAAACGGTCCTTTCCAACAGGCCTTGTAGTTACATTTATATTGATCACACATATTAAGAACAAAAGGACACTTTCACACTTTTAGTTTTTAATATTTATGTAGTGGCACTGTAATGTGCAACGTATGATATAGTTATGTATTTGCTTTAATTACCTAGAGAGTGCTGGGTAATGATTGATACAGCTGTAAAGTGCAGAGACTGATGTACCAGTAATTATATATATATATATATATATATATATATATATATACATACAGAGTATCTCACAAAACTGAGTACACCCCTCACATTTGTGTAAATATTTTATTATATATTTTCATGTGACAACACTGAAGAAATGCCCCTCTGCTACAATGTGAAGTAGTAAGTGTACGGCCTGTATACCAGTGTAAATGTGCTGTCCCAACACACAGCCATTAATGTCTAAACCATTGGCAACAAAAGTGAGTACACCCCGAAGTGTACAAATTGGGCCCAAAGTGTCAGTATTTTGGGTGGCCACCATTATTTTCCAGCACTGCCCTAACCCTCATGGGCATGGAGGTCACCAGAGCTTCACAGGTTGCCACTGGAGTCCTCTTCCACTCCTCCATAATGACATCACAGAGCTGGTGGATGTTAGAGACCTTGCACTCTCTCACCTTTCGTTTGAGGATGCCCCACAGGTGCTCAATAGGGTTTAGGTCTGGAGATATGATTGGCTAGTCCATCACCTTTACCTTCAGCTTCTTTAGCAAGGCAGTGGTCGTCGAGGAGGTGTGTTTGGGGTCGTTATGCTGGAACACTGCCCTGTGGCCCAGTCTCTGAAGGGAGGGGATCACGCTCTGCTTCAGTATGTCACAGTACATGTTGGCATTCATGGTTCCCTCAATGAACTGTAGCTCCCCAGTGCCGGCAGAACTCATGCAGGCCCAGACCATGACACTCCCACCACCATGCTTGACTGTAGGCAAGACACACTTGTCTTTGTACTCCTCACCTTGCCACCACACACGCTTAACACCATCTGAAACAAATAGGTTTATCTTGGTCTCATCGGACCACAGGACATGGTTCCAGTAATCCATGTCCTTAGTCTGCTTGTCTTCAGCAAACTGTTTGTGGTCTTTCTTGTGCATCATCTTTAGAAGAGGCTTCCTTCTGGGACGACAGCCATGCAGACCACTTTGATGCAGTGTGCAGCGTATGGTCTTAGCACTGACCGGCTGACCCCCCACCCCTTCAACCTCTGCAGCAATGCTGGCAGCACTCATATGTCTATTTCCCAAAGACAACCTCTGGATATGACGCTGAGCACGTGCATTCAACTTCTTTGGTCGACCATGGCATGGCCTGTTCTGAGAGGAACCTGTCCTGTGACACCGCTGTATGGTCTTGCCCACTGTGCTGCAGCTCAGTTTCAGGGTCTTGACAATCTTCTTACAGCCTAGGCCATCTTGATGTAGAGCAACAACTATTTTTTTTTGATCCCCAGAGAGTTCCTTGCCATGAGGTGCCATGTTGAACTTCCAGTGACCAGTATGAGAGAGTGTGAGAGCGATAACACCAAATTTAACACACCTGCTCCCCATTCACACCTGAGACCTTGTAACACAAACGAGTCCCATGACACCGGGGAGGGAAAATGTCTAATTGGGCTCAATTTGGAAATTTCCATGTAGGGGTGTACTCACTTTTGTTGCCAACGGTTTAGACATTAATGGCTGCGTGTTGAGTTATTTTGAGGGGACAGCACATTTACACTGTTATACAGGCCGTACACTTACTACTTCACATTGTAGCAGAGTGTCAATTATTCAGTGTTGTCACATGAAAAGATATAATAAAATATTTACAAAAATGTGAGGGGTGTACTCACTTTTGTGAAATACTGTGAATATATATATATATATATATATATATATATCTTTTATATTAAGAGTCAAAGACTGAGCAAGGCATATTATACATTTTGGTCGGGGGTGTGGACTTGTGTGGAAAAAAATCGATGCATATATAACTGATAATCTTTGCTCATTCAATGTGATTGCTTCCATGGAACTCAATCTACTCTTTAAAATTGTTGATGTGTGCTCAGATTTAAGAGTCCTAGCACCATAGGTCCCATTTTTTCTCCAGTAGATTTGGACATCACCCAAATCATTAGCCTGTTTAAGTTGTTACCACTCAGCAGACTGGGGTTTTATTCAGCAGACGAGTGTCCTTCTGCTGTTGCTGTAGTTGTTTTGAGGAGAATGTTCAGAGATTTTGCCTTTGGATCAGGTCAGTTCTGTGTCAATCTCTCCATTACAAAGTGTACTGTAGGTCATGATTTCCTTTTAACAAGACTGCCAACATTTGTCAGGTGAGGGCAATTACATTTCACAAGCCATGTCTAGATCTCATAAATTTGGTGTGTTTTGCTAGTAGGGGTAAGGTTGGTTGGCTGTAGGCCTATACTCACTGTTACCAAACACTTTGTAAGAGTTTAAATAAAAAAATTAAACACATAAAATATCTTATTGCATATATTTCTGGGAACAGTGGTAAGGACCAGTACAGTTAAATATTTTAAAGGTATATATAAGTGTCATGGGTTTCAAATGTTTGGTAAGAAACAGGCAGTGATTATCACAACAATATGTTTTATATAGAAAAGTTCAGGATACTTACAAAGTTATAGGCAGGAAAGTAAAATGCAGCTTTTCACACGCACAGGAAGGATACATAACCCAATTACGCACAGGAAATACAGCCAGATTCAGATTTTGACCTTTCTGGTAGAGACCACAGGAAGTACTTGCTGCAGATGGAATCACATAATAGGGCAGAGGGTCTGAGCTCAATGCTGAATCAGAGGACAGGATAGAGCCAGAGAGAGACTACATATCCCAGACTGCTTTGTAACACAGGAACCCCAGAATATGATACAAACATATCAACAAAAGCGTTCTCCTGATTGGCCAAAACTATTTATGAATATAATGCTAATCTTAGCAGAGATTTTCAGGGGTGTCAACTAACAAAAGCTGCAGTTTGCAAACCGAAATAAACTAGCAATCATCAAGGTGAGTTTACAAATGTTAATTTTAATATTCTTTCATGCAAAATACATGTTTTCATATACTACTGATTCTCCTCTATAAGATGCATTCATAATCCAGGAAAATAGATATGCCTTTAAGCATCGTTGAGCTATGCCATGAGGATTAATGAAGCCAAAGAGTTTCATGTAGATAAAATGGATGGACTAGATGGGTCAATTTTTTTTTACTTCCCTTTTCAATAACACTTCACTTTTGCAGTTACACAATGAACAAGCCCCAACTATTGTAGTTGTTTTTATTATGGCTGTACTGACTCTGCAATGTTAGCCTTTCCAGGGTCTCTGACTCAAGCATGTTGTTTGTTACTGACAGATGAAGCTGAGAAGCTGCTTCCAATTTCTTATTCTTTACCAAAGTGGATCCCACCCTGTGTAGAGGGGATTATTAATACAAAGTGATTGCTGAACAGGTCAACAGGGTCAAGTATTAACTCAACAAATTAACAGAATCGTCTGTAATTGGATTGTTCAGAACAAATGCTAGCATGAGTCTAATCAGCTTAGACAGCCCGTCCATTGGAAGGGTCTCTTATAGATCTGTGAAACATCTGGATGGATTGGCTCCTGTCCAGGGGAAGAATAAACACTGACAAAAAGACAAGGCACATTCTAAGCCTGCTTTTTTTAATCTATGTAACGGATATGCACTCATCTTCTTCACTTAATACTGGCCAATTACAAGCCAACACTCTTGGAAAATACACTGGGCTCTCTGCCAAGTTATTCTAAAGACTAGAGAAGGTTTAATAAAGCCAGGCTAGAACTAGCCAAAGAGGTAGAAAACTGTGTAAACACATGTTGTCCATTATCCTTATGTAGTCCTTCCGCTGTCCACTGGTACTCCAGCAACATTACAAATCTCCATGGCCACATACTTCATTTACTTCTGTAACCTAGGAGCTCTTTGGCAAAGAGCTTGTCTACTGTATGGTGTCTCTTTAACATATTTATTTTAATCTATTTTACGATATGTTATACCAGGTTTCATGTATTATTGCACGTAGACATACTCTATTAGTTAACTGCTCACATTTTCAAAGAATGGGATCATGAGAAGTGTTTGCAAAATGAAACGTACAGAACAAAACATCAATTTTCTTTTTTTTTTGCAGTAAGTAAGGATACAATCCTTTTATGTACACATTGCAGTGGTGAAAATACTGACGCTTGAGTGATTCTTCGCTGTATTATTGCAGTCTTGTAGATCACAGAAGCCATTTTCATTGTTTCTTTGAATCTTTCCTAATGTGACCATAATCATAACTATAATCATAATCATAATTATTATTCTTCCTTAAACACTTACTTAGATATTTGTTATTTCAACAAAATCCATAACACAAGTTAGGTGCCAGCCCCACATTGATGAGATCCATTAAGATGCCTTCCTAACTTGTGCAAAATCTATCCTATGCTATGCATGAAAGATGTGTTATAACAACAAGACATATTCTAAAAAGAGCCATGTATGAAATGGTATTGGATTAAAGAATGAAAATGTTTTGTGGGTTAATTTGCATGTCCCTGCCCAGTTTCCCAGAGTGCAGTGCAAAAACTATTTCTTGAGAGTCTGAGCAGGAATCCTTCCAAATGTGAATACGAATGTACTCATTTCTGAATGAAAGAAGTGTTAATTGCAGCTAAGAACGCAAACTACAAAATAACCCATTAGCCTAAAAAAGTTAATCTCAGCCCTCAATCCAGCTGGATTTAAGGAAACTTGTCACAGATTTTCATTACTGTTTGATTGCTTTGCCCTCTTCATCATATTATTGGTAATAGCATACTCCACGCTGATTTCTGCTTGTGGCTATATACAGTTTGCATTATTATTCATTTTCTTATCCTATACTTAAAATAATAATGCTATATATGCAAAAAAGTACATGTGAAATTGTGTTTAGTGAAAAGATAATGCATAAAGTAATAATAATAATAATAGTAATAAGTAGTGAAATGTTTTTGGGTAATACTTATGTAGGATTCTTCTTGTATTTCATAATAATTATGTAGGATCACTTCTGCTTATAGCTAGAATTTTCTACCCACATTGTGCTTAATTACTGAAACCTAAATCAGATCATATTTATCTTCATTTTGTAATCTAAGCTCTTTTCAACTATTATCCACTACTTTCCAGCCTTTAAGTTCCCTTTTCAGACCCTGCTACCTCACCCTACTTGTGGTGCATTGATGGGTGCAGCTTCCCCACCAAGATTTTCCCCCTCATGTGCCATGGTTTGCAGGTACTTTGTTCTTATTTCTGGAGACGTTCAAGTCCAAGTATGGCAGTTCCAAGTGACTGGAGGGAAATTTGCCACCCCCATTCCCTCATCATTGTATTCAATGTAATTGGAAATGGTCATTAGGTCCCTCTCAACAGTCTCTTGCAGCTCTTCGAACAATATGTTACTCGGGAACACATATCAGGGTTATTTGGGAATGGAACCAGGTTCTCATATCGTCTTTGTCCTCTGCTGTGTTCCTCAAATGTCTCCAAAAAGACTGCACAAAGTAAAATAAGGAACCCGCTACTTTGGCTTCAATGAATGCTGTGCTATAGACATTTGGCACAACATGGACTCAACTTTTAGCTGTAATCTCCAATTGAATAGCAAATTCGTTTACGGGCTCCAGTAACTTACAATTTCTCAATTGAATGAGGCCCATAGTGATCTAGTTAGACCAGTAAAAGCAAATTGGTAATGTATAATTATTAATGGACAAATGTTTTAAGCATGTTAAAATAATCATTTAATCTATTACCTGTAATTAGGTATGTTGGGAGAGAGAGGGAAAAAAACGGGTGAGGAGAAATGATATGGGAGACAAGAGATAAAGTTATCATTTAGGTTTTATGATACCAAAATGATACCAGTGATATATGTAATTGTGCCACATTAGATAATGATTTATGAGTGTAAAGTGGCATTGTATAATATATAATATATGACAACACCATTTTATTCCTGAGAACGTATCAATCCACCAATCTCTTTCACAGCAGAAGTTTCCGATGAGCTGCCCAACCCACTTCAAAGACCATGCATCACTGAGGTGTTAAGAGAGAAGGAAAACCCGGAATGTATCCCGTCAGCAAGTGGGGGAGACAGGAAAGAAGAGGTAACATATTTGGACTTTCAGAAAACTAAGAGTAATGTAGTAACATCATTGATGGCGTCCAGTAAAAAACAGTAGCCACTAAGCACAATGTATGCAGTAATTATTTGTAGTTCAGTATCACAAGATATATATTCTCCACTTAAAGGACCAGTGAACATAAACATTGCAGTATGAAGTGATATCTGTTACTTAGTGGGAGATAAAAAAATGTCTTCTTATCTCTGTTCTTGTGTATAGATCCACGTAACTCATATACTTGATCTGACCAAGTACTTTATTTATGATACCTGTCTTCTGTCTGATGTGAGTTTATTATGTCTCAGCATTCTGTATCGCATAATCTAATGTTCCTGTTAATCTTAATCAGTTTCTGACTTGATAATGATTGGTGTACCTCTCGAAAACTTTTCACTCTTTTCACAGTTTTTCCAATAAAATAATTATAATTTTATACTGCAATATTTTCTTTAATTCTTTCTTTCTATATATATATATATATCACATATTATAATTGTCTAACTGCGATTCGTCGTCACGCTTCAGACGAATCGCAGTTAGACAATTATAAAGTGCTGCGCATTGCGCAGAGCGCGGCGCGAGCCACGCATGCGCAGAGCGCGACGCAAGCCGCGCTCTGCACCCGAGCTGCGCTTGCGCGCGGCGCAAGCAGCACTCTGCACCCGAGCCGCGCATGCGCAGAGCGCGGCGCAAGCCGCGCTTGCGCGCAGCGCGGCCTGAGAGCAGGTAAAAGAGTGGGGAAGAGGGGGGGGGGGGGTAGAGGCACAGAGGGAGAGTGGGGAAGAGGGGAGGGAGAGTGGGGAAGAGGGGGGGGGGAGAGTCACAGAGGGAGAGTGGGGAAGAGGGGGGGGGGGAGAGTCACAGAGGGAGAGTGGGGAAGAGGGGGGGGGAGAGTGGGGAAGAGGGGGGGGGAGAGGAGAGGGAGAGTGGGGAAGAGGGGGGGGGGGAGGAGAGGGAGAGTGGGGAAGAGGGAGAGTGGGGAAGAGGGGGGGGGGAGGAGAGGGAGAGTGGGGAAGAGGGAGAGTGGGGAAGAGGGGGGGGAGAGGCACGGCACAGAGGGAGAGTGGGGAAGAGGCACAGAGGGAGAGTGGGGAAGAGACACAGAGGGAGGGGGGAGAGAGGCACAGAGGGGGGGGGGGAACAGAGGAAGGGGTGAAGAGACACAGTGGCGAGACACACAGAGAGAGGCGGGGGAAGAGGCACAGAGGGAGAGGGTGGAAGACACAGAGTGGGGAGAGACACAGAGGGTGAGGGGGAAGAGACAGGGAGGAAGAGGCACAGAAAGAGGAGGGGGAAGAGACACAGGGGAGTGAGAGGAGGGGGAAGAGACACAGGGTAGAGAGTGCAGGGGGGAAGATACACAAGGGAGGGAAATGGAGACACGAGGAAGGCTGTAACAGACACAGGGCTGAGGGGGAAAGAGACACAGGGGAGGGTTGGGGGAGACACAGGGGAGGGTTGGGGGAGACACAGGGGGGGGGAGAGATGCATAGGAGGGAGAAGGGGGAAAGAGACACAGGGGAGGGGTTTAGAGACACGGGAGGGAGAGGGAGGTAAAAACACAGGGGGGCAGGAGATACAAAGGAGGTAGACGAGGTGGAAGGAGACACAAGGGAGGGAGAGGAGGGGGGAAATAAGACACGAGGGAGGAAGTAGACAGAGGGAGAGACTCGCAATGAGCTCCAACGGGGCTCATTGCAAGGCCTGTGATGAGCGCCAAAGGCGCTCATCACAAGGCCAGTAAAGTAGAGGGGGAGAGGCTTACATTGTGTGGCAAACAGCATTGCCAGGCTTCAGTTTTTATTGCCGTCATTTTTGACGGGCAAGTCGCTAGTATATATATATATATATATATTTATTTATTTATTTATTTATTTAAAAAGAGTACAATTATGCATGTATGAGAGGGGCATTTACATCTTCGTAAGACAGAGCTTGCATTTATTGATGTAAGCTCCTGCTTCTGAACAGGTGGTCCGAGGTGATTATTAAATTCTAACTGTTCATTGATGTAACCAATCCCTCTCCCTCCACTGCTTTATAGCTAAAATTTGCCCTAAAGCTCAAATGAACCAGAAAATGCTCTAATCAAACGGGACAGAGGTGCTCTATATGCAAACCGAATCTTCATAAATGAGGCTTGTCTCCAAACGTGAATTTCTGTTCATGGTTTACACAAGAGCTAATCCTGTTACTTTCTTACATACTTCACAGACATCTCAGGTTTTCCTAATATACAATGGACCCAAGTTTTTTGTCTTGCATTTAAATGAACAAGCTTTAAACATTATTATTATATGTTGTGCTTGAAAAAATGAGTGATTTCAAGTTTAGAAAAGCATCTGAGACCATACTGACAGATACAAACACTGAATGCATCTCTGGACTGGATGGGTGGGCCATCACATGGGTAGTGTTTCTATTAAAATAGGAATCAAGCAGTGTATATAAAATATAATACAATAATAGATATCTAGACTTTCTGGTAATGGTGCATCACCACCAATGCAAAGTAAAAGGGCATCTCCTGATTTGGATACAATAATATTAGTGATTCTGTGAAGGCGTCTGCTGTGATGGGCAGTGATCTCTCACAGTTCTTTGCAGACATTTTTAGTGACTCTCCCACAAAGAAAGTTAAATAATCTCTCCTGGTTAGAGAATAATCTCCTAAAGCCGAGCAGCAGAGACTTCTAATTCACTTCCATGTAAAAGCTATATTTGTGCACATGTGCGATGCACCTTCCTATTCAACACAGCTCTTAAACCACAAAAAGAATCCAATTTTATTAATGTTAATACTATATTTACATCTATATGCAAAATATTGACATTACAGTAAAGTGAAAATAGTTATCATGCTGTATTCTCTCATTTTAATTTTGTATTTACCTTTTTTTCTTATTTATTTTATTTTTTTATTCTCTAGCATTGTTTTATCTAAGAATTGGCCCTTACCCCTCACAGTTCAGCCTTTCACACCAATTTAGTTATTTTGTATCATATGCTTTGCATGAGAACTGGTTACAGATATTGAGTTGGGAAAGGTTTGGGCTCAACTCCAAAGTGCCCTCACCTATAAAGCCCCTATGATGCTGCACCCCTTACATCTCACCTCACATTTCCTAATACTACCTCATACTTCCCCATCTATTTGTCCACAAACCTCTTCTCTTATTAGCTCATTTCTCTCCCACATATAACCCTCCTGGACGTCATTTCCACAATACACTAGACCCTCTCTAAGCCTCCAAACCTTTAAATACCTTTAAAAATACTTAAATTAAATCTATTAAAGATAGCATATCCACAGCACTGACAACATCCCGTCTGTGCCATATTATTGGCAATTATCTGGCCAACTAGGTACCACCAAATATTAAAGGGATATGTAATTAAGATAGATTATGAGTGCATCTGAAAGAGGAGAATTAGAAGTGTATGAAAAAAAATTGCATGAAAAAATACCAGAATAAGCATTTAAACACTTACCTTGAAGTTAGCAATATATATTTTAATTTCTGTCAACTGAAACTTAGGGTTAACACCCTCCAAACCCAGGCTAAACTGGTATACAATTTGAAACATTTGTTTTGGCCAATTAGGAGGAAGTAAAGAGTGAAACATTTGTATCACAATCTGGCAGTTGCTGTTTTTTTTCTTCCTCTGCCTGTCTCCTTATGAGCAATTTCAGCTGTGACCCCACCAACCATCATCTCCTTTAGAGGTCACACACTGTACCCTGCAGGCTTCACTTTATGTAAGCTTCCTAGGGGTGTGCACATCCACATATCAGTATCTAGCATATAAATATGTAAGTACATTCAACTTTTCAATATAAAACATATTTGTCTACTAATAAGTAATTGTTTATTGGGAAACATTTGAAACCCATCTCACTTACATATCCATTTAACACCCTGTTGTGGGGTTGCTGACTTATTGTAAATAAGGCCCCATTCATAATGAACTGTTCCTCAATGCTTCACCCTAACTTTACACCCCCAGCCCCTCTAAATTGTGAGGTCAAACGGGTAGTGACATCACAGTCATCCCTCTTGGTTGGTTGACCTTTAACTAAAACTGTAACCACCTTAGCTGTATAGAACTGCACAAAAGTATGTCATTTTTGAAATTATTGGTAACAATATTAATCTCAATTATTGATCTGATTTACAGAAATGTGAAGAGTATTATAACAGAGAATGATTATCAATTTTGTTTTGTTTTCCTAGGGTGATAATAATGATAAGATTGAAGAAACTTTCTCAATATCAGTATCACAAGCAACTGTTGAATCATTGGAGCCATGCCAAGAATCATCTCTAAAATGTCATAATTCTTTAAGTGTTGACTCAATGTACAAGGACTTGGATGCTCATGGAGGATGTGAAGATAATACCAATGACCTAGTAGCATCAGGGAGAAAACAGGATCATGCACCACAGCAAAAGCCTGGCCGGAAAGTATTACATAGGTCAAAAACCATAGGACACAGTTTGGGGGATCACTCTACATATCAAGGTTCTGGTCCTAGCTATGTGTCATCAATGCCTGAACTCATGTGTAGCAACCTTAAAGTATCAGGGGATGAAGAACTCAAATCAAGGCAGGACCAAAACAAAAATATTTCTGGCCATCCTCAGGAACCTGGAGCTTTGTCCTGCATAGAGCAGTCTCCTCCACAAAACGATAAAGAAAGTGTCAGCCTACAGCCAACAGTGTTTAAATCTCAGAAAAAGCTAAACCTAGAGGTCTTAAGGAAACAAACCCATGTGGAATACAGTGATTCAAGCAGTGATGATGAGGACAGATTGGTCATAGAAATATAGGGTTTGGGTACTGGGAGATGCATCAAAGAAAAGCTACCGTTATGTTAAATTAGAAATGCATTGGACCAATGACACAGAACCTAAGGAGGGTCTTTGATGGCTGTGGATATGAAATGCCTTTTCTTATTCTTTGGCAAGCTGATTGTGTAACCGATGACTGATTTTTTACTAAATCACTTGCAGCCAACAGAGGGGGGTGTTGTGACTTTCTACAGACCGATCGGGTCACATTTCTTAATGTGGTGATTTTCCAAGCCTACACAAGAGAGAGGGGAAGGGAGGTTATTGCCTTTCCCCTGCACCTTATCTTTCTGAAGACATTCCAATAAGACTATAACCCTGCACTGTATTCTTTGTGGCAGGGCACAGCTGGTGTACATCACATCTTGGACGTGTTGATGCCAACTTGCCCAGGGTTTATATGTTCATATGACTTGTCAGTTTTGCCATGAGTCATGTTTATTGAAGTAAAGCTCTGCACATTTTAAGCATTGTAGCCTAGTGGACTTCAGTCGCTGTACTTTAACCCTTTTATTGCTGCATTGTTCTGCAGGTTTTTAACAATAGCAAATGATTGCACATCGTTGTGTTCTTTTATGGTGTTGTAAGATGCCTAATGAGTTGGGATGACAAACAAACTGACATTTGCACATGTCTATGTTTACAATTGGATAGATTTGTCAGTAGTTGTTGAAGTGGGAAATTCAATGGAAATAACAAATGATCTATACCAGGATTGGCTGATATATTTTATATGGAAATGTTTAGGGAACAGCACTTCAATGTAAAGCTGGGCCATTGTTGTCCTCAATGCCAGTCTATATACTATTTATAGTTAAGTATATATAAACTTTTGTTCTTTTTTTTTTTAAATAATTTGTCATTTTGATTGTGTCCAGTGGTTTTAACAAAGTTGCCAGCATTTAGGAAAGTGTTTGATGTAATCAATAAGTTTTATCATATTTATTATAGTTTATTTTCTATCCATATTTTGTAAAAATGTACAGTCCACAGCCCTCAGAGATACATGAATGAATGGAGACAAATAAATGCCAGGGAATGAAAGCCACAGATAAATATAAACCACTTATTTCAAAGCAGTGATAGACAATCTATTTCACTGGCCACATATATTGCCCTCAGTCCATAAAAGGGTCACACTGTGGCTATGCACGGTGCTTGTGAGGAAGCCCCACACTACTATTATAGAGGACTGGAATACAGAAATAATATGCATCATTTGCCACTAATAAGTCTATTTCCCATGTATGAATTTAATCCACTTCAAGGCCACATTTTCTTTCTTCTTAACTGCTGACATTTGACTTATTTATTGTCTGTAAATGACAGATACAAAGCATTTATTCCGTATCTGTAAGCTGATTCCCTTTTTAACGCTTGTAAACTGATCCTATATTATTATTATACATTTTGGAAAGGCATAACTGAGTGATAAATGGGCTCTTTTACACCCAATACAATGACAGTGACAAGGCCTCTGTCTGACCACTTGTAATCAATCCAAGAGGTCATAGACACCTGAAATGTGAGGAGCCCATGAAGGCGTCAGCCGGGATCCCCTGCCGTAGATCTATTCTAGCGATTACAGGCAATAACCAAATAATACCCATGTCCCCTTGCACTGTGCAGCTGTCATATATAACACACAGGAAGGTGATCAATCAGTCCGGGAGTTTCCAGCTCTTATTAAATGCTTTATATTTGTGTACCTTATTTTCCAATCTCTGAATGTCGGCTGTAGTTGTCAGCATCTGACCTTATTTAAAGGTTTACAAGGATCTGAGATATGGACAGAATATAATGCTTCATTTACTCATTTAGAAGCTGCCTGTAACCCTACATTATCTCATCTAAAGTAATTATTTCAAAATAATTACTGAAACAAATATGTTTGATACAAAATTGGAAATAAACAAAATGTCTTGTAATTAATATCAAATTGTGTTTTCATTCAATCTTTACAAAGCACACAATACTAAAGTCTAAAAAGTATCGCCGCCGTTACGTTACTTTAATGAAAAATATATAATCTGGCAAAATGTAGCTGATGGGCTCCTCCAGTAGGACCATGCCACAGCCAGAATTGTCCAAGAGTGGTTGGAGGAGCACGATGAAGACTTCCAAGTATTTATCTGGCCTCCAAATTCCTTGGTCTTGAACCCCATGGAGCACTTGTAGGACCACCAATCACTCTTCAGCACTGTCTGCATGGCTCCAAATACCCTTGCCAACCTTCCAGGATCCTATTGACTCACTACCACGCCGTCTAGCTGCTGTCCATGCTGCACACGGAGGTTATTCAGGATATTAGCTGGTGATCCTAATAATATGACCATGTATATATAAAAGAGTACATTTATGACTTGTTATATAGCAAGGGGAGAGGTGAAAAATTGTAAGTGGTGTCAGGGCAAACAAATCTATATGGAACTAGGATAATGGCCATGGTCCTGTCAAGATCCAATAACAACTTGCAGATAGGACTAAGATTTCAAACCCTTATACTAGGTCCTTGCTCGGTCACAGATAATCCGGCACCATTTTACTACTGACCCGTTATAGCAAAGCTTGGTGCAGTCCCTTCCCTCATCCTATGATTATTTCTCCTGCATCGCTAATGTGCAATGCCCCTTCACTCTCCATGACATGTTCATGGATTACTTCTTAGTTGTACAAGCTGAGATATTTAATTCTCTGCTGAGTTCATGTAAATGGAAGCTTGTTGTCTAAGTCATTGATTCCCCAAATAATCCACAAAGGCTTGTATTTAGGGATAATATTAAATCCAGGTGCAGTAATAAGAGATCCACCTTCTGTTGAATACAGAGGATATAAAATGGCATCTTTCGATTTGAGACATTTTGTCTTAAATCTTTGCCCATGTGCGGTTCCATAAGGTCAAGGTCAATGCATGGAAATCACTGTTAGCTAATGTAGCCTCTTACTGGTTGCCCAAGCCAAACATGTTACACAATCAACCTAGGAATCATCAAAGATTTGTAAGTATACTTGATATTTTGAGTAATATAAGTAATAAGTTCTTAAAGAAAAACTTGTAAATGTGCTCCATTTACTGATTATTCCATTAGAGTTCCTATAAGTAGGCCTAAAAAGACTTTGAGCCCAATTCAATTGATCTTTCGCAAGTTACTGGAGCCCATAAGTGAGTTTGCAAGTTAATTTGCTATTCAATTGGCGTCTTTTGCAGGCTCCAAATGGGTTATGGCCTTAAAAAAAAAAATGTAATTGTAAACCCGTAACTTACAGCCTCCCGAAGCCTTTGATCTTTCACTTTCGCAAGAGTTACGATAGCTAAAATCGCAAATCGTTATTGCTCAATTTCCCCAAGTCCTTAAATGTTTTCACACCCGTAAATAGCAAAAGAAGGAGAAAATCCTACGAGTGCTAGAGAGGACCCACAAGGGGGTTAAACACCTATTCATATCACTGTAAATGCAAATATAAGCTCAATCCTGCACTGTAAATAACGGGGAAAGCGATGACAGATATTTGAATTTTGTCTCACGCTTGCAAATCGTCAGGAAATAAAATTGTATTTTTATGTTTTATTTCGGGGCTACATCGATCTCGAGTATCAATGAGTGAATACATATCAGGCCACCCATCGCATATCGGACCCCCGAATCTAATTGATTGACATGTAACCTCCATGCTTTACTGTCGGAATAATGCCAGTCTCATTTTCTATTGTCTGATTCGAAATGGGAAGTTACAGGCTTGCTTAATTGATCATGTTCCCGCCCTGAACCAGTGCATGGTTTACGGTTTTGGCTTTGGGCCATTAACTTGTGGGCTTTAATAATTGAATAGCATATTAATCATAGACGACGGGAGCCCGCAGCAGGTCCACAGACATACAGCCTACAATGATCAAGTTGCGGGCTTGGTATTGAATCGGGCACTCTATATTCAGACAATTTACTTTTGTTTCATAACTGTAGATAACTGCTTTCATGTCAATTCCTTTCTGATGTTTGGACAGGTCATCCATTCAGATGAGGAGCTCCTGAAGCAAAGTCTAAACCCTTAGGGGAAGCATTACATTATGTTTCTGAAACCTAATTCCCCAGTAAATAACCTAAGGAGAGGAATATAACTATGTTTACTTAGTGGAAGTAAGCGAGTGTCAGACGTGTGCCTTCTGATACAGCACGATTTCAAAGTGTGTCGGGGAAGAAGCTATGAACACCTACTTTGTCATTTGCTAGTTCATGAAATGTGTTTTTATAAAGACAACAATAATGCCCATCTGTAATAAGACATGTTTTAAAAAAGGAAGATGGGAAATATACTTCTCGATACATACAAATCAACTTGAAGGTTTTCTCTCTTCCTTTTGTACAAATATTTGTTACAAACATTACAAGTTCAGTTTTAAGAAACTGCCGATGTGTGGGCAAGGGAAGTAGATGGTGTCTGATATGTGTTCAGCCATAATGAACCAGACCAAAGACCAACAACAGGAGGAAGCTTTGTCAGAAGTTACCAAGTCCCTGTTACAAACTTTTACAACACATGTAAAGCACAGCCAAAATGTGCGCATTTATTGTTATCATCCTTTATTTGTAAAGCGCCAACAAGATCTGTAACGCAATACAGAGGATGCATAACAAAATACAATATAAAACACTTGGCGAACACCATCTTTAGCTTAAAATCAGATTGAAAACCCACAAACTTACAATCTAAAGGTAGGCTCGAAATAGTGAAAGTACCCTTTATATAAGAGACTTCTATGAACTAATGAATTAATAGAATAGAATTAATTAGATGACCCTGCGCAGAAAGAAATATGAGAATACTAACAGGCAAAGACAATTACTATCCCAAGAACTGGGATCCATGGGTGCCATCTACATTGGGCTGACTTGTTGGTGGGGTGGGGTGAAGGGAACAGTGACCATTATCATGCAGGGCATGCACCGTGCTGGACTCCAGGTCGGAGGAATCCCACTCTACACCTATTGATAAATGCCAAACCCTGGATCACCTGTCTAGACCCCTCCTGCACTATCAAATGCAATAAAATAAACCACATTAAAGTAGTCAAATTAAACCAAACGAACATTAAGAAGACAGAACACAAAAGGAACATCGAGAAACCCCATCAAGGAAAATCCCCCATGGGTTGTCACTGTGTAATTCTGCTGTTCTCCCAACTAAGCTTTATTATTGACTTCTATGCTTCTGTGACTGGTTTTCTGCTGCATTTTTAGTTAAATAAGAAATATGGAAAACTATACTCCCAAGAAATAGCTCCATGTATAGACACACACCAGAACATTACGTGGTTTATTGTATATATATTTCAAACTAGAAGATCTGTCTAAGCGCACAACATCAAAAGATGTGTAAATAGTAACAAAACAATAAAAACTAAAGTTTATCAACTATTATTATGGTATGAAAAGCAAAAAACATGGAAAATGTCTAGATTTCACCAGGAATACAATATAACTATGCATCTATTTCCCCTTCTTGTCATGGTGAAGGGGATTGTGTACTTCAATGACGCTGTGACCTATACCATGTAGGGTCACCCAAGGTGGGCAGGTCATAGCAGAGAGGTCAGACAAATTGCAGTCCATTGGAGAAGGAACTGGCAACTCACTCCAGTATATTTGACAAGAAGACATAAGGATTAGATGTACCTGACGTGCTGCTTCCATAGGGTCAGGGCGAGTCAGACACAGCATATTTACTTTTATGTACTTTACTTTATTTTGAAGTGCTTAAAAGCTCTGTTTTTTTGTTGTTGCCTAAAATCATACAATTTGTATCTGTTTGGGTCTGCACTATCTAGCTCATACAGCTCATGAATACACAGACTGTGAAATACAGTGTTTCAAATTAACCAACAGTGACCTCTCTCAAACTGCACGTTGCAGAATGTTGCTATTGTTTGGATACTATGTGCAACCCTTGAAGTCTTCATGAGCTGCAGAGGTGAGACACAGTTATGAACTACTTGTACGATTTTAGGTGGAAAACTGAACTTTTAAAAAATACACAAAAGTAAAGTGTTACACAGATATATTATGTTCCTAGTAAAAACCACACATCTTCCATGTCCCTTTAACCATTGAAGTGCAAGGTGATTCTGTAGATGTTTATCTTTCTTAATTTACATACTACTAATTCTCACAATAAATAATATTACAAACTACATACAAAATATACATAAAAGTTTATTAAGTATACTAAATGAATAAACAAAATGTACAATTCTAGCGGAGATTTGTATAATAGAACTCAGAGTTTTATTAAAACATGGTCATCATGTCTATTCCAGAGTCACATTATGTAGAATTATTCTAGCGTCCTCTTGTTAAAATCCCCTATATAAGAGATAAGGAATAACGAAGGTTTAGGAAAACAGCCGCACATCCTATATATCAGTCTGAATCTTGCATTGATAGTTTCAGGGAATGTGAAGTAAAGAATGTTATATTATAATTAAGATGTTTATGTATCACATATATAGTTGTGAGCATACCAGCCGTTGCTCACGCTTGCGGGCTTGCGAAGCGAGGGCCGCAGTTGCTGGCAAGGAGCCTGAACCACAAATGATCTACGGATATTCCGATAAGACGCATACCACACATTACCCGCCATTTTACACCAATGCGGAACTACACGACTACGCTAACGGTTTGGTCTCGCGCACGCACACTATTACACTGCACACATTCAGCACACTTACACAGCAGCTCCACATCACTAATACTCCAGCAACATCAAAACAGATTGTCAGCTCTTCAACACAATGCTTCAAAATAGGTAAAGTATATTCATTTATTAATGTATTATTTATTTGATTATTATACACCAAACAGCATTAGCTGACTTACAATTTCATTGCCGTCATTTTTTGACGGGCAATTCGCTAGTGATAAATAATTACAATATAATAATGTATTTGCGCATGTGAATAAAAAAAATACAAATACATATTTTCCCATATAATATAACGAATTCTAGTGTTACAGTAATGTCCTATACGTACAGTGTGTAATAATAGCATTGCAAGCAATCTTGTACTACAAGATAACCACAGTTACAATGCTATGAAGCAGTTACACCACTTAGAAAATTGTTGGCATCTGTGATATTTTCCCCACAATTTATAATGTATTTTATGGCCATTTCTTGGAGCAAAGAAAGAACTGGATGCAATTTACAAAAAAGTCAGATGTATTGTAATTAACCTAAATAACAGGAAAAGGCAGTCACAACATTATAGAAGTGATAGAGACAATATCCTTCCTTATATTAGTGAATCTGGGAGAATAATAAAGTGAAAACAGAAGAATCTGAGCTGTTGAGAGACTGCAACATATTAGGTTCAATCCAAGTTTCCCTTGTTTAAAGTGGATCTTCTCAATGCTGTACTGAAGTTTCATTCTGCCCTCAAGCCAAGCTCCATTTATTCCTCCATTGTCTTGTATGCTGTTTTTCAGTTATGTCTGACTCTCCGTGGCCGCTACAGGCACATCTTTCAGCCACTGCCCCTCTGAGCTCCCTCAAACTCATGTTCATTACTTCAATTAACTCATCTATCCATCTCTGCGTCTGCCATTTCCTTCTTTGTGTGCCTTCAATCTTCTCCAGCATCCTGTATTCTCATGATATGGACAAAATATGTGAGATTTTGCCTCATGATCACACCTTCCAGTGAACAGTTTTGCTTTGCTTTGATTGATTGGATCTTCTTGCAGTCCAAGGGACTCTAAAAGTAGTTTTTGCCAACACCACAATTATTATCTTTATTTATATCGCGCCAACATATTCCGTAGTGCTATACAGGGGTTGAGTACATGGCAAAAAACAAACGTAACACCTTATAAAGAATGGCGGGCCCTGTTTTTGAGCATAAAATCAAATGTGCATAGAGCTTGTTTCCAACGCACGGACACAAGATTGAAAACTCACAAACTTAGAATCCAAGGGTTTAGGTGTGATACAAGATGGTGACAAATACAAGATGGTGGTGTGAAAGCAATTTGTTCAGTCAAGTGGAGGTGTCTGTGTGTTGTACTGTAGAGTGTGGGTGGGAGTGTTATTAAGCTGTGGGGTGTGCAGATGTGCATGTTAAGGCTGAAGGTGATAAGATTTTTTAAATAGGTGTGTTTTTAGTGATTTTTTAAAGGTTTTGAGGCAGGAAGATAGTCTAATGGAGCGAGGCAAGGAGTTCCAAATAGGGGCAGCACGAGAGAAGTCTTGAAGACAGGAGTGAGAGGAGGTGATGAGAGAGGAGGAAAGAAGAAGGTCATTAGCAGAACGAAGGGGGCGGTTGGGAGAGTATTTTTTAACAAGAGCAGAGATATAAGGGAGTGCACTGTTGTTGAGGGCTTTATATGTTAGGGTCATGATTTTAAATTTGATTCGGGAAGCTATAGGAAGCCAGTGGAGTGATTGACAGAGAGGGGCTGCAGACACTGAGCATTTGGTATTGAAGATGAGTCTAGCGGAGGCGTTCAGTATGGATTGGAGGGGAGACAGACGAGAGATGGGGAGGCCAGCAAGGAGGGAATTGCAGTAGTCGAGTTGAGATATGACAATTCAAAGGCCTCAATTCTCAGGCACTCAGACTTTTTTATAGTCCAACTCCCACATCCATATGTTACTACTGGGAATACCATAGATCTAACTATGTAGACCTTTGTTGATAGTGTAATATATTAGCTTTTACTAGTTTGATCAAAGCTCTCATTCCCAGAAGCAAATGGCTTTTCATTTCATGGCTACAGTCATCATCTACATAGATCTTGGACAATTTCAGCCTCTTCAGCATCCATGGTTGGAGCATAGACTTGGATCACTGCAACATTAAATGGCTTGTCTTGAAAGCAGAATTGAATCATTCTATCATTTATTTGGTTGTAGCTATGAGGGCTACACTATTTCTGCAGGATTCCTCACCACAGTAGAAGATATAGTGGTTGCCTGGTATGAAATGTCCAATTCCAGTCCATTTGAATTCACCAATTCCTAAAATATCAATATTTAACCTTGTCATCTCATTCTTAGCCACATCCAGTTTGCCTTGTTCATAGTGCTAATGTTTCAGGTTCTTATGCTGAATTGTTCTTTGCAGCAGCAGACTTTCCTTTCTGCTTCAAACACATCCACAGCAGGGCATCCTCTAGACTTTGGCCCAACCACTTCATTAGATCTGGTGTCACTCGAACTCGCCATCTGTCCTTCTCCAATGATGTAGTAGGCACCTTTGGACCTGAGGTGCTCATCTTCCAGTGCCAAACCATTATGTCTCCGGTTATACTTATCTATAATGCTTTCTTGTCAAAGATAATGAAGTGGGTTGCCAGTTCCTTCTCTAGTGGACCACATAGTGAACTGATACACACACTATTCCATCACACTGTACAAGCTGTATCATATCAGTTCAGACCATTCTGAAAACCCAAAGCTGGTCCCACCCCATTGATGGCCTTGTAGTGGATGGATAAAGGCAGTTTGGCTGGTGGCTGAGAGACTAATGTTTGAAAATAGGTACTACCATATATTGCTTTTTTAAATCATTTAGTATGAATATAATTAGCAATCAATGGCTCACTAAAACTTCTATTTCCTTTTGTTGGGCATTACAGTGGTCCTTTAGGATCTCTCTGAGGAAGGAAACTACAGTGTTTGTTTATATATTCAAACCCATGACCAAATATCAATCATGTCATGGATCCTGGCTCAACATATAAGGAAGATCCCATCCTTGATTATTTTTGGTGTTTGAATATTATAAATAGTATCCGCCCCACCTATTTTTATCAATGGAATGTTTCTCACTTTTTTGATTGCTCAGAAGACACTGATAAAACTTTATGATCTCTCTCGCTTGTACAAAACAACATTTTACATTGAATTGTTAATGTTTATGTAAATAGTTATTGACAGCTATGATGTGGGTATGAAATATCACTCACCATGCCAAATATTGCTTGGCCAGAAAACATTGCTTTTTATGGTAATTTAAGGTTGAGTTAATCTAGGCCAAGATTCCTAATATTTGCATTACTCCCACATGTTTGTTGCTAACAATCTACACTTACATAAAAAAATAACCTTTAATCAAATAAATCCAATCACTCACACTTACCCTGGCTCTAGGAAAAGTCTGGATCTTGCTTCATGGAGATCAGGCACATCCAGGATTTGTCCAATGGGCCAAGAAATGTGCAATGTGTGACACTGTTCAGCATTGTTTGTGTTACTGCCTCACTTGGCTGCAAATGAAACTATATTATCCAGAGAAATCATCTAAGGGAAATGTCTCTTGCCTCAAGATCATTACTCCGCCATGCACAATCTGTAATGGATTATTGTGCTCTTTTATATAAGTTTAAAGCTGACCATTATAAAACACAAGCTGGCACGTTGGGATGTATTTATATAAGATTCAAGCTTAGGGAGGTGAATGACAGGAGGCAACATTCACTCAGCATTGACTCCATACAGGACCCAGAGCACACAACGTGAATATTCCTCTCTGACACACCTCATCACCTCATCTTCTCTAAAGGGTCTTTGATTTGGGCAGGGATAGCTCAAATGTATTCATGCTGATATAGGGCCATATTCTATTGGCTACTCGTAAATGCCTTGAACCCATAGGATTGGCTGCGGGTGCTTTTTTATTATAAATGTTTAGATGCTTTCTATTGTCTCCAGCTCGCAAATTCTTACCGCAAGGCTGAACTTGTAACCCTTCCTTTTTAAGTTTGCCTGATCATATGATCTCTCAACATTTAAGTGAGCCTGTAATTTACTCCTTAGACACAGCTAACAGTAAATGAGACCGTCATCATGGCGTCAGTAAAACATGGAGTTTATACTTAAACTTCACTCAGAGACTACAAACTAATTAGTGTCAATCCAGCAATGTAGAAATCAATAATATTAATTAAAACACTTGTTCTAGTCCATGTGGTTTCCATGATATGTATTAACTCCTTAAGTCCTGGGATCCATATCATACAAAAAACAAACAAACCATAAAATAAAATGTAATTGCATATTTGTGGGTTTGTTACTGTTCTGCAATTAATTCTACTGTATTTCCACGCTTTCTCATATGTTTAAAGTACAGTATTGCGTGCTTAATAGCTACTAAAGCTCCAATAACTGATTGTGAGTCCTATTTAGTACTTGTAATATTTTTCAGTTGCGGGTCAGACTTTATTTGTGAGCTAGAGCTACGGGACTAATAGAATATCCATTTTGTGTATTCGTAATATTCAAGCTGTGGTAAAACCAATGGAGTTCTAAGGCCAAATTTGCGTCATTGGCTGGCCCGTATTGATTGTGGGTGGGGAATTTGTGATTGGAATTTGAGTAGCTAATAGAATCTCTGGCAATTTGCAGAGTGGTTTTAAGTGTGTATAAATGTAAGTATTGGACAATAGAATAGGGCCCATAGTCAAATGACTATCAGGATTCTCTAAGAGACGGCAGAAAGAGTTCAGGAACAATTTTGGCCAAGCTTAAGATCCTCATAAGATCTGTTCCAAAACAGCCAAGTTAGAAGGTGTCAGTCACCCTGTATAGGTCCCACCCGACCAACGTATCTACAAGAGCAACTTATTGATGAATACTGAAGCCCTCAGGAGGAAAATGAATGATACCAATGAGGTTGCATCAACGCTGTATTATGATAGAGTGTTATCTTTTAAATCAAAACTAAAGTACCAATGATGTTAAAAACTGTTGTGCTTAACGAAAATCACTTTTTAACTTAAAGTGCATAAAAGGCAATATTGTCATCTAGCTCTCTGTGTTTCTAGTGCTTGTTGCAGATTTCTTCTACCTAGAAAGTAATTTATTGTATTGGGAAATGGAAAGACAAGTAAAGAAGTTCATGTTTTGTGTCATGGTGTAATGCTAGTGTGTGTTGCTGGATGTACACAATCCATTTGCTGTGATAAATTTAATAAAAACTAAAGGACCTATTGGAGGTGTTGCAAAAATAGTGAGAAATCACTTTCAATATTCATTTAACACTTTTTAGCTGGAAAGTTCAGGAAATGAAGGAGTAGGATATGATTACTCATATTTAACTCTTCTAGAAGATGACTATCAGCCCTATTAAATTCCCGTAATGCATAAAACCGTAGCCCGTAACGGAGCCCACAAGACTTACGGCTATTAAATTGGCCTCGTAAAGCTATCTGCAGATCATTTATCTGCGGGTTACAGACGGAAAAACACTACGGGATGTTGAAATCTAACCTACGTTGCCGCAAATCCTTTATTCTGTCAAGCCCGTAACTGTTACGGTTGGAAATCACTATTAAATTGCTACGAATGCACTGGCGTTCAAACCTATAGCCCGCAAATTTTGCCATAAAGACAATGGGTTCTAGAGAGGACCCTCAAGGGCGTTAAAGTGCTATGCGTAAATGGAAATATCAACACACTACTGTACATAAAATAAAAGGGAAAGTGATGTTAAGTATTAATATTAAGAGCACAACATTCTCAAGCACGCAAATCTGCTATATAAAATATTTTTTGTAATGTTTCATTTCCGTGTTATATTGATCCCGGCAATCAATGTGTTAATACATATAATGGAACTCACAAGTAATAGAATATCATATTTACAGATTTATTAATTTTGCATTATTTGCATCATTTCTGGAATGCGGGTTCGATCGAAACTCGTAACTGAAACCCATAAGTCTGTGAAATCTAACCTCCATTTTTCAGTGACATAATGATGACGATCTCTTTTACCATTGGCTCCGTCTAAACCTGTATCTAAATTCAGTCTAAACCCGGATTCCCTAGAAAAGACCCTGATGGTGGGAAAGATTGAAGGCACAAGAAGATGGGGACGACAGAGGTGGAGATGGATAGATGAGATCACTGATGCAATGAACATAAACTTAATGCATTCAGAGGGGCAGTGACTAAGAGATGCACCTGGCTTGCTGTGGTCCATAGAGTCACGGAGAGTCGGATGAGACTGAACGACTAAACAACAACAAAAACCTGTAACTATGGGTTTGACTAATTGATCATGTTCACGGGCGCACATGCAACGTGCGCAATAATGATTTAGGGGCTTGCGTCTCCAGTAACTCGGTTGAATGTACTAGCTCTGTAACGCAGCAGAATTTCAAGCCTGCAGGCATTGCAGGTGTCCCGTAGTTGTTACGGGCTTGGAATTTAATGGGGCTGTATGTCTGGACAAACCTTCCTTACACCTATACTACGCTTGCTGCTTAAGTTTTGTAACATGAACTATTAACTATAATATTCTGTAAGGTCAATAGTAGGTATAGATAGCATTGGTCAACTGGTAGAACAGATAGGTATTAATACTCTCACGCTGCTCCTTGATCTGCTGAACTTCTATTAATAAGCATATCTTCTTTAGTGCTCGTTAGTAAGGTACCCGGTGCCTCTTGTACCATTTTGTAACAATATTTGTAGTGATGTGTCACAGGGAAGCTTCATCCATTGTAGCAGTTTCCCATGATCACAGCCAGTTGGCTCAACTTGACTCAATATTTGGAAAAGCAACCAGTTTATACTAAGCACCTTAGTGAATCAAGTCTGTGATGTAAGTCTATCCAGGATAAATAAAAGCTCTGCAATTAGTCCAATAGATATGGCAGCAGAATATGTTTTGCAGAACAGGAAAAAAACTGGAAGATCTCCTTCGTAAATTAGTTGCTACTAAAGAAATTATGAAGTGTCATTACTCTTTTACAATTGATGACTTTGAAAAGTAATTTTGGCAGAATAATATGCAAATGGGTGGGCTTCAGGAAAATATATAATACATCCTTCTACAAATCTGATTCCTCTTTTGATTCAGTTACTGAAAATAAAAGCCCTTGAAACTGAAAGAATAGACAAACTGGGAAAGGAGTTGTCCAAAAATTATGGAGCAAGTCAGAGGCTTACGATTCTCAAAGTGTGGAACTAATCAATTACTGGGTATAATGAAGAAGTATGACATCTGTCACCCATGGTGTAAGCACAGAATTTATAAATCTGCAGTCGTAATATCTGAAGCTTCAAATTTGAACTTTGATTTAATTGGAAGGTTACTAATAAACAAGTTACTTCAAAATTGAATAAATGTACTCTGAAAACTATAATTTGTTATCTTTATTACTCAATTCATGTCACATTCATTTAAAACTCCACAGTTACTGATATATATGTTACGGGCAATGTGTTGAATGCGGGCAGTGTGCGCAATGCCCGGGCAATGTGTAGAATCTTTGAATGTTTTAACGTGGTCATTCTGTAGAAGGACCAGGCAATGTGTTGAATGTGTTGTTTTATATATTACAGAGCTGATTCAAGAACCCTACACCAAAAGTATTTTCTGGTAGCAGGTGCCATGAGCACAAGACAAAATTGGCTAGACTGTAAATTAGGGACAAAATGTATTACATTATGGTCTAAAAATTTGGCATGAACCATCCCGAGGCCAGAACCGACATTATACTGAAAGCAGTATGGATCCAATTTAAGAATATTTTGTCATTATCAAACTAACTTTGGATTTAAGGGAAGGCAAAGAATATAATCATCCTCCGACGTAGCGTAACTTAACATCACTTAGTCAACAGCAAGGCCATCGCTATGTTCGGCTCAGGCACTCATCGCCCCCAGCTCCTCGGGTGCACCTCTCATAGCTCTGTCGGTGCGCCTTATATATAAATTGAGTTGTTTTGGTAACTAAAACACAGACAAAGAATATTGGTTTATGTTAACTGTTTTATTAATTAAAAGTTATATGGCATGTTAAAACCATGCATTGAACAAATGTGTTTCCAAAAAGTGCTCGTGCAGAGCTACCCGTCAGCTCTGTCATTCAAAGTGCCACAGTTCTTTGCCTCGCTTTAATAAATGATCCTTATGATTAACTATAGATGGTTTGGACTAATAATTCAAAAACCTTGCTGTCATTATTCTACACATTGCCCGGTTTATGGGGAAACATGTAAATGTGTTGGAATGGCCTAGTCACAGCCCAGACCTCAATCCAATAGAAAATCTGTGGTCAGACTTAAAGATTGCTGGTCACAAGAGCAAACCATCCAACCTGAAGGAGCTGGAGCAGTTTTGCCAGGAGGAATGGGCAAAAATCCCAGTGGTAAGATGTGGCAAGATCATAGAGACTTATCCAAAGCGACTTGGAGCTGTGATTGCTGCAAAAGGTGGTGCTACAAAGTATTGACTTTAGGGGGGTGAATAGTTATGCACATTGACTTGTTCTGTTATTTTGTCCTATTTGTTGTTTGCTTCACAATAACAAAAAAAAAAAACATCTTCAAAGTTGTGGGCATGTTCTGTAAATTAAATGATGCAAATCCTCAAACAATCCATGTTAATTCTAATATTCTGTATATTGGATCCTCTTATAGGCTATACAGCAGTTAAAAAAATATTGAACTCCTCTAATCCTTTGCCCACTTGGGGAACTCGACCCATAGTTTTACTATTGTAGCAGGGGAACCCTTTCCAAGATTGAAACCTTGCAGCCGTTTTGCTAGTGGTATAGCTTTCTCAAAGGCAATCAGTTTAGTATAATAGTTTGATAAACAATTTATACAAAAAGTGGTATGTTAAAGTGACATGAAATATTTTCTTCTTTGTATAAATGTGCTAGTCTTATGTATTTTGAATGAATGATAAGTTGTAACAATTCTCTTAATATTTTTTTTTTTTTAAGGAAGAGAAAATGTTGTTTAAAATCTATTACAATAATTTGTATTTTGAACTGTTAACTCTATTTCTGATTAAATTAATTAATTTCTTTTTTTAAATCTCCAAAGATAGTTGATAACACTCTTCTACTGGCAGAGTTGATAAAGTTTTGTAGAATTCCATAAGGGTGGAGTATATTTAGTTCTATTAGATTAGTAAAGACCATGTTGAGTCTTTCCTGTTTCAATTCCTGTTATTTTTGATTACATCCCAAATATGCTAAGGATGCTTCTTTTGTTATGAGAAGATCAATCTGGACATTTGTCACATGAGTGGGACCTGATATAATGGATATTCCTAAATCTCTATTTACCAACCACGGTGATAAGAAGAGGACGGATTAGCAAAGGGTTGGAAGAGAGTTCATTAGTCCTATTCAGGGAGACATATTGTGTGGACTAATGAAATATTCCAGTTCACAGACCACTTTCATATAGGAAGAGTCATTTTATATAGACATAACCTTTTGTATCCAGTCTGTTTTCAATAGAAATGTAATCTGTACTTGGCTACATGTGCTCAGACGAGTCAGTGGGAAGAAAGTCCAGGGCAATTCTTTAGCACATGGGGAGGAATGTCACCTTCTCTTCACCCCTTGACTGGTAGACAAAATGCCAAAGTATACACTGTACATTTGAATCCCAATGTTTTTACTATAAACTGGAACAGCCGAGTCTGCTATATGAAACTAATGACTCCACACAGGGTCATATGACTTGTTTTTAAACAGTAAACCATCATTTTAGCCTTTCTTACCTTTCATCTCTTGTGCTGACAGAATGACAGAGCAGACCCATATAACTATGAGAGTTATGATTCCTGGTGTGTTCAGCTCCCATGCTGATGGCCCGACTACCCTGGCCCCATATAATGAGTCTGAGGCCCTAGTGGTTTGATATCACATTAACAGGCGCACATCTTTCATTGGAAGCAGCCGTGTAGTTTAGACAGGAATGTGTACAACGCATGCACAAGAGGGACTATCCCCACACACATCCACTGCACTAAACTCCTTTGTGTGGCTAGGAGTGACCCTTTAATACAGGTTTAGTAGGGGATTTAATTACGTTTATTGTCAAATCAGAGACTCAATACAGCGCTATTAGCAGAAGGAGGCTATTATTCTTTTTTATGAATTCACAGGATGAAGTAGGGATTATTTTTGAGAGTTTTTTGTCAGATTACATGATTATTATGTTGATATATGGTTGGCTTTTCATATTAATATTGTATACAATACTGAGAACAACTAATGTAATTAAAGAAAAGGTTACGATACAGTTGTACAGTCTAATTTACTTCAATTTGCAGCTGGGAAACTTTAAGAGAGTACGGTCATTAGTCTGAAAAACATAAGCATTCAGGTATTTGCAATTTGCTCAGTATATATTATTTAAAGGGATATGGGGGCTTTCTGGATTTCACTAGCAATGTAATATACCTGTGTAACTATTTGCTTTTATGCACCTTACTTTATTAAGAAGTGCTTATAAGCTCTTTTTTTAAGATAGAAGCTATTTTTTCTGTCTAAAATCATAGAAATTGTACCTGTTTGGGTCTGCCCTCTGTAGCTCATTCTGCTCATGAATACACATACTGTAAAATTTGATATAAATTAGCCTGTCACTGACCTCTCTCAAGTAGCATGTTGCCACTTACTGGTTTCTATGAGACAGAGCAAACGCTGTACTTAAAAGTACACTGTCTAAGCGGCAGAGGGGAGAAACCAGTTGGAACTATTTGTAAGATTTTAGGCAGAAAAAGAGATACATATACAGTATCTCACAAAAGTGCGTACACCCCTCATATTTTTATGTTGAGGGGACAGCACATTTACACTGTTATACAGGCCGTACACTTACTACTTCACATTGTAGCAGAGGGGCATTTCTTTAGTGTTGCCACATGAAAAGATATAATACAATATTAACACACATGAGTGATGTACTCACTATTGTGAGATATTGTATATAGTACATTCCTAGTAAAATCCAGAAACCTTCCATGTCCCTTTAAGCTGTTATTTTGTTAGGTGTTTTAATGATAAATCAGTTTATGTTTCCCCCTTTCCAGTGTGGTTGATTCGTCCTCCTGCAGTATGGCAAACGTTGCTTATGTTGCTTACAATGCAGATACCATTGGTAATATCTGTTGCAGAACAATTTCCTTTGACCACAATAATGTCACAATGTCAGAGCATATTACGGCTTTGTGTGGTGTTGAGTGGGGTTGCAGGGCTTTGTATGATGTTGAGTGGGGTTGCAGGGCTTTGTATGATGTTGAGTGGGGTTGCAGGGCTTTGTATGATGTTGAGTGGGGTTGCAGGGCTTGGTATGATGTTGAGTGGGGTTGCAGGGCTTTGTATGATGTTGAGTGGGGTTGCAGGGCTTGGTATGATGTTGAGTGGGGTTGCTGGGCTTTGTGTGATGTTGAGTGGGGTTGCAGGGCTTTGTGTGATGTTGAGTGGGGTTGTAGGGCGTGGTATGGTGTTGAGTGGCGTTGCAGGGCTTTGTGTGATGTTGAGTGGGGTTGCAGGGCTTTGTATGGTGGGGAGTGGGGTTGCAGGGCTTTGTATGATGTTTAGTGGGGTTGCAGGGCTTTGTATGATGTTGAGTGTGGTTGCAGGGCTTTGTATGATGTTGAGTGGCGTTGCAGGGCTTTGTATGATGTTGAGTGGGGTTGCAGGGCTTTGTGTGATGTTGAGTGGGGTATCAGGGCTTTGTGTGATGTTGAGTGGGGTTGCAGGGCTTTGTATGATGTTGAGTGGCGTTGCAGGGCTTTGTGTGATGTTGAGTGGCGTTGCAGGGCTTGGTGTGATGTTGAGTGGGGTTGCAGGGCTTTGTGTGATGTTGAGTGGGGTTGCAGGGCGTGGTATGGTGTTGAGTGGCGTTGCAGGGCTTTGTGTGATGTTGAGTGGGGTATCAGGGCTTTGTGTGATGTTGAGTGGGGTTGCAGGGCTTTGTATGATGTTGAGTGGCGTTGCAGGGCTTTGTGTGATGTTGAGTGGCGTTGCAGGGCGTGGTATGATGTTGAGTGGGGTTGCTGGGCTTTGTGTGATGTTGAGTGGGGTTGCAGGGCTTTGTGTGATGTTGAGTGGGGTTGCAGGGCGTGGTATGGTGTTGATTGGCGTTGCAGGGCTTTGTGTGATGTTGAGTGGGGTTGCAGGGCTTTGTATGGTGTGGAGTGGGGTTGCAGGGCTTTGTATGGTGTGGAGTGGGGTTGCAGGGCTTTGTATGATGTTTAGTGGGGTTGCAGGGCTTTGTATGATGTTGAGTGTGGTTGCAGGGCTTTGTATGATGTTGAGTGGGGTTGCAGGGCTTTGTGTGATGTTGAGTGGGGTTGCAGGGCTTTGTGTGATGTTGAGTGGGGTTGCAGGGCTTTGTGTGATGTTGAGTGGGGTATCAGGGCTTTGAATGATGTTGAGTGGCGTTGCAGGGCTTTGTGTGATGTTGAGTGGCGTTGCAGGGCTTAGTGTGATGTTAAGTGGGGTTGCAGGGCTTTGTATGATGTTGAGTGGCGCTGCAGGGCTTTGTATGATGTTGAGTGGCGCTGCAGGGCTTTGTGTGATGTTGAGTGGGGTTGCAGGGCTTTGTGTGATGTTGAGTGGGGTTGCAGGGCTTTGTGTGATGTTGAGTGGGGTATCAGGGCTTTGTGTGATGTTGAGTGGGGTTGCGGGGCTTTGTATGATGTTGAGTGTGGTTGCAGGGCTTTGTATGATGTTGAGTGGCGTTGCAGGGCTTTGTATGATGTTGAGTGGGGTTGCAGGGCCTTGTGTGATGTTGAGTGGGGTATCAGGGCTTTGTGTGATGTTGAGTGGGGTTGGAGGGCTCTGTATGATGTTGAGTGGGGTTGCAGGGCTTTGAATGATGTTGAGTGGCGTTGCAGGGCTTTGTGTGATGTTGAGTGGCGTTGCAGGGCTTAGTGTGATGTTGAGTGGGGTTGCAGGGCTTAGTGTGATGTTGAGTGGGGTTGCAGGGCTTTGTATGATGTTGAGTGGCGTTGCAGGGCTTTGTGTGATGTTGAGTGGGGTTGCAGGGCTTTGTGTGATGTTGAGTGGGGTTGCAGGGCTTTGTGTGATGTTGAGTGGGGTATCAGGGCTTTGTGTGATGTTGAGTGGGGTTGCTGGGCTTTGTATGATGTTGAGTGGGGTTGCAGGGCTTTGTGTGATGTTGAGTGGGGTTGCAGGGCTTTGTGTGATGTTGAGTGGGGGTGCAGGGCTTTGTGTGATGTTGAGTGGGGTATCAGGGCTTTGTGTGATGTTGAGTGGGGTTGCGGGGCTTTGTATGATGTTGAGTGTGGTTGCAGGGCTTTGTATGATGTTGAGTGGCGTTGCAGGGCTTTGTATGATGTTGAGTGGCGTTGCAGGGCTTTGTATGATGTTGAGTGGGGTTGCAGGGCTTTGTATGATGTTGAGTGGGGTTGCAGGGCTATGTGTGATGTTGAGTGGGGTTGCAGGGCTTTGTATGATGTTGAGTGGGGTTGCAGGGCTTTGTATGATGTTGAGTGTGGTTGCAGGGCTTTGTATGATGTTGAGTGGCGTTGCAGGGCTTTGTATGATGTTGAGTGAGGTGGTAGGGCGTGGTATGGTGTTGAGTGGCGTTGCAGGGCTTTGTGTGATGTTGAGTGGCGTTGCAGGGCTTTGTATGATGTTGAGTGGGGTTGCAGGGCTTGGTGTGATGTTGAGTGGGGTATCAGGGCTTTGTGTGATGTTGAGTGGCGTTGCAGGGCTTGGTGTGATGTTGAGTGGGATTGCTGGGCTTTGTGTGATGTTGAGTGGGGTTGCAGGGCTTTGTGTGATGTTGAGTGGCGTTGCAGGGCTTGGTGTGATGTTGAGTGGGGTTGCTGGGCTTTGTGTGATGTTGAGTGGGGTTGCAGGGCTTTGTGTGATGTTGAGTGGGATTGCAGGGCGTGGTATGGTGTTGAGTGGCATTGCAGGGATTTGTGTGATGTTAAGTGGGGTTGCAGGGCTTTGTATGATGTTGAGTGGGGTTGCAGGGCTTTGTATGATGTTGAGTGGCGTTGCAGGGCGTTGTATGATGTTGAGTGGGGTATCAGGGCTTTGTGTGATGTTGAGTGGGGTATCAGGGCTTTGTGTGATGTTGAGTGGGGTTGCAGGGCTTAGTGTGATGTTGAGTGGGGTTGCAGGGTTTTGTATGATGTTGAGTGGGGTTGCAGGGCTTTGTGTGATGTTGAGTGGGGTATCAGGGCTTTGTGTGATGTTGAGTGGGGTTGCAGGGCTTTGTATGATGTTGAGTGGCGTTGCAGGGCGTTGTGTGATGTTGAGTGGCGTTGCAGGGCTTAGTGTGATGTTGAGTGGGGTTGCAGGGCTTTGTGTAATGTTGAGTGGCATTGCAGGGCTTAGTGTGATGTTGAGTGGGGTTGCAGGCCTTAGTGTGCTGTTGAGTGGGGTTGCAGGGCTTTGTATGATGTTGAGTGGGGTTGCAGCTCATCCTTGTGTTTGAGATACTCAAACATCATTGTATGGGAAAATGCCTACCATTTTTTATAGGGAAATACTAATCAAAAAAGTGTCACATAGTGACTGGAATTATGGTGAAAAGTAGACCTATCTATAATTATCAGCACAATATAAAGCAGGGCCACTTCCTCATCTTTGTTGTCCATACGGTTACACAAATTTATTACAGTGTATCCGTTAATGGGATCCTCAGCGGACACCCAGGGCAAGGGAAGTCTCTGGAGACTTGTCCAATCTTGTGAGGTCTCTCCAGCTCAGAAGTGGTCTGAGAGCAAGTAAATAAGTGGAAATAGAAGAGATTTGCAAATCCTGGGCCTTATTACAAAGATTAGTTCTCGGCAGAGAGGAGGATTTACTATCCTGTTTGATACTGAAGCAAAAATAAATGGTAAAATATACAAAATAGACATTGATCAGCAAACGTCTGGCCACTGTCCAGCCCTCATTCAAAGCAGATGTGGACTAACAGATGGAAACCATGGAAAGCTGCTCACAAAATTGAAGGCAGAGGGATAAGACATAATTATTCATCTGATTTGCTGAAAGGCTGTTTCAAGTCCAGATGAGATATGGTGGATTCTTCTTGCTCTCTTTGTCACTCTGACTCAATAATTATCTGCTTAGATAACATGATGATTGTACATCTCACAACACATTCCTCTTTTTTATATAGATACCAAGGTACCAGTGGACTCTTGACTCAAGCTTCGCCAGTCTCTGAAAATATAAAGCTCTTTGCACTCACTTTCAAACCCCATGAGCACCCAATAATGATAAACATGTATGCAAGCTTCAAGGACCACTGCAGTCACATTGTTTTCTATATGGTGGGTGAATAATTAAACATGATAATGAGCACTTTTATATGTAATTATTCTTGCAATTTGTGTAAATTAATGAGCTTTCATGTAGCCCTACTGAAAGCGCTGGTTGTTTTAGATAGCTCTCTTCCATTTTCCCGATCAGCGGAGGAGCATGATAGGGGCCCTTTGGCACTGACAGCCCCAGAGTTAAGGGGGACTGTAACAGGGGAGAAGTAAATAATTATTTTTATAGAAAGATGATCCAATCACCCTAGGGGGGTCTGACCAACCACATATTTTTATTTACCCCTGCAGCCATCTGCCTTTTATAGAGAGGTTGCCAGAGAAAAAGTCTGTTCACAGACATAGGTGCTGCCAAAGATGGTTGCAATTTTGAGTGCATGCTCCTGAGATTAAGATATGTCTCCGAGGGGAGAGATGCATAGAAATTAGTAAGGCTGCTTGATTTGAATGCGTCTTTCAAACAATCACAATTCTGTAGTTTGGCCAAATCAGATCAACAATTTTGTTGTCAACAGAAAATAGGTTCTGGAAAAGCTGTATTTCTTGTTCATGGAAATGAAGCTCTTGAAATCTTATTTGAAACCCCTTTTGCAACATTTCTAGTAAATCCACACATGTTTTGTTTGGTAATGTCACTGCTGTTTTTTCCGCCAACAGGTTTTGAGTTGGGGGGAGATGGCAGAAGTTTTCCTCCTTCACTTGTTTAATGAGGAGGTCTAATTTTACTTGAATGCAAATCACAGATGAGCTTCCTCTTTCCTTGAGGTAGAACATTGAAACTGCTGAGTAGCTCGGTTACATCTGTCAGAAAGGTAAGGTGCTATTTCCATTCTGCCTCTTTAAGCCCCTGTTTTTCAAAAGCCTAAAAGCAGAAACCTGTGGAAGTAAGTCATAAAATTTTTTCAAAACTCTCCCACGACTCAGCCAACTGTGTGGTACAGAATATCTTCATAGGCAACATTTAGCTCAGACAGAAATTCCTGAAACTGTCTGTGGCTTAGTGCATGAGGTCTAATGAAGTTAACACAAGATACCACCATTTTCATGACAGAGTCCAACTTCAGTGATTTACAACACAGTGCTTGTTGGTGGATGAGGCAGTGTATGGCTATTGGATGTAAATGGTTGTGTTTGTCCATCTCTTTGTTAATACAAGCAACCACTCCTTTCATAGACCCCACCATGCTAGGAGCACCATCAGTTGTCACACTGGCTAGTTTAGCCCAGTCCAGCTCCAAATCATTTTGGCAAACTTGTTCATAGATATCCTCTCCTGTTGTTGTCCCTTTGATGCTTTTCAGTGCAGCGAGCTCCTCTGTGACTTCGAAATAATCATTTGTCCAACGAATGAAAATGAGAAGTTGTGCAGAACATCATTGCTTTCGTCGCGTGCCAATGAAAAATAGTAAAGTTTTTTTGAGGAGTTTTGCAAATGCAGATGCAAATTTTCCCCAATTTCTTCAATCCTTCGTGTAATTGTAATTGGTCCTGAAAGACTCACTAAACTAAATAAATCAGCCTTCTCTGGACACATCTCTTTGGCAACAGAAAGAAGGCATTCTTTAACAAATAGGCAACTTGAAAACTTGCTCGCAATGATGATATATTTGCTTCACAAAAGTATTTTACTGAGTTTTTAATCCATTTTTCAGTTTTATTATTTTATCTTTTCTCACTTGTCCAACCAAACAACGCTGACGCAAATTGTATTCCTAGAACACAAACACTAAATTCTGGCATATCAGACAAACAGCTCTTTCTTTGTACTGCGTAAAAAAGTAATCGTAAGTACACTGTTCTTTGAATACCCTGCAAATTTTTCATTTTTTTGACAAAATGATTTCCTAGGGATTGAAAATTGCTATTAGTAAAATACCAATAAATAAAGAGCTACAAAAACAATATACCAGCAATAATGACTAAACTAAAATAAAAAATGTCAGCACTCAGCAATAGTACAAATGGCCAGCACTCAGCAGTATTGCAAATGGTCAGCGTTCAGCATTATCGCAAATGGTAAGTGCTCGAGCCATAACGCAAATGGTCAGCGCTCAGCAGTAATGCAAATGGTCAGTGCTCGAGCCATAACGCAAATGGTCAGCGCTCAGCAGTAATGCAAATGGTCAGTGCTCGAGCCATAACGCAAATGGTCAGCGCTCAGCAGTAATGCAAATGGTCAGTGCTCGAGCCATAACGCAAATGGTCAGCGCTCAGCAGTAATGCAAATGGTCAGTGCTCGAGCCATAACGCAAATGGTCAGCGCTCAGCAGTAATGCAAATGGTCAGTGCTCGAGCCATAACGCAAATGGTCAGCGCTCAGCAGTAATGCAAATGGTCAGTGCTCGAGCCATAACGCAAATGGTCAGCGCTCAGCAGTAATGCAAATGGTCAGTGCTCAGCCATAACGCAAATGGTCAGTGCTCAGCCATAACGCAAATGGTCAGCGCTCAGCAGTATTGCAAATGGTCAGTGCTCAGCAGTAGCGCAAATGGTCAGCATTCAGCAGTAACGCAAATGGTCAGTGCTAATAAGCCATCCCGTATTTTCATCTTTTCATTATTTTAATGTGATGGATCTATTTCCAGAATATATCTTGCAATGTTAGTGATAATAGTGATGATGTACATTAAATACCTGCTCGCTATGTTATATACACCAGATATGCACAATAAATACCTGCTCGCTCTGGTATACAATAAATAATTTCTGTGGAAAATATCCTCCCCTGTGTGAATGGCACTGGTTTTGCCAGCCATTGCGGCGCCTGCGCACTACAACCCCCGTCTATGGCAGGGGCGAGCAGGCGAGCTCCCAAACACTGGTGTGGCCGGGTGGGGACGAGTGCCCAAGCACATGAGTGGCCGGGCGCAGAGGGCTGTGACCTATTGGGGCAAGACAGCGGCGGGTTCTGCAATTGTGAGGGTGGGCCGTAGTTTAAGGACCCCTGCTTTAGAGACTACTGAGTTTCAGACCTGGAGTGACCTACAAGCAGGCTGAGAGCACACGTTAGAGCTACAGAGCTCCGGGCAAAACTCCTTGGGTGCGAGTCAGTATCGTTTATGGGATTTTTTTTTTTGCGGGAGCCATAGAATAGCTCCACAAATCAGCTTTTTAAACCTTTTTTTTGCTGTGGGAGTTCTTACAGGAGCCATGGAATGGAGGCCTATGTCTGGAGCAAATTGCATATCATATTTTTTTGGATAATAAAAGTATGACAAGAAATTACTGATTATACATACCTTTTGTAGGGGAAATATTGTATAATTTAAATCCATATATTAGGCAAATATTTATTCAAAGTAATTACAGTTTTTACTATAAACTTACAATGAAGTTTGAAATGTTTACCTTTTACTCAGTCTTTCTGATCCACCCATTAAAGCGACATGGACCACAACTGCATTTTTTAAGCATTTAAAAAAAATGTTTTAAACATTACAAACTGTTTTTTTGCATTAAAAAAATATTAAGTAGAACCTGTTTAAACACCATTGAAACTAACAGGAAATGCAGAGAGCATACTTTAGTCTGTAGATCTCATTGGCTGGCAGAGGGCAAGCCCCCAAGAGCAGTTCCCATCCTCCCCTCACACTGGAAGGGGAGGGTCTGAGATCTAAGATGGCGGCTGATCCTGGAGGAGGTGAAAGACGAGTAACCACCAGGTCCCACACTCTGACTAAAGAGAGAGATGGATATTAAATGCAAAATCTACAGCAACAGAAAGAAAAGGAAAGTGATGTGAGTAAGCCAGACCCAAAATGATTCACCAGAGAGAGAAAAGACGTCTGAAACTGCTACAAGTAAAGTAATGGGAAAGAAAAAGGAAACCAAGAGCAAGAGATACACAGAGCATGAGAAGAGAAGAACGGGGGACTTGTTTTCCTTAGTAAAGGAGGTGATTTCAACTGTGTATCTTATGTTCAAGACAGAGGTAGACAAAGGGATTGTATTCATATCTTTTGAATGCTATATGCACTGAAGCTGATTTTGTGGATGGGTTTTAAATCCCAAAGCCCTGATATTCCTGGTTACACCTATATAAAAGATAAAAGCCGAATAGACAAAATCTATGTGAAAAAACAAACTATGTTTAGTGATGTTTTTGTGCGACCTGGAGAATTTTCAGACCATGCTCTTGTTGGTGTCACCCTAAATATTAAGGAGTCGATCTTATCTGGGCCAGGATACTGGAAATGTAATTCAAATATTCTCAAATGTGACAGAATGGTCTCTATGTTTAAATGTTTGATGGAGGCAAGACTGTCCATTATGGGGATGTATAATAATGCTGGTATGTGGTGGGAAGAGACAAAACAAGAAAATAGGATTGTATTTAAGAGAGAGGCAGGTAGATCTCACAGTAGTCATATAGGGTCTAGTTGTGTCGCCTTTCTCTGCACTTCAAAGAGGTTAGGAGGTAAACTCAAAGTATATAAACCAAATTAAAAGGAGAATGAGAGAACTCCAATATGACCATTTCTCTTCTCGAACGCATGAATGTGGGGTCTTTACTGTTTTCACCTAATATTTTTAAGCAATGTAAAGAAAGGAAGCAGAAGAGAGTAATGACAGATATATGGGATGAAAGTCAGAAACTATTACACACCCTAAGAAAATCTTTGATTTTGCAAACTCCTTTGACAAGGAAAAGTCATATCCAGAGAATATTAAACGAGATAGAGACTCCTAAACTTGATTCAGATCTCAGCGCCACTATGGGACCCAATCACAGCATCTGAGGTATTAAGTCTCTGGGTAAGATGAAAGCTCCAGGTTCTGATGGGTTAACATCAGAATGTTATTAGTTTCTTAGTAAGTTGCTGAGCCCAATCCTATGAGAAGTATATCATGTTTTACTGAATGAAACAGGGTTATCATCTTCACAATCTCAGTCATTACTGGTATTAATGTACAAGTAGGGTGATGGAAGAGACATTAACAACTGGAGCCCAATTGCTTTACTTAACAGAGATGATAAAATCCTTGCTAAGATTCAGTGTGTTCAGTTAAGTTCTGTGGCTGAGTCGTTGATAAGTCCTGACCAGTCCTGTGGTATACGGGGAGACAGATTGCAAACTCCATCATTACAGAGCAAGTGAAAAGTAGAGCTTTATATGGATATATGGTGAGTCTAGATCAGGAAAAAGATTTTGATCAAGTTAATCATTTGTATCTCCTCTCAGTGTTAGACAAATATGGAATATCAGAGCAATGTGTGTCCTGGCTTAAAGTTCTCTATAGAAATACTGAGTGGAGATTAATTATAAATGGATGGATTGGAGATCAGGGGTACGTCAGGGGTGTCCTCTTAGTCCCCTATTGTATGTTTTGTTATTGATCCATTTGTAAGGATGATTGAGATCAATAAAAATATCCAGCAAGCTCCAACAATTCATATAAAGTGTATTGCTTATGCTGATGATTTATTAGCCTTTGTGAATTCTAAAAAATCATACGACAATTTACTTTTGGAGTATGATAAATATTCTGAGATCTCAAATTCACAAATTAATGTAAAACTGTGACTTTTTGGATTGGAGAACCAGGGAAAAATGTGTTCTTCCTCCAGGTAGAAACTCAGTGAAAATGTTAGTATCCTGGGAATTACATTTAGTAATTCAGATTCAGGGGAACTAAATTGGGAAGAAATATATGTAAAACAAAGGACAATAGACAATAGAGTTAGGATTGTTAAATCATTTCTGCTGCCCATCTACCTAAGCTTTGTTTTTCCACCTCCCGAGGAAGCTATGATAAGCCTAAGTAACCTTTTCTTCCAGATGCTTTGGGGAAACAGGTAAATCTAGTGAGCAGGAATATTACATGTTGGCAAAAAAATAAAGGAGGTCCAAATATGATAAATCCAGAGATATTTGTTAATTTGATATTTCTGGGTTTTAGTTTTCGAGGTATGTTTCTAGCACAGGCAAAAGTGGAGTGGTTCATTTAAAGGCTGGTTAACAGTATTTGAGCCATGGTTTCGTGGTGGAGGTATGACAGGAGTTGTCCGAGAGACACCTGCAATGACACAGAGACAATAGGGCATTTACTTTTAGATTGCCCAAGTTCTGTGGCCGTTTGGGATAAGATTGCTGATTATTTTAAAATTCTAGTCTTTAAAAATCAATGTTATTCTCAAATAGCTTATGGGTTGTTTTCAGAAAATAAAACTGCATTTCATCCCAGAACACAATGGCTAGTAAATATACTATGTGGCTACTAGATGTGCTTTTATTTTCTAAATAATGGCACATTATCAAATATTATCAAATCAAATTATTTCCATGTCCCTTTAAATATTAGCTGATACCTTTTTTTAATGTAATGCAAATAATTACTAATTGCCACCCGGGACTCTGGTTCCATTGCTTTTAGTTAAATTGTATGTGAAATAAAAAAGTCTGAGCATGCTCAAACCCAGAAAGTTATTAGGCTCAAATTCTCAGTAGTGCCACTGGAGAGACAGATGACTCTTTTTTGGACACAGAAGAGACCCAAGAGGAACATTTACAGGCAGTCTGTAATTTGCAAGTCCCCACTATAACGCTAATAAGGAGTCCAGGCCGGATCCCTGCACTGAACCTATCCCTATTTGTTACATTCTTATACATTTCTCATATATACAAGAGGTTGCTTGAGGTCTCATTATTAGTCGGCTAAGGGACCTGCGAGCGATTTGTGCACTTGGCTGCCTTACTATTGCTTTGTACATGCTTCAACAAGCTAGCATCTCAGGAAAAACGGATATCAGAGTGATAATGAGGTGCTGATAGCTATGCAGAGATTAAGTACAAGGTGAAGGTGTTGCTACATATCCCAAGATGTAGACATGTTACATGAAAACATGTGTCTATTGATTTGTGTGGAGGGGGCCAATGGAAATTGCTTGAAGACCATGGTAGCTTCCGCACTCCACAAACGGTAACTGGCAAGCTAGGTAAGGTTCATCACCTTTACACAGATAGTTATAATTCTCTAAGATTGCTCTTTAATAATAAAAAATATGTAATCTTATCTGGAACTTGCCCTTTAAACACATCATAGTAAGAAACTCTAGACACTGTAAAACACATAGCAACTAGAAAAATGGTGGAAAGTAGACCAATTAAGAGTAGACAAATCTTTCTAGAAATATCTGCAGACAATAAACCTTAGAAAGCCACCTCCTCATCTTCATAGTCCATAGTCATGAAAGCGTTGCACAAATGTATCATCCGTTAGCAGGATCCTCAGCGGATACTAAAGGTAAGAGAAGTCACCAAATGGTATCCAAACTCAGTAATCAGGTTTCATGGGACATTGACACCAGCCACAGAGTTGTACATACATGGAGCCCGCAGGTGCCTTCATACAGGCCATAAGTCTGCAGGTTAGAAATTTCCAACAGTTACAGGACGATTTAATTGAACAAGCCCGCAACTACATGGCCGAAAGCCCGTACATAGCATTTTAGGGCTTAAACATCAATCAGTTAATATTTAGATGTCCAACATGCGATTGGGCTCGCAATCCAACAATGTAAAAATCAATAAAAATGAATGTCCAAACTCTTATAGTCCATGTCCTTGATTCCCGAGATTGATATAACACGGAAATTCAACGTAAAAAAAAGTTTTGTTGATTTGCGAGCTTGAGACTGCTGTGCAATTGATTCTAACGTCTTTCATCGCTTTCCCCGTATTTTAAAGTCCAGTGCTGTGTTTTTATTTGCTTGTATTTTATCACGAACAGGTGTTTAACCCCCTTGTGAGCCCTATCTAGTACTCGTAGATTTTTTTGCTACATTTGCCATTTACGGGTTTGAAGGCAATTGTGGGCTTGAGGAATCTCAATTTGCGATTTCAGTAATTGGAACATTTGTGGGCTTTAAAGATCAAGGGTTTAAATGGGTCAGAGTGCGGGTTTTAAATATCAGTAACGTTTGCTGCATCATTACAGGCTTGTGTAATTGTAATTTTGACACTTTAATAGGGCCCAGAGAGTCCTATTCTATTAGGAGCCCGTAAGTGCCTCTAGCCTGTAATTTTGGCTGCAGGTGTTTTTTCTCTAAATGTCTAGATGCAATTTACGTCTTTAAGCCTCCACAAGTTAACCCTGCCTTTTTAAGTAGGATGTCAGGGGGCGTGATCATATGATCTGACAATATTTAAGCAAGTCCGGAATTTACTTCTTAGACACGGCCAATAGTAAATGAGACCGTCATCATTGCGTCAGTAACACATGGAAGTTAGACGTAACCTTGGAGGATACTAATTAATGAGAGCCAATAAGTAGTATTTGCCTATCGGGCTCACAATCAAGCAATCTAGCACTCTATAAAATGCATGATATGACTTAACCACTTGAGTCTCAGGATCAATTTTACTCAGAAATAAACAATTAAAAATAATATTTTGAATTGCATATGTGTGGATTTGAGACTGTTGTTCAGTTATTTCTAATGTCTTTCCCTGACTTTCAGTGCATTTATAGTACAGTATTGTGTGTTTAATTGCTGTTACAGCTCCAATAAGTGTATTAAAAAGCTTGTGTGGGTCCTATTTAGTACTTGTAATACTTCTGACAGATACATGACACTTTTTTCAGTTGTTGGTCAGACTTTATTTGCAAAATAGAGCTACAGGTCTAATAGAATATCCATTTTGTGTAACTTTTATATTTGAACTGTGCTAAAACCAATGGAGTTCTAATGCCGGTTTTGTGGGTTTGGTTGGTCAGTAGGGATTGTGGGCGGGGAACTCGTTATCAGAATGAAAGTAGCTAAGAGATAATGTGGCAATTTTTTTAGAGTGGTTTTAAGTGTGTATAAATTTACGATTTTGGCAATAGAATAGGGCCCATGGTTTGCAATATTTTTTAAAATACTAAACTGTTAAAGAGACAGTGTATGATATTGTAAGAATAAATGTGTGACCTAGTGCTACTGATTAATACAAATATTGTCTTTTATTGTAATGATATGTGTTGATGTATGTTTGTCAGTCTTTTTGCTGTTGGATGCTGTGACATCAGCCACATAGACAGAGCTGACTGATTGGTACTGTTAAGTACCATGCTCCAAGTTATTACTACTTTGGGTAAATATGACTCAATGGTTATAAAACAGGGCTGTATTTAGCCATGAAGTGCTATAAATGTAAGCAATGATAAAAGGAAAGCAAGCAACATCTGGATGAGGTATGTGATCAGACTGAATCTTTTTTTCTGTTAATAGTTAGTTTTTATGAATTTAAAGGTATTCTAGGTTACAGTACAAGACATGATTAACACTTGCAAGATATTGTTGCTCCAGATCATCTCTTCTCTCACCACTAGGAGGAGCTCTGTGTAGGCTGTTCCTAACCTGAGTGGAGGACTCTGTCCGTCTTTCTTTGGAAGAACAATTGTGTGATATTCTGCATTATACCTATGGGGTTAACAGCAAAAAAACACTGAGGCTGTTTTCCTAAAATAATAATTTTAAGTAATTTTAATGAAACATCAAAAAACAACCAATTACTTATAGCTCGATTACATGGCTCTTGTAGGCAATCTTACAAATCAAAAGCTCATGTAAGCCCTAACATAATTATTACATGATGCTCCATGTTCTACTTCTGTTTTTACCTAATATGCGTTTTCATGACTCAAATAAGTCATGTCTTGTCTTAGCAAGTGCAGCATGGCACAATCAACATTTGCGAAGCACGTAACTTTTAAATTTACTGATGTTCTTTAACTTGACTTGGTTAATTATAAGGACTACTGTGTTTATTGGCTCTGACTTACTGCTTCATATTTGTTGAGCGACTTGTAAACGTAAGGACCATTGCGAGTCTCGTAAGCTATTTATCTTAATGGTGGTGGAACAGACTTCCAGCGGAAATGTTGGGGTCAAATTTAATGAAGAGCTTCAAACATCCATGGGATAGCCATAAGCTGATCAAAGGATTTATTTAAGTTAGATTTCTATGAGATAGAATGGGCGGACAAAATGGCTCTACTATTGCTTTGTGTATGCAGTCAAATCTGTATATCTACATGTATACAATACATAAGAAAATCATTTTCAAACTCGAGTTTTCACATATTTTATATGAAACTAAGACTGCAAAAGTGAATGCAAAGATGAAAAAACAGAGAACAAGAAAACACATGGGCAGAGAGAGGGGCGCAGATAGCACATGTTCAAATAGGAAGGGTGGGTGAGAGAATAAGAGATCCTAATGAGGGAAAACAAAGATAGTGAAGGCTATCAGAGGAATGGTGGTGGGGAGAGACAGGAGAGGGGTAGAGTTGCATTATCATATCTCAGGTCACTGCATGTTGTAGTCAACTTTTTAACATATTTTGTTTACTGTCATAGTCTCTAGTGGAAGGTATCTTCCTGGACTGAAGATTACTAACACACTTTAATAAGGAAGCTACTGCAAGTGAGGATTCTGATTGAGGATATTAAAGGCGTGATTATACCCACAGTGAATAGACTAATAATATGTTACAGACAATATTTCCTGTACTGATCAGGTGATTCAGCTGCCAGTCATTTGCACAAAAAAGTCAATGATAAGATGACATGCCTTAATCAGAATTTTAACAAAATCTATAGGTTTTCTGTGATTAGGAGACTTGAGGAAAACAAAATAAGGACATATATGATATGTGTTTTGCTCTTTCCTTAACATACTACAGCAGTGTATGGGGGGGGAATAGATGCATTGTCCTTCTCATGCATATATAGGTACATCATGGCCATAGAGCAGAGGAGGCCAGACAGACTGTTTATGAAGGCCAGGAAACAAATGACCTCATGCTGTAGGTGACCACTCTGTGGGGGTAAGGTGAGCAATTCATTTAGAAAGCTTAAACTGTTCAGAAATCTTCAATTATTGCCGTGATATGGGAGAGGTCTGAAGATGTTTAGAGTTCTGCAACATATGTCATTGAGATAGATGATGATATGATGGATTGTTGAAGGCATTTGCTCTGCTTATAGTATTTTGTTATCTGGTGTAAACCCTTGTGATAAGACTCAGCTCCTGTCCTTTCATGTGAACTAGAAAGGTTACTACATGCACCATAAATCTCCCAGCCCTTCACCTACAACCATGATTTATCACAAAGACGGATGGTTTGTGTACCACATGTGTGATTGACTGGCATATCTGCTTATCTTTCAGCCCAGAGATTCATGGACAATCCCAAACTTCATCACGAGGACTCAGGGCAGGGTGCTGGGCTAATCCTGACATTTTATCATTGTCTGGCAATAGTGAAAACCAATTAAAAAGCTCCATTGTGAGGAGCCCCAACATGATGCATTGTGTTTCCATTGGTTCTCACAGGGGATTAATTACTGACACTCACAGCTCTTTTTATCAGGTTGCTGAGTATTCATTCAAAAGCTAAAGAGAAACGATCCAATAGTCCTGTGCTCATTCTCTCTATCACCTTGCAATGCCCATCTTATGATTGAGAGATCAAAGAACCTATTATTCCCTCTTTTACTAGGACATCAAATCATCCTAATGTGAAATCAAACAGCAAATACAATGATTTATTTATGAATCTATTGTGTGATGTACGTCACTTTTATTTCTTTTTTGCTTATATCAATGTTGCTCTAGCAAAACAAGGAGAATTTGCTTTTATTTTTTAGAATGAATTCCTATGTTATTGCTGGGAGTGGTCATGTCATCTAGTTATTCCTTATGTCTCCTTAATGTTTCTGCAGGTTTTGAAAGCAACCAAAATCACTAACTCCCAACTGCTTTGCTTTGGTTTCTCTAGACATACTTACATATTTACTACAAAGCTTAAATGTAATAATTGCAGTGAAGAGAATGTAAGTATGTAGAGTGAGCTTAGAATTTATATTCCTTTCAGGACCTGATAGCATGTTTCCATAGGCCCCGTACAAGCTCGATTACATGGCTCCTGAAAGAAATCCACTGAAAGAACAACAAAACTATTACAGAAGTGCTCTCAGTGACACAAATCCTTATGTGTAAATTCAACCTTTCACAAGAGCAGATAAAACACTTACGAGACACTTGCAAGACACTTCAAGAAATCTGGAAGGTTTTTGTATTTGACAAAGTATATAATATACCTGTGTGTCTATTTACTGGAAGGCACTTTATTTTATTACATTCTGTCTTCTCATGATGTGGCCAAACTATTTGAGCTTTAGCCTCATGATCAAACCTTCCAGTGAACAGTTTATCTTCATTTCCTAAAATATTGATTTATTGGATCTTCTTGCAGTCCAAGGGACTCTACGCAGTTTTCTCTAACACCATAATTCAAAGATGTCAATTCTCCGGCGCTAAGCCCTCGTCAAGGTCCAACTCTCACATCCAAATGTTACTACTGGGAAAACCAGAGGTCTAACTATGCCATCCTTTGTTTTTAGTGATATATCTTTATTTTTTACTAGCTTATCCAGACAGAGATCTCTGAGCTCAGGAAAATAAAATCTGTCACTAACTCCACTTCTTTTCTATATATTTGCAGGTACCAAGATTGCTGTTTGAAATTATCTTCATCTTTTTAACGTTCAGCATCAGGTCAGCTTTTCTACTTTCTTCTTTCACCCTCATCAATAGGCCCTTTAGTTCCCCTTTGTTTTCGGCCATCAGAGTAGTATCCAAATTTGTTGGCATAAGGTAGGCAACACTTTCGAAGCATCATCTTCTAGGATTTTAAACAGTTCACCTGGGATTCCATCAGCTCCTGAAGCTTTGTTATCAGCAAGACATCTTAGGCTCCATCTCACTTCACTAGCTCCAGCTCATTGGACAAGTTATTGGGGTCATCACTGCTGTTAAGGTCCTTCCTGTATAGATCCTCAGTATATTCCTGCCACCTCTTTATCGAAACTACTTCTGTTAAGTCCCTACGATGTTTGTCTTTTATCACGCCCACTTTTGCATGAAAGGTGCCTTTTTCGGTTCCAAATTTTCTCGAAGAGATCTCGTGATTTACCCATTCGTTTATCTTCTTCAATCTCTATACATTGCTCATTGTAGAAAGTCTCCTTGTCTCTTCTTGCTATCCTCTGGAATTCTGCATTCAGTTGGACAAATCTTTTCTTATCTACACTACATTTCACTTTCCTTCTTTCCTGGGCTACTTTCAAGGCCTCATCAAACAGCCAGTTTGCCTTCTTATTTTTCTTTCTTTTGGGGATATTCTTTGTTGCTGTTTTCTGGTAAGTGTCATAAACTTCTGTCTAAACTTCTTCAGGCATTCTTTCTTTCATGTCTAGTTACTTTAAATATATTATGTACCTCCACTGCATATCAACAAGGGATATTATGTATTTTGTATCTGTTTGGTCTGATTAATGTCCCTCTATTTTTCAGTTTAATTCAGCACTTTGCAATAAAAAGCTCCTGGTCTGAGCCGCAGTCAGCTCCAGGTCTTGTTTTTGATGATTGTATGGAGTTCTTCCATCTCTTTCTACAAAGTATATAGTCAATCTGATTTGTATGTTGTCCATCTGGTGATGTCCATGTGTAGAGTTGTCTCGGAAGCTGTTGGAAGAGGGTGTTTGCTACAACCAGAGAATTATTTTGACAGAATTCTACTAATTTCTGACCTGCTTCATTTTGTACTACAAGGCAAAACTTGCCAGTTATTCCAGGTGTCCTTTTATTCCCTACCCTAGCATTCCAATCTCCTATGAGGAGAGTATTGGTCTTATATCTAAGAGGTGTTGAATATCATTATAGAACTGGACAACTTCAGTCTCTTCAGCATCTATGTTTGGAGCACAGACTGGTCACTGTGGTGTTAAATGGCTTGCCTTGAATTTGAATTTAGATTATGTATTGGGTTGTAACCAAGCCCTGCTTTGGCCACCCTTTCTTCTACAGGATTCTTGACCAAAGTAAAAGATCTGGTGGTTGCCTGATATGAAATGTCCCATTCCAGTTCATTTGAGTATAATAATTCCCAGAATATCAATGTTCAATCTTGTCATCTCCTGTTTGACCACATCCAGTTGGTTTTAGTTCACATAGTTCTAACGTTCCAGGTTCATAAGTTGAGTTGTTTTTTGTAGTACCGTGTTTCCCCGATAATAAGGCAGGGCCATCAAATAAGACAGCCCCCCCTTTTTAGAATTTTTTTTAAAATAAGGCACCCCCCGCAAATAAGCCACCCCCCGATACCTGCGCTTACCCGATTCGGATGGTACGGTGGGTGACCCTGTGTGGTCCCTCCGTCTACCGTATTTGCCTCCATGGCTGCGTGCCGCGCCTCGTCATGAAGTGAAGAGGAGGAAGTGACAGGACTGCAGCGCGCGCACGTGACTCCGCGCAAGGAAACACAGGCAGATTCCCTCATCCCTCCTTAACGGAGACTGCAGGAGTTTGTTCACGGCCAGAACATCCAAAAGTGAGACACGCAGACAGGTTTCTTTTGCTGTGAGCAATACCACTTACTGTATATAAAGCCTGTTTAAAATGCATACGGTATATAAACAATGGTTTCACCATATACAGGTAATGAAATTCTGTTTTTTTTCAACAATAACTGTGTACTGTAGTCTTCTTCATGGGTAAATAAGGCATCCCCCTGAAAATAAGCCCTAGAGCATATTTTGGCCTTCCAAAAAAAATAAGACAGTGTTTAACCATCGGGGAAACAGGGTAGCAGATGTTCCTTTCTCCTCCAAACACATCTGCACCAGGGTGTCCTCTCGACTTTGGACCAACCACTTAATTAGATCTGGTGCTACTCGTACTCGCCCTCTGCTCTTCCCCAGTAATGTGGTAGACATCTTCTGACCTGAGGAGCTCATCTTCTGTTGCCATATTGTTATGTCTCTGGTTGTGGGTTTCCAGTTCCTTCTCCTGTGGACTGTGATTTGCTAACCTCTCTGCTATGACTCATCCACCTTGGGTGACCCGACATGGTATAGCTCACAGCTTCATTTAGTACACCCCCATCACCATGACAAAGTAGCGATCCAGACGGGCATTAGATTATACAGTAATTTAAAAGGAAATCAGGCAAAATGTATCAACAAAACTTCCCAGGAATCCTAAGCTTTCCCAAGCAGTCCTCACAATATTCCTGTTATTTGAAGATTTACACAAAGTTTTATATTAAACCACTTTAAGCAACAGCTTTACAGTGAAATATTCTCTGTATCCAATTTCTAAAGAAGGCCTCAAACATCAACAACTCACACCGTTTAGGTTGTGGGAAGGGTCTGCAATTTGATCAGAGCCCCGGACACATACACAGTGTATAGTACTGAACACACACATAAAGCTAATTAGACTGAATGTGGACACAACTAAAACAAGCTAGAGTGGGTTAACACATTGGACACACAGCTTTAGGACTTCACAGCTCAACCTAGAGGAGAAGAGGAGGAGAAGCAGCAATAGCTTCCACCTGAATATACAAGAAGCTGTACAGTTTGAATTTAGGCAGCAGATTACAGATATATCTTACAGGGACACATCAAGGGCTAAGTCGCCATCGCCCCTTGCCAATCAATACTCTGCTCTCCCTACCCTCCTACAGGTCATACTTCCAGAGACAGTGGTCTGATACATGGAACTGTCCAGTCACCTTACCCTCTAAGCAAACGCATAATCGAAAATTTGCAGTTACAGCCTAAATACGGTTCCTATCATGTCATATCCTAAATAAAATGGGAAATATTTGCCATTGGACTATCCAATCCAGTCTCACATGAAACCATTCCTAGATAACATGTAAATCATAGTTCTCACTGCAGCATGATATTCCTGGGGTTCGAGAAGTATTGATGGCATTTCTTGTAATATTAGCAAATGAAAACTAAATACACCATTTTGTAAGGAACTGGTACAAGAAATTGTAAATAAATGTAAACGCTGAGAGAATAGAGGTAATGTAAGGAGACAATGAAGGGCAATGGGTGAAAGGGGGTATATGCACTAAGGTCGGGTTTCTTATTGGTGAGAACACACGTTACACATTCCTATGCTATTCCATGCTACCTCTTGATACATTTTCTTAGTGAATAGACACCTGAGGAAACATATGAAGTCATTTCACCTTAGTGAATATAGCTAGGAAAACATCCTTCAAGCAGACTAGCAGAAATGAATAGAGAACGGGAAGACTAATAACTAAGGGCCATATTATATTGGCTGTGGGTGTCGTTTTGTTTTTTTTATATATATACATGTTTAGATGTATTCTATTGTCTCTAGCTCACAAATTCAGACTGCAAGGCTGAAACCTGACCTTTTAAGTCTGATTTCAGGAGGCATGATCGTATCTGACAAAATTTAACAAAGCACGTTATTTTACGTCTTAGACATAACCAATAGTAAATGAGACCGTCATCATGACGTCAGTAAAACATGGAGTTTATACTTAAGCTTTACTCGGGGCTACAAATTAATTAGCGTCAAGAAGGAAATTTAAACATCAGACTCGCAATCCAGCAATGTAGAAATCAATATAATTCATTAACGAAACTGTTCTAGTCCATGTGGGTTCCATGATATGTATTAACCCCGTAAATCCCGGGATCTGTTTCACACAAAAAAACATTAAAAAAAATGTATTGGCATATTTGTGTGTTCTGCAATTAATTCTAATGTATTTCTACGCTTTCTCATAGTTTTAAAGTACAGTATAGCGTGTTAATAGCTGTTAAGACTCTAATAATTGATTGAAAAAAAGTGAGTCCTATTTAGTACTCGTTATATTTTTGGAAGAACATTTACAAATTGGGCAATAGAATAGGGCACTAAGTCATGAAGCAGCTAGGATTTACCATTTTTAAACAGATAGTAAATATGTAGACAAGTTAATTAGCTCTTTATTAAAGGGCTGGACATGATGGAATCCTGGTCCTCCGTCAGTGTATCGCTCACGTGTAATAATAATTAGGTAATTGGTGGCTTAGAGGGTCCAATTGATATTTGTTCCTGGTGAAGGGCTGTAGGTGGATGAACCACCGGACACAGAACTACCTCTACATATAAGACAAAAGTATGTTTTAGTGCTTTGGTTCACTGTTTTGTAAGCAAATATTTACACTGTTTTCATGGAACAATTATAATCTGGAAAAGTACTAAAGTATAATGTCCTTATAATGAGTAGTAGATTAACACGTATTATACAGATAGACATGGTAGTGGGTCTGTGTGTGATGGATGATGACTGTGGTCCCATCTTTAGCCCTCAGTCTGTCACCATGCTGCTTCCAAGCTGTGCCGTACATCTGGTTACAGTCTGCTTTGTGTAGTCTCACACACATTTATTGCTAGGAAAACACGACAGGCTGCTGTGTGATAACATACCCCATGTATCTGAGGTTTACTGCCCTGCAATGTGTGTAAAATGTGCCACATAATATTGCCTGGAAACTGGAAGGTCTGAGAAGTAAGATTATGTAGAAATGGGTGGGGTCCAGGCATCCGTCTTCCAACAGAGGTGGTAGATAAATAAAAAAACACAGCTATTACACATAGATTTACTTGTAAGAAAAAACAATAGACCTTCCAGTGTCCTATTCTCAGACCTAACTAATTTGTCCAGGCTTAAAGAGGCAACTGTTGTCCAAAACCATCTGAAAAAGAGCATGTTCTATACATTATAAAAGGTTATATTATCTGGACAAATTAACACTAACACAATAAAAAAATAAACACTATGTTGGATTCACCTTTATATTATCAGTGAGTTAAAGGAAAGTGTAAACAAGAAATCAGGAAGAACATGTTAACTGTGTGTTCTTATCTGATTTGCATTACAACTAATTAAGAAAAGCCCTGTACATTGTTATTCAGACATCCATAAGGCTCACTACCCACCCATTTCCTGTAAGATAACAGGAAAATTACAAGACAAGGAGAAAACAATCCATAACAATCCATATTTAATGTCATTTTCTGCACTATAGATTAATTATTTCTCAAGGAGAACTTTTTGTAAACTTTAAAACATGATTTTTAAAAATATGTTAGAAGTGTTTGGGCCAGAGTAACCCTTTAATCCTCAGTATATACTTGTGTATTTTCCAGGCATTTCTAAAATCCCAACACATGCTATTTATGAATCAGCCTCGAATGATTACGTCATGATTTATTACCAACTCTTAAGAAAAGCTTCCATAGAAAGTAGATCTTTTTCCGTTCCTTGGTGCCCTCATCTGCTCTTCATATCACTCTATCCACCCATGTGTGCCCACTCCCTGACATAGCCCCCCTCACACAGTACATGAAACCTTATAAATGTCTCAAATTGTCCAGAGATACCCTATGGAGCTATTTCATTATAAAGTACAAGCTCTCTGGGGCAGTACATTTTTATTGAATTTACATCATAAACCTTCCCTAAATGTATTGTTTAATATGTGAAACTTTTTGCATATTATATGAGCAACTATTAAAATATGAAACTGTAGTCCTATATTTAAATGTTACTCTTTTGAAGGACGGGACATGATAATGGACAACTTGTTAAATAAAAACAATACAGCCTTGTATATGCAACCATGATGCAGTAAAAGCTGCCATTTTGTTTTTTCGGATTTCCAGAAGGAATGGAGGTTCAAATGTAAAACCAGATAAGTGTGAAAATAAAGTACAATAGTTTTGATTTGTCAGTGTTTCTCTTATTGAGAAATACCCCAAATCCTATACATGAAATACAACTTGGGTCTTCTACTAGAGGTTACTAAACCAGCAACGGGACACAAAAAGTCTTGTCTTAAGCCAAGAATTATCCCTGAAAACGAACAGTACCAGAGATCAACGAGGCAATAATTAAGCAGAAATGGGCAGATTGGGTGGTCTAGGTGTCACATTCTCTTATTATACATGGGTGTGTTTATCTTGCAACCCCATGGTGAGCCCCTCAGATTACCGGCCCCCAACCCAATAAGGAAAACATTGCTTAGATAACCAAGGTGAGTTTTGTCTAGTATTTGAAAATAAAGCCACAGGCGTCCAATGAATGCAACTTCACACATCTGCAACAAATTCACTAGCTCTAAATCATACAGTGTATTTCAGGAGATTAATGGTATACCTAACAAATTCCACAGACTTGCCACTTGGCACCTAATCAGTTGCAGTTGGTTTGGCCTCATTCATGTCAGATCCATGGTATCTTGACTCATATCTTTGGACTAACCTGCAATCAAGCACACCAGATTGTGCAAACTGTTTATAATAATCTGAGATGGGGTTTGTTGCCTTCTGTCACATGAAATTCCCATAAAGAAGCATTATGAATGAGCTGTGGTTTCTAGTCTAACCATTTCCAGGAGATTGTGTTGAGGAACGCAAACCTATCAAGCATATATGATCTATGAGACTACTAAGGAGATAATAGATGGAGACCTATGTGTCCTGACCTATGCACCCATCTTGAGCAGGTAATGAAAGAAACATTCTGGGCGAGCTAAGTTCCTTGTCTGGCCAACTTCATTAGATCATGTATGGAATACACTGTCCCAGTTGCGATTCCTGCTCTGCCAATCTCATGAGATCATATATATATAAAGCAGGGGATCATGTATAAAAACATATTGTCTGATTTGTGGTTCCTGGCCTGAACACATTTAGGAATTCATACACAGCTGAAAATCACAGTGGTGTTTCCAAGACATGTGTTCTTTCACACAGGAGTTCTGGATTAGCACTAAGGTTTTCCAAACATCCTCCATCTCTTCCATTTTTTGCTACATTCCTGCTAACAGTCTATTCAAATATACCTCATTGAAACTAATAGATTGTGTGGATGCAATGCATGGTCTTTGATTGTTTGTATAACAAAACAAAAAATGTTTCGGCCCCCTCGAGAGCAGGTTGTAAAACTTTGTTCGCACTGGGGCTCTCCAGTACTAATTCACTCAGTGCCCCTTCCCAAGACCTCTTCCCATAATTGCCCTCTCTCCAAGACACTTTCCTATTGTTATTGCTAATATATAGCATTTGGGCCCCACTCAGAAGAGGATCCGGGTGCCTTCACTACCTGCAACACTGGTAGCTCCAACCTTGGATACAGCACTGTCTCTTGGTTAGTTTGATGGCAGTGTGAGATTTAGGTACAGTATAGAGTCCAGGATTAAGTGAATGCAGTGCAGGGTCTTGTTTTCTGTTGATTTGTGAATGCAGGGTAGGGACTTGGGTTGTTTGATTTGCGGGGTCTTGATATGTTTAGATAAGGTGTTGATTTGTTTGGATACAGAGCAGAGTGTTGGATCTTCTGCAGGATTCGGTTTATCTTGGTGCAGTATATTGTTTATTTATTTTCAAGGATCATCATTAAAAGAATCTTAAATTGCAACAAAGCCAAAATAACCAAAACCTCTAATTTGTGTTTTGCAGTTTGGCTTAGTTTGTTTGCTGATCCTTATGTTATTAAAACAGTTACAATACAATGTCATAAGGCAGACCAAGTGACCTTACTAAGCCCAGCTTAGACAAAGTCTGGTGAGACATATATATATGTGCCCCATAACAAAAAGGGTGAAATCCAGCAGAGGTGATGAAGGCTAAACCAACAAAGGAATTAAAACATGCTTGGATATCTCTCATCTGAAGTTTAGAGACCATCAGAAACCAAAATGGTTCATATGAGGTATTATATTGCTAGGTTCAATGCCTTTTCAATGAACTGAGGTTTTGTGTATTAGATACCATAATTGTCCCTGGAAAGGTGTCAAGCTTGGTTGGTGCAGAGAGTCCTGGGATGTGTTTGTGTGAATATTCCCCCCGCAGGTCCTGTGCTGCTGCCAGGAACTCTCTCCTTCACACCTGTGCTCTCCCCCTTTGGCTCTGAGCTCACACCTTCACATTCCACAACCTGCATAGACGAAGGCGGCTCAGTGATGGGCTCTATGCCAGACTATAGGCCTAGAGAACGGCATGCCCTGTGCTCAATGCATCTTATCCAAGCAGACTGTCACAGATACCATACTATACAGAAACAAACTCTGATCAATCACAATAGGTATTGAATTACTTTTACATTACAAAAAATTAACAGTAACAGCTACAGAGCCCAGGGCTCCAACAGGAAGCTCGATGTTGCTGCTATAGCACCAGATTGTCAGAATATATTATTTGAATACAGGTGAGTCGATGAGCCAATCAGTAGTTCAATTTGGAGTAAATTCTAAAGCTCTTTTTGCCCACCATAAATGAAATGATTGTTGTAGTAAACTACCTCCCATTATAAAATCTACTACACAAGCTAGGAACCGGCCCCACACTGATGAGAGGCGATAACCTTGAAACAGCTGTATGTGGGTGGGATTCCTAGTTTGAGTATAATCTATCCTGAGCTTTGCTCAGAGCTGTGTGATACAGCAGGCATATGATAAAAGGAAGCCATGTTTGAAATGGTAATGATTACAAAAGCTAAGCCTTTGTGGGCATGTTTGTATGTCCCTGCCCAGGTTCCCAGAGTGTAGTGTAATAACTGTATTTCTCAGAATCCTGGGGAGAAAGCAAGTTTTTTACCTTATTTTAGACGTTCAAATGTTAACACAAATGTACTATTTATTTGCTATAATATATATATATATATATATATATATATATATATATATGTATATATATGTACATATATATATATATATATATATATATATATATATATATATATATAATCTCAGAACCTCTATAGACATCTGCCCTAAATTAGTGAATTCCAATATTAGTCACATTTGTAGGCAGAAAATGCTCTTATGTTAGTCATACAATTACAAAAAACAGACAGAGCTAGACAATATTGGACAAGTTCTTTGCTAAGTTGAGTGCTGGTGAAAGGGACAAAAATGACCTTGACTCCCCTTCTAAACAATAATTCCTTGGCTCCTCTTCGGCTTCCGCCATCATCGCTCATCAGCAAAGGGAAAGCTCTGGTTACATTTTTATGTATTTAGATATCAGATTCAGGGCTAGAAATAGAGAATTCCAATTTAGTTAATTCCTATGGAAAAGAAATGATTCTCTATTCATCCAATTGAGTATCCGTCCATCAGGATCGACTTAATAACGAATATAGAGGTTCTACTGTAAACACTTTGTCCTTCGATTATTTTTAAATATTTTTATGTTTGCATGTTATCTGTATTTTATTTTTCCAAATGTTATTTTTGAGCCAAATCATTATTATAAAAGTGTTTGCTTTTATATTTATTAACTTTTTAAGTCTTATGTTTTATCCTTTTAAGAAAGATATATCCCAGGTTTGCTTCTAATATTATTTTTATTATTATACAGATATTTTAAACTTTTTAAAATGTTTTTCACTTTGCTTAAAAGGCCACTGACGTTACCTATTTACAGCATGATTAACTTTAGTTGATAAGGTGTTAATAATATAAATATAGTAATTTTTTTTTCTGACAAGATTACTCCCCAATGTTAATCTCTATTTAGCTCAGTGGAAAGACTGCCACTTTGAATTGCAGCTTAACAATAGGAAGCCCTCACCCCTTCAGCCAGCTATAAGAGGTAAAAGTCCAATATGGAGCTGTAAAAATTCATATTTTCACTGAAAATCAATTTATGATGGTGTCCTTCACAGCTACTGATGTTATATACTTCATAAATATGTGAATTGTTTTCCCAACTACAGCTCACATTTAAAGTAACACAACTATTGCAGAAATAAAAACTATAACAAATATAAGAAGCAACTGCTCCTTATTAAAACAATAGTGGAAGTTGGATAATTCGGGATAAATGACATCTCACCCTACTAATGACTTTTCCTCATGTGACTAATTATGGCTCACAGTGGGGGTGACAACTTTTTCATGTAATTTATTCGTAAAATAACCAACCTTTAAGCACAAGTATCTAACAAACTCAATGTTTTTAGTACCAACTCACTGTAATGATACTTATTTCTATGAGTGGGACACAGAAAAGGTAGCAGTTACTTCACATACACATGACTACACTGCAAGGGATTATACAAGTTACTGCCACAATGATGCTGCTGTCCTGTGGGAGGCGTCTGATCCACATCACATTTAAATCTGTTCTCTCCTTCTTCACATGCAAAGCTCCAGGATATCTCCATTCTCTCTTGACAAGTCTTAACCCTCCAGGAGTATAATAGGAAGCAGCCCCCAGACCTGCTCTCCCTTTGCAGTTGCACACACTGGGACTATCTGAGATTACTGCTCTATTTTGTGATCTGGGCTTGTATACAGAAGAAGGAGCCTCATGTTGGGATTCATGGATCTGAGGATATTAATCCTGCTGGGATTTACTGTTACAGCCAATACAGGTAACTGCATCACCCTCTTATCCCCTATATGTATCAGTCACATGGTAATAGATAAATAATTACAGGCTGTGTCACTCACTAGCATTGCAGACTGGGAGCCTGGCATGGATGTATAATATTATGATTATTAACACCCACCCAGAATAGGTTATATTCTAGAGCTTTTCCTACAAGTCACACAATTAAACATGAATGTGATCTGTTGCATCAGTTGTATAGGACTTATGTCACTGCAGTGTAAAACATTGCTCTAAATCTTATTTATTTATTGAGAACACTGGATGGATATATATATATATATATATATATATATATATATATATATATATATATATATGTGTGAGTTCTTTATTCAGTGATTTTAGTTTTTGGTTACTTTAACCCCTCTGGATGCCACTGGATTTCTCACATATAATAACCATTCAGCATTATTATTATTATTTAGAGCACACATGATATATGGAGACAGGACTTAGTAAGTGAGGAGCTTGGGAAATCATTTGGTTTTCTTGTCCCTAATCTGCAGGCTTTGCTCTGGCATCCCTACCCCAACCATCAGGGGGGAAATTCAATCTCCAGCTAAGAGAAGGAGCTAGAAAGGGAGGCAGGGGGGAGAAGGAGGCAGGGCCCCCCCTCCCTCAGCCAGGAGGATATCAGCCCGTGGGTCCAGCATCCCCAGGACCTCAAGGTACCCCAATCCCTGGATATGAGCAGAGGAATCAAACGTCTCACTTGGAGTCTGACTCAGGAGGAGCTCACAGGAGGGAGAAGCGCTGCACATGTTACACCTACAAGGACAAGGAGTGTGTGTACTACTGTCACCTGGACATCATATGGATCAACACTCCAGAGTAAGTGACCTCCATGTGTAATGTACCCTCTGTATACAAACACTGACAACTAGTCATTGTGTATCCACTTTATAATAAGAATTACAACTTCTGTCCCCTCTTAAACATGGTAAGAACTAGGACTGCACACCTTGTGATCTTGTATAAGGAGCTGTTGTAATACCTTGTATAATAAGAGCTGGAGCTGGTGTACCCTCTGGTGACATGAGAACTAAAGCTTATATACCCCTCTATATAATAATAACTAGAGTGTGTACCTGGGACTTGTGTATTCCCTGTATAAGGAGCATAGGAGCTGGTGTAATACCTTGTATAATAAGAGCTGGAGCTGGTGTACCCTCTGGTGACATGAGAACTAAAGCTTATATACCCCTCTATATAATAATAACTAGAGTGTGTACCTGGGACTTGTGTATTCCCTGTATAAGGAGCATAGGAGCTGGTGTAATACCTTGTATAATAAGAGCTGGAGCTGGTGTACCCTCTGGTGACATGAGAACTAAAGCTTATATACCCCTCTATGTAATAATAACTAGAGTGTGTACCTGGGACTTGTGTATTCCCTGTATAAGGAACATAGGAGCTGATGTAATACCTTGTATAATAAGAGCTGGAGCTGGTGTACCCTCTGGTGACATGAGAACTAAAGCTTATATACCCCTCTATGTAATAATAACTAGAGTGTGTACCTGGGACTTGTGTATTCCCTGTATAAGGAGCATAGGAGCTGTTGTAATACCTTGTGTAATAAGAGCTGGAGCTGGTGTACCCTCTGGTGACATGAGAACTAAAGCTTATATACCCCTCTATGTAATAATAACTAGAGTGTGTACCTGGGACTTGTGTATTCCCTGTATAAGGAGCATCGGAGCTGGTGTAATACCTTGTATAATAAGAGCTGGAGCTGGTGTACCCTCTGGTGACATGATAACTAAAGCTTATATACCCCTCTATGTAATAATAATCCAGAGTGTGTACCTGGGACTTGTGTATTCCCTGTATAAGGAGCATCGGAGCTGGTGTAATACCTTGTATAATAAGAGCTGGAGCTGGTGTACCCTCTGGTGACATGATAACTAAAGCTTATATACCCCTCTATGTAATAATACCTAGAGTATGTACCAGGGACTTGTGTATTCCCTGTATAAGGAACATAGGAGCTGATGTAATACCTTGTATAATAAGAGCTGGAGCTGGTGTACCCTCTTGTGACATGAGAACTAAAGCTTATATACCCCCCTATGTAATAATAACTAGAGTGTGTACCTGAGACTTGTGTATTCCCTGTATAAGGAACATAGGAGCTGATGTAATACCTTGTGTAATAAGAGCTGGAGCTGGTGTACCCTCTGGTGACATGAGAACTAAAGCTTATATACCCCCCTATGTAATAATAACTAGAGTATGTACCTGGGACTTGTGTATTCCCTGTATAAGGAGCATAGGAGCTGGTGTAATATCTTGTATAATAAGAGCTGGAGCTGGTGTACCCTCTGGTGACATGAGAACTAAAGCTTATATACCCCTCTATGTAATAATAACTAGAGTGTGTAACTGGGACTTGTGTATTCCCTGTATAAGGAACATAGGAGCTGATGTAATACCCTGTATAATAAGAGCTGGAGCTTGTGTACCCTCTGGTGACATGATAACTAAAGCTTATATACCCCCCTATGTAATAATAACTAGAGTGTGTACCTGGGACTTGTGTAGTCCCTGTATAAGGAACATAGGAGCTGATGTAATAACTTGTGTAATAAGAGCTGGAGCTGGTGTACCCTCTTGTGACATGAGAACTAAAGCTTATATACCCCCCTATGTAATAATAACTAGAGTGTGTACCTGAGACTTGTGTATTCCCTGTATAAGGAACATAGGAGCTGTTGTAATACCTTGTATAATAAGAGCTGGAGCTTGTGTACCCTCTTGTGACATGAGAACTAAAGCTTATATACCCCCCTATGTAATAATAACTAGAGTGTGTACCTGAGACTTGTGTATTCCCTGTATAAGGAACATAGGAGCTGTTGTAATACCTTGTATAATAAGAGCTGGAGCTTGTGTACCCTCTGGTGACATGAGAACTAAAGCTTATATACCCCTCTATGTAATAATAACTAGAGTATGTACCTGGGACTTGTGTATTCCCTGTATAAGGAGCATAGGAGCTGATGTAATACCTTGTATAATAAGAGCTGGAGCTGGTGTACCCTCTGGTGACATGATAACTAAAGCTTATATACCCCTCTATGTAATAATAACTAGAGTGTGTACCTGGGACTTGTGTATTCCCTGTATAAGGAACATAGGAGCTGATGTAATACCTTGTATAATAAGAGCTGGAGCTGGTGTACACTCTGGTGACATGAGAACTAAAGCTTATATACCCCTCTATGTAATAATAACTAGAGTGTGTACCTGAGACTTGTGTATTCCCTGTATAAGGAGCATAGGAGCTGATGTAATACCTTGTGTAATAAGAGCTGGAGCTGGTGTACCCTCTGGTGACATGAGAACTAAAGCTTATATACCCCTCTATGCAATAATAACTAGAGTGTGTACCTGGGACTTGTGTATTCCCTGTATAAGGAGCATAGGAGCTGATGTAATACCTTGTATAATAAGAGCTGGAGCTGGTGTACCCTCTGGTGACATGAGAACTAAAGCTTATATACCCCTCTATGTAATAATAACTAGAGTATGTACCTGGGACTTGTGTATTCCCTGTATAAGGAGCATAGGAGCTGGTGTAATACCCTGTGTAATAAGAGCTGGAGCTGGTGTACCCTCTGGTGACATGAGAACTAAAGCTTATATACCCCTCTATGTAATAATAATCCAGAGTGTGTACCTGGGACTTGTGTATTCCCTATATAAGGAGCATAGGAGCTGGTGTAATACCTTGTATAATAAGAGCTGGAGCTGGTGTACCCTCTGGTGACATGAGAACTAAAGCTTATATACCCCTCTATGTAATAATAACTAGAGTGTGTACCTGGGACTTGTGTATTCCCTGTGTAAGGAACATAGGAGCTGGTGTAATACCTTGTATAATAAGAGCTGGAGCTGGTGTACCCTCTGGTGACATGAGAACTAAAGCTTATATACCCCTCTATGTAATAATAACTAGAGTGTGTAACTGGGACTTGTGTATTCCCTGTATAAGGAGCATAGGAGCTGATGTAATACCTTGTATAATAAGAGCTGGAGCTGGTGTACCCTCTGGTGACATGAGAACTAAAGCTTATATACCCCTCTATGTAATAATAACTAGAGTATGTACCTGGGACTTGTGTATTCCCTGTATAAGGAACATAGGAGCTGATGTAATACCTTGTATAATAAGAGCTGGAGCTGGTGTACCCTCTGGTGACATGAGAACTAAAGCTTATATACCCCTCTATGTAATAATAACTAGAGTATGTACCTGGGACTTGTGTATTCCCTGTATAAGGAGCATAGGAGCTGTTGTAATACCTTGTATAATAAGAGCTGGAGCTGGTGTACCCTCTGGTGACATGATAACTAAAGCTTATATACCCCTCTATGTAATAATAACTAGAGTGTGTACCTGGGACTTGTGTATTCCCTGTATAAGGAACATAGGAGCTGATGTAATACCTTGTATAATAAGAGCTGGAGCTGGTGTACCCTCTGGTGACATGAGAACTAAAGCTTATATACCCCTCTATGTAATAATAACTAGAGTATGTACCTGGGACTTGTGTATTCCCTGTATAAGGAGCATAGGAGCTGGTGTAATACCCTGTGTTATAAGAGCTGGAGCTGGTGTACCCTCTGGTGACATGAGAACTAAAGCTTATATACCCCTCTATGTAATAATAACTAGAGTATGTACCTGGGACTTGTGTATTCCCTGTATAAGGAGCATAGGAGCTGATGTAATACCTTGTATAATAAGAGCTGGAGCTGGTGTACCCTCTGGTGACATGATAACTAAAGCTTATATACCCCTCTATGTAATAATAATCCAGAGTGTGTACCTGGGACTTGTGTATTCCCTATATAAGGAGCATAGGAGCTGGTGTAATACCTTGTATAATAAGAGCTGGAGCTGGTGTACCCTCTGGTGACATGAGAACTAAAGCTTATATACCCCTCTATGTAATAATAACTAGAGTGTGTACCTGGGACTTGTGTATTCCCTGTATAAGGAACATAGGAGCTGGTGTAATACCTTGTATAATAAGAGCTGGAGCTGGTGTACCCTCTGGTGACATGAGAACTAAAGCTTATATACCCCTCTATGTAATAATAACTAGAGTGTGTAACTGGGACTTGTGTATTCCCTGTATAAGGAGCATAGGAGCTGATGTAATACCTTGTATAATAAGAGCTGGAGCTGGTGTACCCTCTGGTGACATGATAACTAAAGCTTATATACCCCCCTATGTAATAATAACTAGAGTATGTACCTGGGACTTGTGTATTCCCTGTATAAGGAGCATAGGAGCTGTTGTAATACCTTGTATAATAAGAGCTGGAGCTGGTGTACCCTCTGGTGACATGATAACTAAAGCTTATATACCCCTCTATGTAATAATAACTAGAGTGTGTACCTGGGACTTGTGTATTCCCTGTATAAGGAGCATAGGAGCTGGTGTAATACCTTGTATAATAAGAGCTGGAGCTGGTGTACCCTCTGGTGACATGATAACTAAAGCTTATATACCCCTCTATGTAATAATAACTAGAGTGTGTAACTGGGACTTGTGTATTCCCTGTATAAGGAGCATAGGAGCTGGTGTAATACCTTGTATAATAAGAGCTGGAGCTGGTGTACCCTCTGGTGACATGAGAACTAAAGCTTATATACCCCCTATGTAATAATAACTAGAGTATGTACCTGGGACTTGTGTATTCCCTGTATAAGGAGCATAGGAGCTGGGGTAATACCCTGTATAATAAGAGCTGGAGCTGGTGTACCCTCTGGTGACATGAGAACTAAAGCTTATATACCCCTCTATGTAATAATAACTAGAGTATGTACCTGGGACTTGTGTATTCCCTGTATAAGGAACATAGGAGCTGATGTAATACCTTGTATAATAAGAGCTGGAGCTGGTGTACCCTCTGGTGACATGAGAACTAAAGCTTATATACCCCCCTATGTAATAATAACTAGAGTGTGTACCTGGGACTTGTGTATTCCCTGTATAAGGAGCATAGGAGCTGATGTAATACCTTGTATAATAAGAGCTGGAGCTGGTGTACCCTCTGGTGACATGAGAACTAAAGCTTATATACCCCTCTATGTAATAATAACTAGAGTGTGGACCTGGGACTTGTGTATTCCCTGTATAAGGAGCATAGGAGCTGGGGTAATACCCTGTATAATAAGAGCTGGAGCTGGTGTACCCTCTGGTGACATGAGAACTAAAGCTTATATACCCCTCTATGTAATAATAACTAGAGTATGTACCTGGGACTTGTGTATTCCCTGTATAAGGAACATAGGAGCTGATGTAATACCTTGTATAATAAGAGCTGGAGCTGGTGTACCCTCTGGTGACATGAGAACTAAAGCTTATATACCCCTCTATGTAATAATAACTAGAGTGTGTACCTGAGACTTGTGTATTCCCTGTATAAGGAGCATAGGAGCTGATGTAATACCTTGTATAATAAGAGCTGGAGCTGGTGTACCCTCTGGTGACATGAGAACTAAAGCTTATATACCCCCCTATGTAATAATAACTAGAGTGTGTACCTGAGACTTGTGTATTCCCTGTATAAGGAGCATAGGAGCTGGGGTAATACCCTGTATAATAAGAGCTGGAGCTGGTGTACCCTCTGGTGACATGAGAACTAAAGCTTATATACCCCTCTATGTAATAATAACTAGAGTATGTACCTGGGACTTGTGTATTCCCTGTATAAGGAACATAGGAGCTGATGTAATACCCTGTATAATAAGAGCTGGAGCTGGTGTACCCTCTGGTGACATGAGAACTAAAGCTTATATACCCCCCTATGTAATAATAACTAGAGTATGTACCTGGGACTTGTGTATTCCCTGTATAAGGAACATAGGAGCTGATGTAATACCCTGTATAATAAGAGCTGGAGCTGGTGTACCCTCTGGTGACATGAGAACTAAAGCTTATATACCCCCCTATGTAATAATAACTAGAGTGTGTACCCTGGGACTTGTGTATTCCCTGTATAAGGAGCATAGGAGCTGTTGTAATACCTTGTATAATAAGAGCTGGAGCTGGTGTACCCTCTGGTGACATGAGAACTAAAGCTTATATACCCCTCTATGTAATAATAACTAGAGTGTGTACCTGGGACTTGTGTATTCCCTGTATAAGGAGCATAGGAGCTGTTGTAATACCTTGTATAATAAGAGCTGGAGCTGGTGTACCCTCTGGTGACATGAGAACTAAAGCTTATATACCCCTCTATGTAATAATAACTAGAGTGTGTACCTGAGACTTGTGTAGTCCCTGTATAAGGAGCATAGGAGCTGGTGTAATACCCTGTATAATAAGAGCTGGAGCTGGTGTACCCTCTGGTGACATGAGAACTAAAGCTTATATACCCCTCTATGTAATAATAACTAGAGTGTGTACCTGGGACTTGTGTATTCCCTGTATAAGGAGCATAGGAGCTGATGTAATACCTTGTATAATAAGAGCTGGAGCTGGTGTACCCTCTGGTGACATGAGAACTAAAGCTTATATACCCCCCTATGTAATAATAACTAGAGTATGTACCTGGGACTTGTGTATTCTCTGTATAAGGAGCATAAGAGCTGTTGTAATACCTTGTATAATAAGAGCTGGAGCTGGTGTACCCTCTGGTGACATGAGAACTAAAGCTTATATACCCCTCTATGTAATAATAACTAGAGTGTGTACCTGAGACTTGTGTAGTCCCTGTATAAGGAGCATAGGAGCTGGTGTAATACCCTGTATAATAAGAGCTGGAGCTGGTGTACCCTCTGGTGACATGAGAACTAAAGCTTATATACCCCTCTATGTAATAATAACTAGAGTGTGTACCTGAGACTTGTGTAGTCCCTGTATAAGGAGCATAGGAGCTGGTGTAATACCCTGTATAATAAGAGCTGGAGCTGGTGTACCCTCTGGTGACATGAGAACTAAAGCTTATATACCCCCCTATGTAATAATAACTAGAGTGTGTACCTGGGACTTGTGTATTCCCTGTATAAGGAGCATAGGAGCTGATGTAATACCTTGTGTAATAAGAGCTGGAGCTGGTGTACCCTCTGGTGACATGAGAACTAAAGCTTATATACCCCCCTATGTAATAATAACTAGAGTGTGTACCTGAGACTTGTGTAGTCCCTGTATAAGGAGCATAGGAGCTGATGTAATACCTTGTATAATAAGAGCTGGAGCTGGTGTACCCTCTGGTGACATGAGAACTAAAGCTTATATACCCCTCTATGTAATAATAACTAGAGTGTGTACCTGAGACTTGTGTAGTCCCTGTATAAGGAGCATAGGAGCTGATGTAATACCTTGTATAATAAGAGCTGGAGCTGGTGTACCCTCTGGTGACATGAGAACTAAAGCTTATATACCCCCCTATGTAATAATAACTAGAGTGTGTACCTGAGACTTGTGTAGTCCCTGTATAAGGAGCATAGGAGCTGATGTAATACCTTGTATAATAAGAGCTGGAGCTGGTGTACCCTCTGGTGACATGAGAACTAAAGCTTATATACCCCTCTATGTAATAATAACTAGAGTGTGTACCTGAGACTTGTGTAGTCCCTGTATAAGGAGCATAGGAGCTGATGTAATACCTTGTATAATAAGAGCTGGAGCTGGTGTTTTTGGATAAAAATGGAATATTACATGAAGAAAATTAACACATAGAAATGAGGAGAGATATGTTTGATCCACCATGGCCTTTCTTGTAAACTTGTGAGAAAGTGTTATGTAGTGTTTCCTTTAAATTGATACCTGTGTTTTCTTAAGTAGGATTGTAATAAGACACAGGCTTGTGAAAGTACAGTAGATTCTCAAAGTTCCCTGCCACTTTGTATCTTGAAACAGGTGCAGTTTTTAAAACATGATCTTTTAAATACTGATAATCACTGCTGTAATGATACATATATCGCTGTTATTCCTGGATGGTGAGAGCTGGTATATCCCGGTATGTAATGTGAAATGTATTGTATCCACAAGTACAATGGGACTTAGAGATGCTGTGTGTCTCCTTGGGTATAATGAGGTGTAAAGCTGTTGTGCCCCTACTTGTGCATTTGTCATTTATTGCACCTCTCACTATATTACAGTGAAGTTTTTTTTACAGTTTTTTGCCTTGACTGAGAAAAATATTAACTATGTGTATTGAGACAGCTGCCATGTACATCTGCCCAGCTCTATGCTGCAGTCTGTATAGTCGTGAGATTTATCACCCAGGTTGTATCTGTAAGTTACAAGTCTCTTTCCATAGCAACATTATATTACAGTGTTTAATTGGAGCCAATGAACTCTGTATCAGATTAATTCGAGCAGACATTAGCTTGTGTGTCTTGGGTCTCCAGGCGAATCAGAGTGTGGATTTGATGGAAAGCTGCCGTAGGTTGTTATTTATTAAGTCATATAAGCTATATTTGTAACAGGATTTTATCACTTCAATGTTACTGAATGCATTTTTGTACAGTAAATATAAATTGAGATCTGTCATTTTTACCTGTTATCAGCCGACTTCATCCATCAAGCATGGGTTATCTCATTCTCCAGGTTGATGATTGCCAATAACTTCTAATTACTCCCTGGGAGTCTACATATCTTGTTTTCAGTCTAAAGCCACCAGACATAATTACACTAATTACTGCTTGGTTTCTTAACATCATGTGGTTTTAGAATGAAAACAATGCACGCAGAGCCATAAGGATTAAATAGCAACTGTGATCATGAAGGATGAGATAACGGCCAATGTTTGGTGCTCATTGGCAGGTAAAATTATACCCGTCAGTGTAAAATACTTATTACCCATAGTGCTATATTATACCACAAGTGGGACCTCCTCTGTGTCTGTTGGTATTTGGTACTGTGAGGTTGTGGGTTTCCTGGACGAGGTCCAATCACGGCTGAAATATTTTGGGGAAACTCTGGACTAGACACGTTGGTCATTGGCTTCCAAATAAACTTCAGACAACTAGGATATTTGCTATAACACAATATGCACAGGGCTACCTAGTGGCTATAACATTGATATGCACAGGGCTACCTAGTGGCTATAATACGATATGCACAGGGCTACCTAGTGGCTATAACACGATATGCACAGGGCTACCTAGTGGCTATAACACGATATGCACACGGCTACCTAGTGGCTATAATACGATATGCACAGGGCTATCTAGTGGCTATAACACAACATGCACACGGCTATCTAGTGGCTATAACACAATATGCACACGGCTACCTAGTGGCTATAACACTGAAATGCACAGGGCTATCTAGTGGCTATAACACGATATGCACAGGGCTACCTAGTGGCTATAACACGATATGCACACGGCTATCTAGTGGCTATAATACGATATGCACATGGCTATCTAGTGGCTATAACACTGATATGCACATGGCTATCTAGTGGCTATAACACTGATATGCACATGGCTATCTAGTGGCTATAACACTGATATGCACATGGCTATCTATTGGCTATAACACTGATATGCACAGGGCTATCTAGTGGCCATAACACTGATATGCACAGGGCTATCTAGTGGCTATAACACTAATTTGCACAGGGCTATCTAGTGGCTATAACACTAATTTGCACATGGCTATCTATTGGCTATAACACTGATATGCACATGGCTATCTAGTGGCTATAACACTGATATGCACATTGCTATCTATTGGCTATAACACTGATATGCACATTGCTATCTATTGGCTATAACACTGATATGCACAGGGCTATCTAGTGGCTATAACACTGATATGCACACGGCTATCTAGTGGCTATAACACCTATATGCACATGGCTATCTAGTGGCTATAACACTGATATGCACATGGCTATCTAGTGGCTATAACACTGATATGCACAGGGCTATCTAGTGGCTATAACACCTATATGCACATGGCTATCTATTGGCTATAACACTGATATGCACATTGCTATCTATTGGCTATAACACTGATATGCACATGGCTATCTAGTGGCTATAACACTGATATGCACATGGCTATCTAGTGGCTATAACACTGATATGCACATGGCTATCTATTGGCTATAACACGATATGCACATGGCTATCTATTGGCTATAACACGATATGCACAGGGCTATCTAGTGGCTATAACACTAATATGCACATGGCTATCTAGTGGCTATAACACTGATATGCACATGGCTATCTAGTGGCTATAACACTGATATGGACATGGCTATCTATTGGCTATAACACTGATATGCACAGTGCTATCTATTGGCTATAACACTGATATGCACAGGGCTATCTAGTGGCTATAACACTGATATGCACAGGGCTATCTAGTGGCTATAATACGATATGCACACGGCTACCTAGTGGCTATAACACGATATGCACACGGCTATCTAGTGGCTATAACACCGATATGCACATGGCTATCTAGTGGCTATAACACTAATATGCACATGGCTATCTATTGGTTATAACACTGATATGCACAGGGCTATCTAGTGGCTATAACACTGATATGCACAGGGCTATCTATTGGCTATAACACTGATATGCACATGGCTATCTAGTGGCTATAACACTGATATGCACAGGGCTATCTAGTGGCTATAACACTGATATGCACAGGGCTATCTAGTGGCTATAACACTGATATGCACATGGCTATCTATTGGCTATAACACTGATATGCACATGGCTATCTATTGGTTATAACACTGATATGCACAGGGCTATCTAGTGGCTATAACACTGATATGCACAGGGCTATCTATTGGCTATAACACTGATATGCACATGGCTATCTAGTGGCTATAACACCTATATGCACATGGCTATCTAGTGGCTATAACACTGATATGCACAGGGCTATCTAGTGGCTATAACACTGATATGCACATGGCTATCTATTGGCTATAACACTGATATGCACATGGCTATCTAGTGGCTATAACACTGATATGCACAGGGCTATCTAGTGGCTATAACACTAATATGCACAGGGCTATCTAGTGGCTATAACACTAATATGCACATGGCTATCTAGTGGCTATAACACTGATATGCACATGGCTATCTATTGGCTATAACACTGATATGCACAGGGCTATCTAGTGGCTATAACACTGATATGCACAGGGCTATCTATTGGCTATAACACTGATATGCACATGGCTATCTAGTGGCTATAACACTAATATGCACATGGCTATCTAGTGGCTATAACACTAATATGCACATGGCTATCTATTGGCTATAACACGATATGCACAGGGCTATCTAGTGGCTATAACACTAATATGCACAGGGCTATCTAGTGGCTATAACACTGATATGCACAGGGCTATCTAGTGGCTATAACACTGATATGCACAGGGCTATCTATTGGCTATAACACTGATATGCACATGGCTATCTAGTGGCCATAACACTGATATGCACAGGGCTATCTAGTGGCTATAACACTAATATGCACAGGGCTATCTAGTGGCTATAACACTAATATGCACATGGCTATCTAGTGGCTATAACACTGATATGCACATGGCTATCTATTGGCTATAACACTGATATGCACAGGGCTATCTAGTGGCTATAACACTGATATGCACATGGCTATCTATTGGCTATAACACGATATGCACAGGGCTATCTAGTGGCTATAACACTAATATGCACATGGCTATCTATTGGCTATAACACGATATGCACAGGGCTATCTAGTGGCTATAACACTAATATGCACATGGCTATCTAGTGGCTATAACACTGATATGCACAGGGCTATCTAGTGGCTATAACACAATATGCACAGGGGTATCTAGTGGCTATAACACTAATATGCACATGGCTATCTAGTGGCTATAACACTGATATGCACAGGGCTATCTAGTGGCTATAACACGATATGCACAGGGCTATCTAGTGGCTATAACACGATATGCACAGGGCTATCTATTGGCTATAACACTAATATGCACATGGCTATCTAGTGGCTATAACACTGATATGCACAGGGCTATCTAGGGGCTATAACACTAATATGCACATGGCTATCTAGTGGCTATAACACTGATATGCACAGGGCTATCTAGTGGCTATAACACTAATATGCACATGGCACTGTAGCAGTTGTTATGGAGCTATATGGAGAGATCAGGAGGCCTGACGTCATTGCAAAAGCAGTTTGCACAGAAACTAAAATAACATTGTTTTTAACCAATGTAGAAATTATTTTATTTTATTTAATTATTAATAAACCTGAAAAAATACTTTATTAGAGCATGTTCTTTGCCATGATGCCTACCAGATCATTTTAAGTTTTGTAAAAATATTAAACTTCAATTAAGGTTTCAATGTACGAAAATTAATTTTTTTAATTTAAAATCCTGCTGATAAGGGACTTGTCATATCTATAGTTTTAAGGTATATTATTTATGCTTAATAAGAGCAAGAGCTTACACAACCTATAAAACTGAAGGGGAAGTACTAACTAAACACAAGTTGCTGCTAAATGAAAGAATATTTACTGAATGTGTAACATTTTTAGTCTTTTTATTCCTACAAGAAGGTATGTTTGGTGAAATGAGCTGATGAGGAACACTAAATATAAATGTAACTGTCACAGATTAAAACTACAGGTGTGTTTTAGCTCTTGATCATTTGAACCAATCACAACACACACCTTAGAATTCTAATTGCCAATGACAGAAATGGAAAACGGTAAGTGGCAAGCTAGGCAAGTTGTATAACCCTGGCATGGTTAATCTTCTTTTGCGCTTTATGATTTAGAAAACGATGTACAACTGTAACAATGATTTCATGCTAGAGATCAGTAACTACTACATTGCATTTCAAATACTATACATTTTTCTAATTCATTGTAATGAACGTCTTAGTTTCAGACCCCCCTGAGTATTAACATATTATTCCATGTTTTATGTTTCTCACTGCTATTTTCTGGATAATGTATTTGTGTAGCAGTGAATCAATATTTAATGTGTCAGGAGCTGCAGATTATTATCGGGGGGGCACTCATTTACTGCAGTTGCTGGAATGCTGCTCGTCATGATTTTATGATTTTCCCACACTCATATAAGAGATGGACTTTAATGTACGTGTGAGATTGGGGCTGTCATTGCTGTGTGAAGAGCTGGCACCAAAGGAGGAACATATTTTTATTTCAATTCCAAATAAAGAAATAGATTGAAATGGTAGTGGAGTAGAGCTAAGCTTTATATATGGTCGGATCCTTCTCCTGAGCTAAAATGTCTTAAAAGGCTATTGTATATTGGGGAAAACGTCATATGTTTGTGAAATTTGTAACAGATTATTAACATTAGCAGCTGTGTAAGCTGTGAGCATAAATATTATATATTAGTGTTTAGTATTTTAGTAGATACTGCTTGTGTCCAAAGGACTCCATGTTTGTGTCTTCCATATGTCCTACTGGATTGGAATCTTACTGGGTGTGTTCTGCTAAATATCATTATCTATTTTGGAGGTGAAGAGGAAGGGGGGATTGTTGGCTCATTTGGTGGATTCAGATAAAAGTTCAGACTTGCTGGCCCTCCTAATGCTTTGAAAAGAAAATATGACTTTCATAGCTACTTGCATGCACTGGCAGTGTGAATAAATTAAGATTTCTTTAAAATTGCTCTTATGCTCATGGTGTAGACAGCTGATAATGTTGTTAGTTTAATGCATACTTCAGAAACATGTGAAGTTTTTCTTAATCTCCTGTAGCCTTTTAATTAGCCAACAAATATACCCTTCTACTACCCTAGACAGTTTAAATTGTTTTATTTGTCCTTATTCCTTAGACCTGTAGGTTATCAACTATTCTTTCTGTAAAGTAACATTTTTGCAAATTACTTCTGTATCGTCTTCAAACTACTATTATCTTTTCTGAGTTCACTGAATTTGAAAATATATGTTTAAAATGTGAAAATAAACATACAATATCAAAAAGAAATAGTATATTAAAATACCACTCCTAGAAACAAAAACCGTAAAAAAGAGAGAAAGAACTTGGCCATGAATGGAGTGAAATGAAATAAAACATTCCAAATTACCACAAAATCAACAAAATATACTGCCTTTAGATAAGTGCATTTTAAGAAAAAATCAAAGATGGAACATTGTCCCTTGTACCTTAGTAAAAAGAGCTGGAGATGTAATGAATACATAGGTTCTCAGGTACACTGGCCTATTTGCATTACCTAAATATCTAATATAGTAAAACATGAAAACATGAATTAGAGCTGAATTGATGCAATGTCACACTTTCCTACAAAGATACATTGTATAGATAAATGTATAATTATAGAAAGTTATTAGCTGCTAAATGGATTGGATCTAAGCATTGGAAACAGATTTCAATACCTCTTGGAACTAAGTTCAAGAAACAGTTGAAAGAAAAAAATTGGTAGAAATAGATTTCTTGAATTCAAATAATAAGATTAGACAAATGTAAATTGAAATGGAAACAATGGGATCAGTATACAACTAAGTTGTCTCGGCTGAAAGTCTTCTTTCGCTTCATTTAATTGTATGTTATTACGAGTTAAATATATGGCTCTATTACTATACAAGATTCGTAATAATATTAAGTATTTATTTATATTTTATTGTTATTAAAGAAATGGTGTATGTAATATGCCGTGTGCTATTTTATCTTTTCTGGAAATCTTTTGTGGCGAGTACAGATGGGTAAATCAAGCTACGTAAACCAATTGGTTATAGCTCTTGCAAAACTTCGATAAATTCACTTGAACAGTTGTCTTACCCTGTGTCATGGGTCCCCTATGTTCTTCTCCCTCCTTACTTTTATACCTAATGTGATTTCCCATGATGCTACTGTCTTTATCCATCATGGAAAACTGTTTCACCTGTGATTTGTGAAGAGGATCAAATGCTAGAGAATGAAAAAGCAATGTATATTCAAATAGATTTTTGTAAAGAAAAAAATACTTTTTCAGTGTTCCTTTAATGTGGTTTATTTGATTATGGGATCCTTTTTAGATTCCAAAATATGTTGAATGAAACCCAAGACCTAAACATTAATTTTGTCTAACCCCCCAAATACCTCCCCAAGTCCGGGAACAGTTCCCCAAAAATTCCAAAATGGCCCAGTGGATCTCAAACTTAAGGGCAGAGCTAGAGGTGGTGCAGGTGGTGCATTGCACCAGGGCCCTCGCCTGTACGGGTGCCTTGGAGCTGCCCTGCATTTAGATATTTGTTGTTTGATTGTTGTTTGCTTTTTTTAAAATATTTATTCTGTATGCAGTGGGTTTCCATGGGGGGAGTTGTGTTTTGCCCTAGTGTGCTTTATTCCCAAGCTGTGCCACTGCTTATAGCTTTACCAAATTAGCTCTCTCTAGGCCCATTTCAGTGAACCCACGATGCATTGCATAGGAAACAAAAATAGGTCATTTTCTCATCAAACCATTGATCATATAAAATGGATTCCCAGATTTCACAAAACTTCATCTGGGAAGATTGTGTTTAGGCATGAAATCACTTCTCAATATGTGACCAAGCCCAACCCAGCTTTGTCCTCAGGGTGGTGTGACTTCTTGGTTCCCTGACTGGAATGGAACCCAGGTTGCTGCAGTGATAACACCAAATCTTAACCACTAGACCGCCAGGGAACCTAGCTTTTCTGGTACCTCATTATATGTTGACTACCCTGATACAGGAAATCCTTTTGGAATATCACTTACACCCATTATCTGTACTTCTGTTTTGTTTAGCCAGGTCTTGCCTGGGAATATTATGCTAATATAGTAATATGTCGTCAGACCACACATGAATATCTGAGCTGCTTCTTTATTCCCCCCCCCCACCCCAATTTAGCTACCCAAACTGTTCTTTATCGTTGCCCTCTCACTTACTCTTAGTCCAACTTTACATCCAGTAATACAAGATATAAGCAGCAGAAGAAGCACTCCACTAACAACTGCTAAGCAACGGTTAAAGAACAAAGGTAGTTTGAGTAAACCTTCACGTACGTAACAAACTAAAAATATCAGCAGTTGTGCAAGCCATAAATACATTTAAATTTAGAATTTTCTGCTTGTGTCATGGGCGCTTCCATCTTAGATTGCTTTTTGGTCTGAAGCCTGTGGGTTAGAAGAATCCTTCTCTACACTGCTCTACTAGTTCAAAGTGGCAGTCTTTAAACAGAACTGAATAGAAATGTAATCTAACTTGTAGGTTTCTCCCATTGCTCTTTGTCAACTCTTCCTAGGGACAAAAATGTCTCCAGTAAAGTAAAATTGAATACAATACACAAATGTCTTATGTAAGTTGCCAACTTCAATAAGCAACATCTGTATAATAATTTGCAGTGATTACCAAGTAATTACAACATATTACAAAGTAATTCAAGCACAGACAATAAACATCTTTTCTGCAGACTTTACAAATGTGTTTAATATGTTCTCCATCCATCAAAACCAGGGAACTAATTAAGCTGGGGTTCTGCTTACCTTTAACTAAATGATACTTGTCGGGTTCTTAAATATAGGACTGTAATTAGAGAAATTCTCACAGAAAACTAAAGTTCCCTAATTATCTAATGTTATAAACTGATTTATTGACGACCCAACTTGCTGCCAGCAGTAAGTCGGTTACAATGTCCAGTCTGACAAAAGGCGTTAGGTGCGGCAGAGCAGATGTTTAAACAGATTATCAATAATAAAATGATAAGCACCTTATATTGGAAGACGTTACATATTTAAAGGACAACTGAATTTAAATATTTAAATATACCTATCCGATTAACCACACTTTAAAATAGATAAAATATTTCTAGAATTTAAAAATATATATAATTTTAGTTCCTGCTAATTAACTTCCTAAGGAGGGAGGAGATATTAAATGCAGGGGAATATTCTATCCGCACAATGGGAATGTTGCAGGTATTACTGCCAGTGCTTTCAACAGGACTAATAGAAAGATCATTAGTATACAAGGCTATTTTTAGGCAGAAATTACTTTTCAAGATCCTCCTACTTTACAGACTCTCTTATCTCAGGTCAGTAACTAACACTGTCAGCGATTAGCAGGAAGACCATGCTCGTCTGGCAGACTTCTTGAAGCAGTGAGAGACTGAGGGCTCAATTACATGGCTCCTATGGGAAATTTGCAAGTGAAATGTTCTCATAAGCTCTAAAGCAGCTATTACATGTTGCCCGTAATAAACCCTTAAATATAAACTCTTGTGAGTGATCAGTACTGTGTAATGTTCCCTGCTTTATGAGCGTTTTTACCTAAGGTTCAATTACATGGCTCCCTTAGGAGCTTAGGGAAAATGCTACGAATATCCCAATACCAGAAAAAAAGTCTAAACAAGCATATTACAGGAGTATAATAAAATAAAAGCAAGGCCTACACATCTTCATGCACAAAAGGAGCCTTTATAATGGTTAAACAAGAAATACCAAAGAACAATAAAGTAAATGACACTGTCAATTACAGATACTCATTAACATAATTAAACACTGACGTCCAGCTATGCCAAGTTACAGCTATGCAATTACCCTACCATTACATCTACAAGCCACCTCAACATTAATTCTCTTAGTATTCAATGTATATCTCCTGAGATGTATTACTATGTAATATGTGTGAAATTAACAAAGTGTCTCAACTACACAGCTCATGTTTAATGACAGAAAACCTCATCAAATTGTTGGCAATCAGTATGTGATTCCTGAACACCTAATATATGACATAACTCATAATACACTATAGTTAAAGTCAGTACAACGAGTGCTGTCACCAGTCCAGGATTACAGGAGCATTCTGCTTATGTATTCAGGATCTCTGTGGTTCAGGTGCATAACAATAATGAACATCATATCTATGCAAGGGGGCTCAATTCAAGAGAAGCAGAATACCCAAACAGAAGCATACTGCAATCCTTAAATGTTGGGGGCACTCGTAGAACAGACTTCACCACCACTGGCCTAATTACCCAGCACAAAATAATAAAGCAGACAGTGTATCAGTTAAAAATCTTTAAATGATCAGTTAACATGAAGCAGGTCACCAAATTAACAAGACTATATATATACTGAGTAAGGTGAAAATTGATCCCAGGGGACTAAAAATGAAATATGAACCTACATAATCCCTAATACTGTAGAAACATGCATATCACTTACACATCACTCATATCTGGTCAGTATACCAGATTACCTATAATTTAAAGAAGAGATTCTCCACCAATTGAATTCCTAAAATGGAATTAACAGTAATAGTGCACATCACATTTTCTTCATCTGATCAGTACACCAGGATGACTATTACCTTGGAATAAAAGATAATCCCATTTATCTACACAAAGCAAATGCTGAAAATTTTAAATATAGTATGATACTTTACAATGATGCATCAAACAATTTCTAACTGCTAACTGAACATTGGCACAATTCATGTGTGTTTAGTTAATTTCCATATCTTTGGGAGGGAATCACATCATAATTGCTAAGAAGCATGACATGGCTACATCAAGAGGACAAGCATTTTCTGTGTTACATCTGAAATAAAGTATTTGATCATGTATAACTGGGTGGTTTCTTTTTTCTAATGATACTCTCAAAGCTGAACAAAAAGATTCAAATGTTTAAGTAATCCTGGGACTTGCCCCTGTTAGCCAGTGAGCAGTAATAGAACCGTTTGGCTCATATAGTATAGAACTGCCAATGAAATCAACAGACATACTTTTGCACTTCCTGGTAGTTTTAATGAAGTTTAAAAAGGTTCTACTTTAGCTGTAACGTTCTATTTTATAGCTTCTTGAAAATAGAAGAAAAAAACACAAAACTAACTTAAAAAAAATAGAATGAAGCAGAGACTGTCCAGCAGCAACATATAAGGACCATTGCAAGTGTGTGTAAACTAAACTCCCGTAGGTGACAAATCCCGAGGCTACAAGTACATAGTTTCCCATGTGAGCTAGCCTGTGGGAAATATTACACATCTCTATAAATTGTCTCATAAGAACTCCTTTAGGGACAAGTCAGCCCATCAAAGCAATACATTGGTAAGTTCAATACATTTTACATTTGTTGTTCAATCATTCAGTCATGTCCGACTCTCCATGACACTATGGACCACAGCATGCCAGACACATCTGTCAGCTACTGCTCCCCTGATATCCATCAGGCTTATGTTCATTGCTTCAATGACTGCATCAATCCATCTCCACCTCTGCAGCCCCCTTCTTTGTGTTCCTTCAATGTTTCACAGCATCAGAGTCTTCTCTAGGGAATCCTGTCTTCTCATGATATGGCCAAAATATTTGAGCTTTAACCTCATGCTCAATCCAGTAAACAGTTTGGCTTGATTCCTCTAGTATGCATTAGATATTATTACAGTCCAAGGAACTCTGAACTGTTTCTCCAACATCACAATTCAAAGACGTCAATTCTAAGGTGATTGGCCTTCTTTATGGTCTAACTCTCAATCCGTATGTTACTACTGGGAATACCATATTTTAAACTATGCAGACCTTTGTTAATAGTTATATATCTTTAATTTTTAATAGCTTATCCAGACTTGCCATAGCTTTCATCTTCAGAAGTAAACATGATTTAATTTCATGGCTACAGTCACCATCTACAGAGCTCTTGGAGCCCAAGAAAAAAAGACCTGTCATACATTTGTGAAATACTCTAAATGTACGCTTTCACTTAAGAAATAACTGTTTAGGCAGAGCTGCAAATGTTATCACTCGTGTTCTAGCTCTGTGCTTTTGTTAATGCAGGCTGCATCCACTGTCAGATCATTTAATTAGTTGCCTGGTCAAACATACACCAGGATATATGAGCTGATGGCACAAAATAGGATGGGAAAGGACACCCGAAAATCAAGTAATGTGTCAAGAACATTAAAATTCACATTACATGGGACTAGAAACTGAAGACTGCAATTAAAATATTACAAAAGATAAATGTTGGATAATTACATAAGCAATAATAAGTTATGACAGAGGTTCCTAAACTGGGAACCACTGAGCTATGTGATGACACTAAAACAATGTTGTTCCACAAGAGCTCTCAATTCATATTTACAGGGAAGGGGTTAAATACACATTAACTTGAGTGATTCTCTAAGATCTGGCCTTGGTAAGTTTTTTTTAGATAAAAAGTTTTTTAGATGCAAAGTTGAAAATTAAACTGAAGAAAAGAGGGAAAACCATCGGTCCAAGGAGATACAAAATAAATAACACCCCTTGTGAATATGCAGTGGAAGTAAAGAATAGATTTAAGGAACTAGACATGGAAGATAGAATGCATGAAGAACTTTGGACCGAAGTTTGCAACATAATTCAGGAAACCGCAACAAAGTATATCCCTAAAAGAAAGAAAAGTACAAACTGGACGAGGCTTTGAAAGTAGCCCAGGAAAGAAGGAAAGTGAAAGGTGGTGGATGTAAGAAAAGATTTGTCCAACTGAATGCAGAATTCCAGAGGATAGCAAGAAGAGACAAGGAGACATTCTATCATGAGCGATATAAAGAGATTGAAGAAGATAACCGAATGGGTAAATCAAGAGATATCTTCAAGAAAATTGTGAACATAAAAGGCACCATTGATGCCAAAGTGGGCGTGATAAAAGACAAAAATGGTAGGGACTTAACAGAAGAAGATCAGATAAAGAAGAGGTGGCAGGAGTACACTGAAGATCTATACAGGAAGGATCTTCACAGTAGTGATGACCTCAATGATTTGTCCAATGAGTTGGAGCCAGACATCTTGCAGAGTGAAGTGAGATGGGCCCTAGGATGTCTTGCTGATAATAAGGCTGCAGGAGGTGATGGAATACCAATTGAACTATTCAAAATTCTACAGGATGTTGCTGTGAAAGTGCTGCTTGCCTTATGCCAACACATTTGGTAATCTCAACAATGGCCAATAGACTGGAAGAGGTCAGTCCACATCCCAATCCCAGAAAAAGGCAGTGCCAAAGAGTGCTCCAATTATCAAACAATTGCACTAATTTAACATGCCAGCAAGGTAATGCTTAAGATCCTACAAGATAGGCTCCAACATTATATGGACCAGGAACTACCAGATGTACAAGCCGGGTTCTGCAGAGGAAGAGGCAAAAGAGATGAAATTGACAATGTCCGCTGGATAATAGAGAAAGTTAGAGAGTTCCAAAAAAACATTTACTTCTGCTTCATAGACTATTCTAAAGCCTTTGACTGTTGAAAACAAAATGTGGCATATATTTAAAGAGATGGGAGTACCAGATCATCTCACCCTCCTCCTAAATAATCTGTTTGTCAACCAAGAAGCCATGGTCATAGCCGAACATGGGACAACAGAATGGTTCAAGATAGGAAAAAGTGTGCGACAAGGTCACCTTATTTATTCAACTTATATGCAGAGTACATCATGAGTAAGGCTGGACTGGATGAATCCAAAGCCAAAATCAATATTGCTGGAAGGAATATCAACAACCGATGATACTACTCTGATGGCTGAAAGTAAGGAGGAACTAAAGGGCTCATTGATGAGGGTAAACAAAGGGAGTGCAAAAGCTGGCCTGGTGCTCAATGTTAAAAAGTCAAAGATCATGGCAAACGGCAATCTCACTTCCTGGCAAATAGACAGGGAAGAAGTGGAGGCAGTGACAGATTTTATTTTCCTTGGATCTAAGATCTCTGCAGATGGTGACTGAAATCATGAAATTAAAAGACGTTTGTTTCTGGGGAGAAAACCTATGGCAAGCTTGGAAAAGCTATTAAAAAGTAAAGATATTAAACTTTCAACAAAGGTCTGTATAGTTCAAACTATGATAATTCCCAGTAGTAACATACAGATGTGAGAGCTGGACCATAAAGAAATCTGAGCGCTGTAGAATTGACACCTTTGAATTGTGATGTTGGAGAAGACTGCTTAGAGTCTCTTGGACTACAAGAAGATCCAATATATCAATACTTTAGGAAATCAAGACAAACTGTTCGCTAGAAGGTATGATCACGAGGCTGATGCTCAAATATTTGGGCCATATCATGAGACTGCAGGATTCCCTAGAAAAGACTCTGATGCTGGAAGAGATTGAAGGCACAAAATGAAGGGTACAACAGAGGTGGAGATGGATAGATGTGGTCACTGAAGCAATGAACATGAACTTGATGGAGCTCAGAGGAGCAGTGACTGAGAGATGCACCTGGAGTGCTGTGATCCATAGAGTCACAGAGAGTCAGACAAGACTGAATGACTAAACAACAACAGGTGCAGGTAATGTGAAGTTGGCACTTTGTAACTGGAACTTATCATTTCCTGGGGATATGTTGTGTTAGGTAGTGGTAGCTAAGGTATTTCATGTTAAGAGGGTGATTTAGTGCAGGTTAGGGGTGATCAATGTTAGCCAAACTAAACTAGTAGCACATGTCATTAGATCTTTACAAAAATAAATGTAATAAAAAAGCTAAGTGTACAAAATCTGTTTGACTGGGTTTACTTCTTGCTGAAGACGAGCAAGACTTTACATTCACCTTACTTGCAGCACAGTTTCAGGTTACTCGCATAACCCAGCCCCTCCCTATCACCAAGGGGGAACCTCAGTTATACAGCGAAACAAATGTGAAAATACAGGATATATGAAGCTGTTTCTTCTCCAGCTCTTGGCAGAAGTAGAGCTATGAAAGACAAAAATAAGAGAGCCAATACACAAAACACTGAGCATATCTGCGGATTTAAATACTTTATTCGACCTCTAGGGATATACCTCAACTTCACCTTAATTCTACATTTCTATATCAGTCTGATTTATAAAAAATGTAAAATTATGTATATATATATATATATATATATATATATATATATGTACATATATATAATGTGTGTGTATTTATGTATCTGTATATTTGGCACTTTGTTAAAAGGACCCCCCAACACAATAGAGTATCATGTCCTTTTGTAACACTTTTTTTTATAAACTGAAGCTTTAATGTCAAAAAAATGCACTGGGGATATCTCAGTCTTGTCATGAGTTTACTAGTTTGTGAATTTCCCTAAGTAATAGTTTGAAGGAAGTATGTTTAGTTAAAGAGCTGTACTTTGATCTAACGCCTGCTCAGCGGGAAGCTGAGATCCATGGGAACTATTTCAACGCAGATGTGCAGTTTGGATGCACTTGGATTTGATATGCGGAAGTAAGAAACCAAACCAGACTTCCTCACATCATTCGATTTGTACCACCCAGTTATCTAGGCTAAGGGATTCACTTAATGATGGTACCACAATCAGCTCTGGGTTTAGCCACTGTACTGGGTGCATTATATTTGTGTGTAACAGCTTGCTATAGTGATTATATTCATGGTAAACATGTCTAATATTTGTATGTATTTTTATAGATAGTTTTGTATTCATTTGATATATATTGTGTGGCCTGGTCTATGGAGGTGTAGTCATATTGTTTGCAAAGCAATATATAAAAAGGTCCTTTGTGGAGCTGACACTGCGTCAAAAGGGACAGTTTATCATTAAAATCCTCCTGTGGAGAGATGCAAACAACCATCTTATTAACCGGTCGAATATTATTCAATAGCTCTGAGTAATTAGGTTAACATGGGCCTTCTGATCTATTGATCTTAATTTTGTTACCAATTAATATTGTTTAATAGCTCCATTGCTTAATTTCAATTAACGTGTTTGGTTTCTTTGTGTTACTGTCTAAAGTCTATATTTATGCTATAATTATGCTGTAACTTGTTCAATAAAGACATAATGTGGTTAAGACAAAGGTGGCAGAACTATGTCTTTTTGCTGGATGCTAGAATGTCCTTGCTCTGTTTGTGGCTATCTGATGAAAGGCTACGAAAAGTGTGCTCCAGCTGGTGAGGTGTAGAAAGAAACCCTGCTCGTGCACAGAGAGTTGACTGAGTGCCCCTCAGCCCACTACAAAAATGTTCCCCTCAGCCCACTACAAAAATGGGAGATCTTCCATTGACCTTGCAAGAACCTGAGCTTCTCTACAGATGCATCGTTGGTGAATTGAGTTCCATATAATTTTGGATTTTATATGGAATACAGCATATCTGAGGTGTTAGTTTCCCTTTCTAAGCTATGAACAATGTTATAGTGATATGAGACCTCTCAGATTCCTTGGTTTTGCATAGGCCATCATTTTTAAGTTGCAGAGTTGTCTTCACTTTATAGTAAAAAGACACAATAAAATAACATAGCAGAATATTTCCCAGCGACAACAACTATAAATGTCTTTACTAAAATGTGTGAATATTTATCTCTGTGCATTTTATTTTTTTATAAATAGGAATATTATGTCATTGTAACTTTCCTAAATGTGTTTTGAAGATCCCTGACAACTGCTAATGCTTCTTCAAAATGTTCATCACTCTAACATCCCCTGGAGAGATTAATGTGACTTTCAAGGATACAATGTTTGAACACGCCATCTAGCAGAGAAACATTTTAGAAGCAGTATTAGCAGAGAATGCAAGGAAGTATTTTGTGGTTTTACAGCATAATATTCCTATTAAAAAGGAATATACAGAGCGTATTATAAATGCAGGAAATCCCTATTAACTTCTACTGGTATATTATTTTGGTTGTTGTTTAGTCATTCTGTTGTGTCAGACTCTCTGTGACACTATGGACCGCAGCACTCAAGGCAGCCACTGCTCCTCTAGCTCATGTTCATTGCTCCAATTACTTCATTTATCCATCACCTCCGTCAGTCCCCTTCATCAGGTGCCTTGAATCTTTGCCAGCATCAGAGTCTTTTCTAGGGAATCCTGAATTCTTGTGATATGGCCAAGAACAGTTTGACTTGATTTTTTTTGGTTCTTCTTGCAGGCCAAATGACTCTTAGCAGTTTTCTCCAATCCCACAAATCAAAGGCATCAATTCTCCATCGCTCAGCCTTCTTTATGCTCCAGCTCTCACATCTGTATGTTACTACTGGGAATACCAGAAGTCTAACTATGCAGACCTTTGTTGATAATTTAAAATCTTTACTTTTTACTAGCTTCTCCAGACTTGCCGCAGCTTTCCTCCCCAGAAGCAAGCATCTTTTAATTTGACGACTGTAGTCCAATCTGCAGAGATCTTGGATCCCAGGAAAATAACATCTGTCACTGCCTCCACTTCTTCCTCATCTGTTTGCCAGGGTCTGAGATTGAGATTTGCCATGAGCTTTGTCTTTTTAATGTTGAGCAGCAGTCCAGCTTTTGCACTCAAGTCTTTCATCCTCATCACCAGACCCTTCAGTTGCTCCTCACTTTCAGCCATCAGAGTAGCATCATCCTCATATCTGTGGTTGTTGATATTTGGCGCTTTGGATTTGTCAATCCTGGCCTTGCGCAAGATGTGCTCCGCCTATAAGTTGAACAAATAAGGTGACAACCATTCTATGGTTCCATGTTTGGTTCTTACCATGGTTTCTTTGTTGGGATCCACACAGTCAAATGTTTCAGAATAGTCTATGAAGCAGAAGTAAATGTTTTTCTGAAACTCTCTTACTTTCTCTATTATTCAGCAGACATTCGCAATTTGATCTCTTGTGCTTCTGTGGAACCCGGCTTACACATCTGTAGTTCCTGGTCCATATA